>CM032637.1:28171297-28410411 GCA_019097785.1 Fraxinus excelsior | reverse complement strand
CCTTTACCAAGAATCGGTGTAGTAGCTCCATCCCCAAAGGTAACTACACCACCATTCCACTCATCAAAGGACGAGAAGAGGGCTTTGTCACCACACATGTGTCTTGAGCATGCACTGTCAAGGTACCACATGGAATGGTTCTGAGTTTTGAGGGCAAGGTGAGCAACACGACACTTTAGCCCATCTCTAGTTCTTTCACTCTCAACCTTCATTTCCCTTGCCACAATCTTAGATTTAGATTCAAAGCCAGCAATCGAGGTGAATGCCATAAAACCATGGTCATCCTCACCCCCAAATGTCTCATCATGATAACTAGAATTTGACTCTTCATCTTCCTTGGTCACAGCTAAAACCTTACGCCTTTCTCTTCCAGAACTCTTCTTTAGATTACAACATTCACTCATAATGTAACCAAATCCCTTGCATTCATGGCATTGGACAGACCCATGGTGTTCTTCTTACGCCTATCTCTCGAGAGTTGATTAGGGACAAAATTATTCCATTCCTGAGTCCTTCTCCTATTCCTCATCACTTTTTGGAATTTATTCACAAAATATGCAACTTCATCGTCCCTAAGAGTCTCAGTGTCAATGGACTCACTCTCATCTTCCCTAACAATTTTCAAGGCAATGGGTTTCAATTTCTTGGGCTGTGCTAAGGTTAGTTCATAGGTTTGAAAGGATCCTACAAGTTCTTCTATTTTCAGCGCATCAAGGTTCTTACTCTAGAGTTCATAATATCATCCAATTGAGAATAAAACTCATCAAACTTCTCATCATCATTCATCCTAAGTTCTTTAAACCTAGAAGTCAACATCTGTAATTTGGAGTTTTTCACAATCTTAGTACCATCATGGGTTGTCTCCAAAATATTCCAAACTTCCTTAGCGGTCTCACACATAGACATTCTCATAAACTCTTCAGGAGATACAACCATAAACAAAGCATACAAACCTTTACTATTCCAACTACACTAATCCAAGTTAGTTTTAGTCCATAAGGAAATATCGATGAGTGTAAGTACACCATCAGTAGTTGTTGAAGGTGGATTCCACCCATTTTGCATATAAATCCACACACGCTCACTTCAAATCCTTCTCTGGTTCCGGTGCAGGTTCAACTCCATTGAAACCTTAACTTACAGTTGTTACTTCCTTCACTTACAGGTTTACCTAGAAATCAAAGTCATGATCTTGTACCTTCAACTATCAGTCCATTGACTAAGAAGGCGGCCTGGTAGCCTTAAGAAAAACTCTCATACGAACTTTCCAATAAGTATAGTTACTGCCATCAAAATATGGGTCAGGACACGAGATTAGGCTCTAATACCAATTGAGAAATGGAGATTCAACTTAACTATACCTAGAGGGGGTGATTAGGTGTAAATGCGGAATTATCAATTTAATTAACAAGCAACAAGTCATAAGTTAATTATTTCTAGGTGATTATTCATACAACTCAAATTAGCCTATCTTTGAATACCGCAATTAAATCAAAATAATAAAAAGCATCAAACAACACCAGAATTGCTCACACAGGAACCCAACGTGGGAAAGATTCTAGGCGCTTTGCCAGTCAAAGATTCATTATAAACTATCAATTAACTTACAGACCGCCAGCAAAGTTGATGACACAAGCTTTTTAATCTCCCGTCTGAAGTGCGAAGCAGCCCTCCTGAAATGTACACACGAACACCAATCCCGACTCTTCTTTGTAAAGCAGTCATCTTGGAATGAGCACACGAACTCCAATCCTGACTCTATACGCAGTTTATCTCTTGTAGATCTTCCCCAAAGAACTCCCCGTTCTTCAGTTCTTCCTTGATCCTTAATGCAGCATAGTTGATGAAACAATCTTGCAGTAGATCCGATCGAAGAAGACAATTCAGTGTTTGATTTGGCTCTTTGATGTTTTCACAATGAATTGCGCATAAACAATGGAGGGTTTGAACTTTTGATATGATGAAGCATAAATTCTCTCAAGAATATAATGTGTCCAACCTCACTGTAGAAGAAGACGCGATGCCTGTATTTATATATTGGACGAAACAGGTTGTATGGGCTAAGTAAAATTCTCGAAAAAGGAAAATTAGGTCGGTCGTAAAAACGTCGCTCGAGCGAAAGGTCTATCGCTTGAGCGACAGTGGGGCGAAGGTCGAGTGAGACAGTCTCTAAGTCCTCTGCTTGAGCAGCACTCCAACGCAACTAACAAAAAACTGGCGTGAATTCTTCTTTTTCCAAACATTGGACCCCGAACCCTACACTATCTACCAACTATGAAACTTTACAATTCAGTCCCTAAACTATTATAATTGTTCAAGTTAGTCCTTTTTGTTCACAGAATCGTCAATACAAAATATAAAACTAACAAATTTAATATTTAATAAAATTTTATTTTATTATTAAGTGAATATTGAGGTTCCCAGAAGAAAAGAAAATTTTATTTTACTACACAAATTCCAATCACAACCTGATTTGGAGTATTGTGATAAAAAATGATCAAAATTGCAATTTTAATTAAAAAAAAATGCAAGTCAAAATTACTCTAGTCAAAGTCAATTTCAATAAAAATAATTAACTGGTCAAAGCCTATTTAAATTTTCGATCAAATGTTAAATTGAATCAAAATCAATTCTGTCATTTAAGTTTCTAAAACCTTTTGATTGCAATTTGGCCCAAAACTCCAAAATTGCAAAGACACCTTAGGATTACCACCGGACAGTGTGACAGTAGCAAGCTCACTGCATCAGTGTACAAACAAGACGCCACCACTAATTTTACCATTAAATCCATGGAGGTTCTATCGTGAAGATTGTTGGAATATAATTCAAAGAGAATGGAGAAGAGAATCAAAAGAGGAAGTAAGAGCAAGAACGCCAAAATTTGGTTATAAGGATGTAATTGTTGTCCTCGAACGATATGTGTCCCCTTTTGAATTAATCTGGTGCTTAAAGGGACTCGTGACAAATGATTTATACGATTGAATCAAGTGTTAAAGAAGAAAACACTTATACACTTGTGTTTATCTTCCAAAAGTTGAAGAACTCTCGAAAAGTTTGATTGTGAAAATGGAATAGAACATGAACACTAATATAGATTTCAATTGATTGTTTTATGCTAAGATAATTGAAATCTATCACGTATTTATAAATTTCGATTCACCATCAACAAAATAATGCCATCTTTATATGAAAAGTTGAATATCTTCATTAAAAGATGCCAATAGTCAGAACAAAAAATCAACCTAACAGCTAGTTTTTAACCTCGTACGTACTCATTGTAACAAGTCATGTGTGTGCATGGAATAGTGAATTTAGCTTTAGTTTTGCAAAACGGGAGCCATGCATGGGCAAAAATCATTTTGCTACCATTTGATTCCCATGCCAATTTGTTACATATTAGTTGCCCATTAGAGGCTCAAAACTTATATAATTTATGAACAAAGTATATCAATCTCTCACTTGTTCAAAATTATATAAATCGCAAATTCAAACTAACAACACTTGTGCATAAGGTTTAGACATCTTTCAATTTCAATTTCAGCATAGTGTTAATTCCCACAAAGTATCACTGAAATTCTATGTAGCATGATAGCTTTGAACTAGTTATTCCTAGCAAGGGCGGACCCAATACCTGGCCAGCCCCCGCGGTCGCCCTTGCTGGGTCCGTCAGAAACTTCAGACGACCACCGAGCAGGGGCTGGGAGCCAGGAAGAAGATGAAGAACAGAAGAAGGAGGAGACACGCTGCTGGGTTGGAGCCTGGATGGGGGGAAGCTGGCTATTGGATCCTGGAGTTTTTAAAAAAATTTTGGCCTCAATTTTTTTTTAAAAAAAAGGCCCAATGTTTTAGCCCAATCCATGGCCAAAACTAAAAGGAATCGGTCCAATCAAAATTCCAAAAAATCCATTTCTTATTTCTTCTAATCAGTGGACGACGTGAGACTATGAGAGCGGAGAGCAATTGTTGGCCAAATTAATTTGGGCGAAATTATTTTGAGGATGGTGAGGCCGCCGACTAGTGTGGTGGCTGGAGAATGGAGCTGTGGAGGCTGGAGCAGGCGAATAGCGGATCTTCCGCCTTAATTCTGGGTCCGGCTGCTGCGTTTTCTGTTGGGCTTGTCCACTCCTGTGGGTTGTGGGCTGTGAGTCTGTAAGTGAGTTTTTGGGCTTCTTGGAGGCTGGGCTATGGTCTGTTGTTGGACAGGCACTCGGGTAGGCTTGAGTTTTTGGGCTAGGCCACTAGAGATATCAGTTATCAGGTATGTTAATTGTTATGTATGTATATTGTATAATGTATTTGAATTTTCCAATTTCCTATTTGGTATATGCTATTAATGAATATGAGGAGAATTTATGGATTTGCACCCTTGAACTGTATATTTCTGTTTTTGTATTCCTTTTTTTGTATTTTTGTATTTTTTTAGTTTTTGTTAATTTGTGAATTATGAGAAATGATAATTTATATTGACTATGAATATGAGACTTTGAGTTATCACTTATAATTTTGAATTGTATTTGTTTATTGTGATTTGTGATTTGGGAATTTAGGATTTTATGAAATTAGGATTTAGGTATAAGTGAAGACCTGTTGTATCTATTTTTTTTTATTTAGTATTGTAGGTTGTATTGAAATATATTTTCATATGTATATATATACTTTTTACATTTTAGTACATTTATATATGTATCGAATTATATTTTCGGCTATTGCGATCGTTGATTGTCTACGGTCATCGGTCAACGGTCTCCTCCCTGTTTGGACTGAATACCTGGATTCACCCTTGATTCCTAGTGATGATACCAGTGAAAACACACTCCCACACCCACATCCACACACAAAATTGTCAAGTGTTCACAAGTTCCTTAAACTCGTTTAGCATTTGTATGACCTTTTGCTCATCCTATTCATTGAACTTTTAGTAAAAACTCCAAAATTTCTATTGAGGAAGCACCACCTTAAATTCATCTAGGTGAAATTCTTTCAATAAATTTGTTACTTTTAGATATATTTGTACTTATTACAGAGCTTTATTAAGAACTTAAATCTCAACCATCCTTTACGTAACAATCAACATTATTAGATTAGGTTATGGTTTTTATGCGGATATAATAATATTGAAACTATCCACTTATTGAATGAATGACTTGTTGTTATCCTTTGAACATATGGATTACTGTTTTAGTAACGACAAGTAAGATTATCGTGATTGATAGATCTTTTAGTTTAGGAGTTTTAACCTTGTTCTACTTGATATTGATATTACTAAACCTCTAAATTTCCTCACGTAAGTTATGACTTAGATTCATGTGTCTAGACTTCCCTTTATAAACCTCATTGTATACTTTTGCAAGTGTGGCTTGACTATCACACATGATAAATATCAAAGATGTATTCTTCAATCCCAAAGATATCTAATTTAGTAGATCCTTAACCTACTATACTTTTTTCCTGGTATCGACCAATGCCACGAATTCAGATTCTATGGTTGAATGTGTTATGCATATTTGTTTCTTAGATTTTCAAGAACTGCACTTGATGAGTGTGTTTTGCACATGAATTTTGTACCATTGGAGCCTCATTTGCTTGATTAATATATTGATTATCGAACGAATTTAATGTGTTTACTAGTATTTTGGTTGAAGGATTGATGAAAGGATGAAAAAGAGTTTTTGAAGCAAAGTAAATAAAGAAAGTGAGCAGGAATTTGGCGCTCAAGCGCCCGGAAATAGCGCCCAAGCGCCGGAAAATAAAACTGGACAAATTTCAACAGAAGTGTAGCGCTCAAGCGCTGGGGGTAGTGCTCATGCACTACTCTGGTCAGTTTCGCTGCGCTCAAACGCTGCAACCTAGCGCTCAAGCGCCGCACCGGGAAGAAAATTAGGGTATTTTTGGGCTACGAAAAAACCCACAAAAAGGACTCCAAATTGGTCAAGGATGTATGAGAAGTATAAATAGGCTAAGAGAGGCACGAAATAGAGGTTCCATACCTTGCAAAATAGAGAGAAAAACACAAGATAAACGTGGAATTTGCGAGAAGACTTATATCAAGGATTCAAATCAAAATCAAGAATTGGAAGCGGAAGAAGATCTTGGTGCAAGAAATAATTCATTTCCGACTTTTGTATCATTTAAATCCGGTGATGTATTCAACTTTTGTTATTTATTTCATTGTTTTGATTATGAGTAGCTAATTTCATTATTAGGGCGAACAATGTAATCTTTTGAAATCCTTAGTTATTAAATTCATGAATTTTTGAGTTTATTCTTCCATGTGTTGATTTTATTATGAGTGCAATGCTTTAAATTATCTGGCCGATAATTTGATGATCTATTGAGTTTTTTACGAGTCGAGAGGTGAGTTTGAAACTTAGAACGTGCAATAAAATCTGGTAACGAGGTATAACGTGTAGAGATACCTATACTAAGTGTTGCGGTCGTTATATGAATTCTTAGTGCCTTAATTCGTTTAACTAAGGAGAATTTGCATATAGATATGGAATTGATTTAGTTAAATAGGCTCGATGAGAACTCGAGAGGGGTAAATTGAATACCGTATGAGAATTCAACCGAACACTACATTAGACTAGAATCTTGAATTGATAACTAAGGTGATCATTATGTAAAATTGTTCTGCCCTAATACTTCTCGCATATTTGAATCTTTGATCAGTGTGTCTCCAATATTCTTTCATCAATTGTCATTCTTTCTAGGAATTTAGTTCTTCTAAAACATCCATATTCTTTATAATCTGAATTTAGAGTTTGTTTAATTTCATCAAATAGTAGTAGGAGAAATATATCAAATACTAAAGTATAGTCTTCGTATGAACGATAATCCGGACTCTTAGGTCCACTATATTACTTGTTCGATATCGTACACTTGCGATATAAAAAACGCAACAGCACCTCTCCCAAGATTAAAAACCTAGCCTAAAGTAGATTTACTTTCACTAGTGCCATATATCCAACTATCATCAGTAAATTCTTTTAACATAGCTGAAAATTTGGAATATTGTAGACCTAAGTCTTTTGTTTTCTTTAAACAATCAAGAACTCTACCTATGGCCTTCCAATATTTCTTGCTCAAATTACTAGTAAACCTTCTAAGTTTACTAATTCCAAATGCTATGTCTGATTTTATACATCCAACTATCATCAATAAATCTTTCTAATACAACTGAAAATTTGGAATATTGTAGACCTGACTCTTTTGGTTTTTTTTTTTTTTAAAATAACCAAGAACTCTACCTATAACCTTCCAATATTTATTGCTTGGGTTAGTAAACATACTAAGTTTACTAATTGTAAATGCTATGTCCGATCTTGTACATTGAATTGCATACACTACCTATATCACTTGCATACTGTAGTTGAGCAACATCTCTTCCATCATTCTTTACTAAGGACATACCCGTAGGAGGCTCTAGGGGGACAAGTACGAGACTTTGCACGAAGGCAAAGGTATGATTAGGCGATCTCCACCATCTTAAGGGGCTAGGTTTAGCCCATTGACTTAGCTCAGGGGTCTTTGCACACATAACCTGAGTCCTAGTCATTGTCGAGCTTGGCAAGAGACCTTGCAAAGGGGAAAGAAAAGATGCCAAAAGGGTCTAAAAACATCACGAACACCAACGAGGAGTTGGACCCCTATGGCCTTATCAATGATTACTGCCTTTGTTTCTAGGGCCGTCGATCTACTTTTATGTATTTTAACTATGATTGGAAGAAGTTCGTCAAGGGTATGACTCCCTAGTAAAAAGAAAATCTGATCGACACTCATTTCTCACAAGCCGTTGTTATTCATTATGATCAACAGACTAATTATGAGGGATTTGGATTTTTTGGAAGCTCACGAAGTAGATGCTGATGAAACCTATTTCTACAAAGACACTCCATTAGCCATCAAGGCTTTTTGACAATCTGTCCACTTCTGTCGATCCTGCCCATCTTGTTGGTTCTATAGTTATTCCTCCCATCGAACCTACTGCTAAAGACAAGCTAGGTAGCGCTTCTATTTATACTCCTCCTCCCAATGAATCAAGTGTGCCCTTTGAGGGTACTACATTGGTTAGCCAAGAAGATCTTGTTTTTGGGAATCTTCTGCCATTTGTCAATTTAGACAAAGAGTTTTCTTGTTATTATTATTATTATTATTATTATTATTATTATTATTATTATTTGTTAATGAAATTTCATTTTTATTTGTATGAAAATGCTATTTCGGCAATTCGTTAATGAAATATCTTTGTTTATGTTATACAAGTTGTTCATTTGACTATCTTTTTGAGCTCGCGTTGTATTACTCATTTGTTACTTAATTGTTCTTCATGGGGATGCACTTATAACGAGTTGTATCAACAATAGAATCTATCATTCTTGTGTTGATTTTACATTTCGAAAATCACAACTTTCCAAATGAAACTTTATTAAATCATTATAACAACATTAGGGGATGTAGGTTATTACCTCACCCTTACCATGTCTTTTCATTACATAAGTACTTCGGACATTATTATAATATGTCATGACATTTAGGCTTGTCCGAATGTGGTCTCATCCTTTTTGAAAATGATTTCCTTTGGAGTGAAAATTAGTCCCCGTATTCTATTGGGTGGAACATTGCGTTTAGTTGAAATTCCTTTAGTGGGCTGAATCTCGCCTTTATTTATCTCATTCCTGGGAACCATATTTCCAGTTAAATATTGGTCTATGTTTCAAGATTCATGCTTTCTTTAGTACTTGTGAAGTTATCTTTATTGGTAGGCATGTTTTTCAACCTATCATTCGCAGCATCACATACTTACTTTCCTAGAAAAGTATTTTCAACTATGTTTTCATTCTCTTCAACCATAAGTATGGTATTACCAACTAGGGGTTTTAAGGCTGCATTTTGTAGAGCCCTGAAATAACATTTTCGCATTACAACTTTTTTTAACTTGATACATTCTATTCCTTGGGGATTTTCAAATTTTATGTATAAGTGGTGGATAGATGTTACTATTTTAAATTTTTTTTAAATTAGGTCTTCCTAAGATCCCATTTTAAGTAGATTTGCTATCCATGACTAGGAAGTCCATGTATCCTTATAATGCAATTAGCTATTCGTTGAGCTCAACTGTCAACGTAATTTGTCCCCTTGAAGTCAAATTATTCCCAATAAAACCATATATGGGTTCAGCCATGGGTGATCAACCTGCATTTTGTCAAAAGCACTTTCAAAAAAATATTAATAGAATTGCCATTATCCACCAATATACTTCTTAGGCCATTACAAGCTATTACAACCCCGTACTACCAACGTATCGTAATGGTGATACATGACCCCCTATTCGGTTGGCAATATTTTTCCCTGTTCGGATCTCGTTTTGGATCAAGTTCACCAATTGATAATAGGAGGTAAGATTTTGATTGCGAACATCTCGCCAAAAGGGAATCTTTATCAGTAGACCATTTTATAAGGCATATATGTCCCTTTCGTCCGATATAGTCTATCAAGCTATTAATTTAGCACTATATCATACGAAATAGATTTTAAGTGTTACAACCCAATTTTTAAGTAGTCAAAGGTGGAATGGTCAAAGTCAATATCAATAAGGATTTAATTGGACTAAAATATTTTTTTGGGGTTAATTTTATTATTGGATATATGTGAGGGATTTAAATAGATTAGATTGGAAGTTGATGACTTACTTATTCACTATGGGAAGTATAAGGACTACATGTGCAAATTCTCCCTACTTTGACATTTCAACACTCATTTCCCTCATTTCCTTCACTCTTTCACGCAGAGAGTTTCTGGGAACCGGCAGAGAGGAAGAAAAAAGGGAAATAGAGAGAAGAAAAAGGAAAGAAAGGAAAGAAAGGGAAGGAAAGGAAGAAGAAAAAAGGTAAGAATTAATTTCTTCAAACTTTGGGTTCGATTTATTCAATTATTTTCATGAGGTCGAAATTAATTATGTTGATTTCTAGGGTTTAGATGGTCCGAAAATTTCTAATGGGAGGAGAAAAGTTTGATTTCTCGCTCAAGTTTCGTATTTGGTTAGCTTCCCTTTTGATTCAAGGTAAGTTATATCAATTTTGGCAAACCCTAGAAATTCTAAATTGGGTATTTTGGAATAAATTGTTGGAGAAATGATTATGTTGGTATAATGATCACTTGGAGGAATGTATTAATGGAACAAGGTGTCAAAGTTATGATGGAACTATGATTTCAAGTTTTCACTAAAGGGAAGATTGATATTTATTTTTATGGTTGTGATGGAAGTAATTTGATAAATGGTGAGCTAGTAACGGAACTAGAAAGTGTAATTAGTTTCATTGGATTAAGTGACTTATGTTGAAGATTTAGTCATGTATTGAGGAAGTTTAGTTTAATCACTATTGCATTCGATATTAAAGGTCTTGGTTCGTCGTGGCTAAATTGGCTATTCATATCATATTTCAGGTAGTGACGAACAAATTGGAAACGTCTATCGGCCGATCTAGCTAGTAGCTCGTACTCTGTGAGTGGAAAAACTTCCTTTTCAGAAATGAATAATTATTGAATTTATATCATATTAGGAACTTAATTATCTCCTATATTCGATTTGACAGCATGATTTCGAGAATTTAATGAATTTTATAGTTAATTCCTTTAAGGTTAAATCCAGTTCATTTAAATTATTCATCTAGGATTTTATATTCATATTACGTGTTTCAACATAATAAAAGTTATTTTAAAACCACCAGAAAGTACCCATGTGATTTTACCCCGGTCTGCACTGATGTGAATGTGTTTCCACAGTGTATGACCAGATTCAGTTATTTTACCCGCTCTGCACTGATGTGAATGTGTTTCCACAGTGTATGACCAGATTATCAGAGGTCTTTGGGACCCACTCTCGTACACATATAGGCTTTGGGCCGTGTACTAGGGTGTTTAGCCTTTGGGGCAGCTCTGCGTACGTATGACCAGATTATCAGTTTATCAGATTATCAGATTTGAATGGTTTTGCCTTGTACATCGAGATTACTCTGTACATGTGCAAGGCTATTCATTGGGTATTTCTTGGTGTGACTATTAGTATATCACATTATGTTTATTCATATGTAGATTCACAGATTTTTGAATATCAGATGATAGTTCCTTCAAATTATAGAATTTAGCTTATTCAGTTACAGAAATACGATTTTAACTTACAGAAATGACAGCTTTATACAGATTTTTGTTGACACCAGATTAGCTATACTTGGCATATTTTTCAGTTGGTTATTCTGCACAAAGAGTAAGAATTTGTGATTTTAGCATGTTTCAGTTCTAAACAGACGATCAGAATTTAGTACTTCTTAAAGCTGTAAGAAACTAAATTAGATTTTTCAGTAAATATTCATTAATGGAATAGTGCATGTAAATGCAATTTAGCCACTCACTGAGTTATAAGCTCACATCTTTTGTCATGTTTTCCTTATCAAGAGGCCGCTGAATTTGAGATACTTGGAAAGTCTGTTGCAGTCAGAGCCTGATTAACCACCACCTAGTTGCACGATCTTAATTATTTCATAGTATGTATTATATGTTGGGGACTCATATTATAAAACTTTTGGTCTAATATTTTGTTGATGCACATTTAGTCGAAAGGTTGTAATACTTGATGTAATGCATGCTTGTGGATACGATGTTTGGTAGTAGAAGTACTCAGTCTAGTTTAGTCTCATGTGGTTGCGCTGTGGTGGCATTGGTGGTTTCCACAATGTTTGGTGTAGGTGTTTTTATGAATAATTGTTGATTTTCAGGTTGGTTTTGTCCATATTTTAGGGGAAACCCTGTCAAAATTTTTATAAAAATATTATAGTCCTTGATTAGTCAATTAGTCATAGAACAATCTATGTGGCCTTGGTGGTGGGTCCAGCAGCTAGCTGGAATTCATCATCGGCGCACGCCACGTCTGGGTCCACTAGGGTGACTCTAGGCGGGGTCGTGTCAATTGGTATTAGAGTCTCCTTTGTGGGGTTGAAACTTGAGGCAACCAAGTGAAGGAAGGTTGTGGGTTGAGCCGAAGTTGGGTGGTGCTCGTTTGATGATTTTTCTGAGTCTGGATTCAAGATTTCTTGATTCTTCCACTCAACAAATTCTATAAATCATTTGCTGTGAGTCCCTTGAAGCACTAAAAAACCTTAGAGGTGGCAAATATCGTTTAAGGGGACCAATTACACGTATAATCTCATTTGCTGTTTTCGGTGTTCTTGCTGCTACATTTGTTCTCTTCTCCCATTCCTCTCAATTTGTGCATTAGAAATGCCCTGCTGAATACTAACATAGGAATCGAGTATCAAAAGGCTAGGGATTTTCCCTAGTTGATCATGGCTAATCACACTATCATTACTAGAAAACAAGATTTTTATCTGGGGAATGGACTTCGCCCATATCTCCTTTCGGTTACAATACATATATAAGAAGTCCCCACCCTGATTCACTATATTCTTCCAATTCCTTCTAAATACAACTGACAGAAAGAAGATACATCTTGACAAGTATGTTCAATATGTAGTACTCGACATGACCCAACATTACCGTCGAGCAAAGTCCATCACACCAAACAAGTCATAAAAGTTTACAAGTAGTTAGTGGTGACACTTGGATTAACCTTCACCAGATTCTGGTAGTCCACATTATATTGCTGCTGTTCGTGTGTTTGCAGCTGTTGCGCAGAATCTAAAACCCTAGATGAAGAAGCCATGATATCAATATTTCCAAATTCAGAAGAAATCCCTTGTGGGATAATTGATGAGTAATCAGTACTTGTGCTTCCTCTATGCTGCTGCTGATGACCCCTAAGCTGCAATGCTGTAAGAAGCAAAGAATTCATTGAAAGATTGGAGCTTAGCAGTGGCCAGCAGCTGGTTAGTGATGGCTGCAGAGAGTTTGCTGCAGCATCAATCCAGTTCATGTTATGATCGAGCCCCGGCCCATTGTAGTTTTGTAGGGCGTTAAAGTTGTTGGTGATGTTCGGTAATTCGATATCCCCAAGCTCATTGATGATTGCATTTGTATCACAAGGAGATTCTTGGGATTGCGGTGAGACTGGTGTTTGCTGAGGTTTCTTCATTGTTGAACTCTTTTGGAAGACTCTACATACCACCCATTCCTCCTGAGAATCAACATAGTTCAAAATCAACAATTTTTTTCCATAATAGTTCGATAATTGTGTAATTACAACTACGCATATTTATTTGCTAGTTTCTTGATTCCATAAATCTTGATCAGAATAATCATGGATAAACTATTGTCGGATGGAGTGATTGAACCCTTTCGTAAATTATTTCATTCTATAGTTATTTATAAAATAATGTGATTTAGCACCAGTGGTGCTAGAATACCAATTTATGTGGCATGTAGGTAGTATTAAATGGTAAGTCTAATTAAATGTGTTGTTATGATCATGTGTTGTCACCTAACTTGGTGCTTAGCATCAGTGGTGATGAATAGTATTACTCTTATTTATAACATCTAATTACTATCATTCTCTCTTTGTGATGTGCGAACACGAATGAAATACAATATTCATAAGTGAAGGGGCTAGAAAATAGAACAAGAAAGATGAAGATACTTACATTTCTTCCAAAAAGAGTTGCAATGTAAAATATATACGAGGATTACCCAATATTATAGTCACCATTGAAAACTATACTTTCTAACCGTGCTTAAATCGATAAAGATTAATTGATTTAATTACCTTTGTAGGTTTGAAGGCAAGCTTGGTTTCAAGTCTATATTCATGCATAACCCAATTGGTTTTTTCACCCTTTGGAGCTCTACCTCTGTAGAAAACTAGGGTTTTCTTCATTCCAACCAAGACTCCACCACCATAAATCTCCTTGTCTTTGCCTGTTGTTTTCCAGTAACCTGCTTCTGTGGCTCTGTTGGTCCTCAATCCAGTCGGGTACTTGCGGTCTCGCAAGCTGAAGAAGTACCATTCTTTTTCTCCCATCGAGGCTTTGGCTGCGGTAAGTTTTTGCATAAAAATATAAGGTTTATAGGAGTTAATTTAAATAAATAAAGTTACTCTCTCTAACCGTCGAAATTTACAATAGTGTCGGGCTAATAAAATTTGTGAACGCATCTTTGTTTAAAAATAAAGAATGTGATCCGCCCGGGAAGAGGAGTGTTGAAGACTTTATTTGAATAAATTATAATTAATTTGTCCTCTCTTCATAGCATAAGATTTTAAAAGTGGTGGTCTAATAACAATTAATCTTAAAAATTGAAAAAAAAAAAAAAAAAAACACTTTTAAGATATTATGGTTTTGGGATTTTATCCTTTATTTCCGTTGTCGAGTTTATTTCGAAAAAAAATATTTAATTTTTTTAAAAACATTATCAAGAACCAAATGCAATGTTCATCATGTTGAACAGAAGACCAACTTTTATCTACCAAAGAAAGAAAAATTAAAAAGACAAAACTCTTGTAATATATATACACTAGATTCTCTGAGCTTCGAGTTTATTCATATCATGTTAATAATAAGTCGAAAGGATCTATGCCAAACCCCTCACCTCCTCGATGGAAGACTTGAACAAAAACATTTGAAGAATTTTATTTTTCGATGAAATCATAGGATCAACAACTCGGAAAAGTTATTAGATATTTAAATCAATCGAACACAATCTAAACACATACCAGGGAGATCCCAAGGTTCACACTTATTAAGATCAACATCAGCAGTAGCCCTTGAAGTGAAACCAACATCTGAAACCTTATTACAAAGATAATAAGTGATGAGCTCTTCGTCTGTGGGATGAAACCTGAATCCAGGAGGAAGATTTTCATCCATTTCCAGCCTGTCCCTCTTGAAAAAAAAACTCGTGTAGTCCGAAAAATATATAAATTCTGTAAAAAAGAAATGAAGTACGGATGCAAAAGGGTCGATTATAAACTGGTGCAGCCTGCGTGTCCTTGAAGAACAAGCTTCCATGACTGCTCTTTTAATTCTGATAATTACAGCTAACACATTGACAAAGATAGTCCATGAAGAAGAATTAGATATGGATTACCATATTTGCCATTAGGGTTTTGAATATTTTTCTAGAAAACCGTGGAAAAATGACATTCTTGGAGGACAAAAGTGACAATTCTTTTAGCAGAAATAGTATGCAGGAATTTTCTCAATGGCACAGTGCAACCACCTTCAACCATTTCTACCCACCAAAAATCTTTATCAACTCAGTTCTTTATCTGATGTGCATATTGCTTATTATATTGAATATTCTATTGACACTTGTTTTCGTCATCTTTCTCTTTTTCTAAACACGTGTTCGTTTAAGTAAATTAATTAATTTATCAGAGGGAAGCTAGTTTTTTTTTCCTTTAATGTCTGTGTCGTTTTCTGCATCTTTAATTTTCTTATCATCTATTAATACTTTTTAAGGATATTTATAGATTTTTGTGTCATTCTTATGATTTTCTAGTTGTTTAACCCCCCCCCCCTCCCCACCCCCCCACCCCCACCCCGGTGGCTAATGTGCTAAGAAAGAGGTAATATATTGGGGAACAACAAGTTTGAGCAAACAAATTTGAATTTATTTTTTGCTAAAATTTATAATAGTGACATTTTAGTTAGCCCTTGTTTGGTACACGTTAAAATTTTCATTTTCATTCTTCTATTTTTTTTCAACCACTTACAGAGTTACAATAGCTACTTAGTAGTTGTCATGATATTTTTTCATAGGAGCTATTTTTGGTCGTTATATAAAATGTCAATATTCAACTATTATATATTGTTACTGTATCATTATATGCAGATTTTTAAGTACTAGTAGAAAGTTTTTTTTAATTTGGCAGTGTTAATTAGTTTATAGTTTTTACCAATTGCGATTACCCTGAATGAAGAGTGGGCGAACCTAGACGAATCCTCCTAAATATTGAATTGGGGAGCCGCCCGGTTCAAGAAGGAGTTCTAGCTTCGAGATTCGCTCATATTCCTTAGTCGTATCCACTTTTGCTTGATCAAAACGGTATACGCTTGGTTGACCGCTTCTTCGACTTTTTTATTTTGTTTTTTCTCATCTGGCGGCTCAGTACAGTCGTACAGCTCATAGCTTATCTTACCACAACAAAAAGATTGTAGGTAGGCCCTCATATTCGAAGCGCTTCCAGAAGGCAGGAGTGGTTAAAATACTCACCAAACCTCAAGAATATGTCCCATGTTATCAACTTTTGTTTTGAATTTATCTCTAGTCCTTTTTTGAGTGTCCATTTTTTCAATCCTAACCTCATATTTATACAAGTATATATACATATACACTCGCGTAACTTCACTCGAATTCTTTGACTAGATAATCTCGATTCATTTAATTTAAAAGTTTAAGTTATTATAAAAGTGATAAATTTATCTAGTTTTTAAACTTGTCCTTAACACTTGCTACAAAAAAATAGACTAGAAATACTATAACAAGCTGTTGGGAAGTCGTGCTATCGAGTATACTACTATTCTTCTATGGTCCATACTAGATATAATTAAGTGCATCTTGTCTTTAATACACACTGAGACTATTTGTGTAGATTAAAATCAGATTTTTACTAAATTTTGATTTTAAAAAAAATGATGAAATGTTGTGGTCGAAAAATTGTGAGACCCTTGAAATATAGTTAAGATTAATTATTGACTTTTACTTAAAATTATAATTTGATTTTAATTCAAACCAAACATGGTCTAAAATTCCGTGTTATTTATATATGAAAATAATAATAAATAGACTTAAATCACTCCGCTTAATGAAGTGATCCTCGTCGTTTCAAGATGAATTCCTAGACTCGATACGGAGTCATAGAAAAAATATCTATAAAATTCAAATAAGCAATCGAATTTTAAATTACATAAGATGGACATAAATACAACGTGCATTATTTGCCAAGTCTTCTAGTTTGTTTCCTTATAATGCTCAGTGGACAGCCAAGAAGCCTCTTATCTAATTGTTGACATAGGTACGTTAATCTTATGAAGAAACATAATTAGTCTAATTTAGAAAATAGGAAACGATAAATTAACAAACAATTTAACTCTGCAAAAATAGTTACTCCTCCCGTCCCATTTATATAAGTTTTTTTTTTTTTTTCACACGGATTAAAAAATCTTATTTAATATTATTGAAAAAACAATTTTTTGCTAAAAACTTTCCTAGTTTACCCTCATTTAATTATCAATAACTAGTAGTAAATTATTATTGGAAGTAGTGAAGAAACAAGGGTATATTAGTAAACAAACAAAAAAAACAAAACATTCTTAATAAAAAAAAACAAGACTATATAATTGGGATAAGAAAATAAGGAAAGTGGACTTATATAAATGGGACGGAAGGTGTATTAAATATCAATTGCAATATACTAAGAGTAGTTGCTTCATACTTTATCTTATGAAGGTGAGAGAATGAGTAAATTAGAGAGGTAACAATATGTTTTCTAGTTTTTTTTTTCCTTACGACGGTAAATGTTTTTAGTATAAAAGCATCTCCAATGCATATGTAGATTGCTTTAAGAATTGTAACACAAAAATAAAAATAATCATTATTTTTAAAAAAATCCTCTTCAATGTAAACTCATGGGACTCCAACAAACTATCGTGACAGATAATAAAATAGTCAATACTTAAAAGCTCTATCCGCATTACGGAGAAGTGACGATTTCATAGTTTTTGCCGTTTTGGGGCTTTACTAAGAATTTTTTTTATATATATAGTTCTTAATTATACCATTAAGGAGTGATGATTTTATTACAAAGTAAACGAGAAAGGCAAAACATGACCTCCTAATGGACACTTGAAAGCCCAAACAACTAAGGGACAAGGACCAAAATGGGCCAGTTCTTTAACAAGAAAAAGATTATGGCAGCCCAATGGGCCACCAGTGGGTTGAGAGTAACTGTTGCCAGTCCAAGTGGCCCAGAAACAAATCTAACCCAAACTTCAAGGCCTAATAGTTCAATTTTTACTTGGGAAAAATTCATATTTAAGGTGTTTTCTTTACCTCAATTCAAAAATAAGGTAAATAGTTTGAAAATTCAAAAATCAGGTATAAATTTAATTAATTAAAAATATTTATTAAATAATGATAATAAAGTCACAGTTTGTGATTAATGGTCACAGATTCATAATTATAAATCATAGATTTATTTACTGGTCACATATCGTCAAATTTTTTGATCCCAGATTATTTCGAGGTCACATCAAAAATTTGTACGTCACATATTATTTCGAAGTCACAGATTTTAAATTAGTTGGTCACAGATTATTTTTGAGTCACGTATTATTAAATTTTTAGGTCACAGTTGCGTAATTGGTCACAAATATTGCCAAACATTTGGTCAAGGACTACCGACGCTTGGTCTCAGGTCACAGATCAACCAAATGCTTGGTCACAGATTACTAAACATGTGGTCACGGACTACCGCCGCTTGGTCACAGGTCGCAGCAGCCACAACCCACTACTCCCACTCCCACAGCCACAGAACACACGCAGATCCACCACCACCATCAATAGATCCGCCGCCACCATCAATAGATCCGCCCCAATGACCGCAAAAATAAACAGCCAACCACCAATCCTTTGTTCCAAAAATCCGCCACCAGCAAACAACAGCCCAATCTGCCACACCCAATACTCCAATCGAAGCAGCACACCCAATACTCCGAAGCGATTCGCGACAGCGGCGACAACAGCCCAATCCCCCACACCCAATACTCCGCCGCAAAATCACAACCGCAAACCAATACTCTGTCGCCTAATACTCTAATCGCAGCAGCACACCTAATACTCCGATGCGATTCGCGCAGCAGATGGGGGATGTGGAGGGGGAGGGAAGGGGAGGGGAGGTGGAGGGAGAGGGAAGGGGAGGTGTCAGAGATCGACGGAAGAGAGAGAGGTTAGCAGCAAGCCGCTGCTCTCAGCAGCGGCAGCAAGTTGCTGCCGGTGCTCGGAGCAGCAGCTGCTGCGAGCACCGGCAGCAGCTTGCTGCTGCTCGCCCGCTGCCGGTGCTGCTGCTGCCTGCTTGCAGCGGCAGAAAGGAGGGGGGAGGGGAGGGGAGGGAGGGAGGGCGAGGACGCAGAGAAGGGAGGAGAGGAGAGGGGGGGAGAGAGAGAGAGAGAGAAGAGGGGTAGGGTAAAAAATTAGGGTTAGGATGTTTATATATTACCTGATTTTTGAAAAATAAAGTTTGACCCCTGATTTTTGAATTGGTGTAAATTTTACACCTGATTTTTGTAATTATGCCTTTTTACTTCTTTATTGAGATCTACTAACCCATTTAGCTATTCATTTAGCTATTCAAGTCTCTTTTATTAAATGCGTCGGGATGTTAAAATTTTTGAACGTGCTTCGTTAACAATGTAGTGCACGATTTCCATTCACAAGCAACAATCAGTACGACAAAATTGAATGGTTGAAGACGACGATGACAGAAACATAAGATGGAGATCAAGTTGTTACCAAACACATAACTTGGAAAATAATGGTGCAATCGAGTTTCGATAAAAATTATGTGTCGTGTCTTTAAGATTTTTACCAAAAAAGTTCAGCAGGCAAACGAATACAAAAAGACGTGTTAAAATTTCAATAATTAAAGTTCATTAAAGTTTCAAAAGTTTTAAATTTTAGACGAGTTGATTCAATATGCTATACAAAAAACATTCTTTTAAAAGTTACATTTGAGGAATGAGGATCATGTTCAGCCGACATTTGGGTAGAAGTTGAGTTTTTGACCTCAACAAAGTTGATGATGTTTTCTATATCATAATATATATATATATATATATATATATATATATATATACACACACACACACACTAGGGATAAGCAACGTGCAATGCACGTTTGCTTAGTTTATATATAATTTTTTTGGTTCATTAAATAATTAATAATGTAATGTTTATGTAATTGAGAAATAATTACACATTGTGATATATTAATTTTAATTTGAATAGTGTTAAATTCTAAATTAAAATGTATAAGTTTGTGTTTCGTACTATTATATTATATTAAATTTTGCACTTAATCATGAACCTTTTGTACATAATAAAATAATAGATAACATTATAATACAAAACTAAATAAATAAATATTTTTTCTTCATTGAGTTCAATGTACCTTACCAAATAAATTATTAGCATTTTTAAATTGATAATCTCCATATCTATTTTATTTTTTTAGTTTCATTTTTTCCTAGTGACTAAAATGTAGTAGTACAAAGCCTTTTGCATTCCCATTCATTTATTAAAAGCGTTATGCATTGCGAGACGTCGATATTGAGAATCAAGAATCACAAGTTTAGGCATGTCAATGCGAAGAATAAGCGTCATAATGTGTTTCGTATTTTTAATATTATTTTAATTATTTTTAAGACATTAAATATATTTTTATTTTAAAAAATAGTTTTTTATATATTATAAAAAATAGATTTTTTACTATATCATAAAATCATTTAATATTTAAAAATAATACCTACTAAACATTTAATATAATACTATAATATTGCTAATTAGTGTTTGAAAAATTTTAATTTTTTTTTATTAATTAAGGAACTAAACATGAGCATTAATCATATGATTTATACGAAAAGTTTGCGAATTTGGTAATTCCGATGTTTGGAAATGGAGATGAAGGGTTTTGGTTCACAATCGAGAATGATTCCGACGTGAAGTCCGTGAGAATTCAATTGGGGTCAAACCGAGTGCAATAAATACATAAAAATAATTCAAAGTAAATCTATCTTTACTAATTAGATTCATTATCTTACAATTAGTCCCACACTAAAAATTAAAAATAAATATGTTAAAATAGTTTATTTTGTTAAATTAAAATATTTTAAACTTATAGAAAATAATATATAACATTAATATATTAATAATCAAGTGCAATTTAAGTTAAATTTAAAAATTAAATAAATGAAAGAATGAAAGTGAATATTACAATTTAATTAGTTGTAATTCAAAATCAAATTAGTCAATTAGGCATACATTTGAAAATGATTTTGTTGAGTATTTTAACATATTTTTTTGTTGTTGTCACTATCCCACATTGGAAGTTTATAAAACTATTGGAGTTAAGAGCATATATAAAATGCACAATCCCACATTGGAAGTTTATGAAACCTTTAGAGAGAAGTGTATCTATAAAATGAGCATGACATCCAATACTTCTCCATGAGCCTTAGAATTGTAATTTTGAAGCCTACTAATGGAGTTAAAAAATTTTAAATTAAAACTAACGGTGAAAATAGGTTTTCCGTTAAAACAACAAATTCCGTTAAATTTTCCGTTAAAACAAGAATTTCTGTTTCATAGGCACTTTATATATATAGAAGATATATATATAAAGCACTATAAAAGCATGCATCTATATCTGGGAAAAACTTAATGGCCAAGCTAAAGTGACAAAAACTAAAGGCAATGCAATCAACAGTCAAGGATGATAGATATAAAAAGTGAAAAGACAATAGTGCCCATGGAAGCTCTTTCTTCCTTTAATATGCCAAGAATGATTTATTATATTATTTTAATGATTATTTTGTAAAGAGCAAGTCATATACATAGATGTGCGTGCGTGTAGGTTTTGGTCTCTTCTTTTAATTTTTGTTTGTACTATGTATTATAATGTCTAGATAAAATATTGCTTTTCTTATCATCTAGGAATTTAATCTTTATAGCAGTTAAATTTAGCTATAATACAACTTTTTTGTACTTTTGATACCTAGTAGATTCTCCTACTCTAGTTTAGCATAATTCATGGATCTTTTTGAAGCCAATCTAGAGCATGGCCAAGCTTAAAATTCAATTAAAATTGAAAATATAGTCGTTATTGGGTCTCACTCGTCTAATAAAAGTCAATCTACCGAACACGCCCCTAGTTTGTAAGGTTCCAGTAAATAATTGTTGTCATAAGAAAAATCGAGAAAAAACCAATGGAAAAATGGACTCGTATTTTTCATTGAAATTATCTGGGTTAATCCCACCAAAATATCAACTATCGTACCACATTAGTTACGTGTATGTATCAAAAACTCCATGTTAGATGGGGTAAATGTATCAAAGGGGGAAAAATGTTGGCAAATGGTGTTGTTAAGGTCGCTGGCAAACTTAACGAGCCTCCCGATTGAGATAGTGAAAAATCATTTCATCTTTTTAGTTTGTAGTTATCGAAACAAGATAAAAATAATTATATCTATAGTCGAGATCATGCTTGTTTGAGAAATTGAAAATTCATTTTTCGGGATGTTTTTATATGAAGTCAATTTAAGTGTGAGCACACAAGGGAAATAAAAACTTGGATCATCAGCTCATTTAAATGGTGATGATCATATATTGAAGCCTACATATAGAATATAAACATTTACGTACATGTATGTGTAGGTGTATGTATATCTATATAAGAAAATTATGGGTCAAAATAGTCTTTTTGGACAAAGGAAAAAAGCAAATCGTGGTAAACAAAGAAAATTACAAAAGCAATTAAAGCACACTTTTCTAGACTCCACTTAGCATTGCTTTGTGTTATGAGGAATTGATAATTGGAGATTTCATCTCCTTGAAAGGAATTAAGAAAATGCAATGTCCCAAAGAAACAATAGCCAGGCTATTCTACAATGTTTCAAGTTCTTTTCTTCTTTTATCCTTTTTCTTCTATTTTACTTCAATTTTCCTTGCCAAGCTTTTCATCTTCCTTGGAGGAAATCCATTTTCGCGAAGGTAAAATTAAGTTCCGATATCCCTCCTAATTTCCCCCTCCACCAGCCGTTAGTAAAATTTCTGTAAAGGGTTGAACATGGTACGGTTCGGTCAAATTCTGACTTGATACTTGTCAGAAGTCTGTACGTGTGATGGACCGAACTGGACTAGAATCGATTGGTTCTGTGTATATAATATTGTGCTTGTTTTTCTTGCAGGAATCAGGTATATGGATATGAATTCTTTGTTCCTTCTGATGAGGAAATGGAATTGGAAATGGAGGAAGAAAATGAGTATTATGGTACTGATCAGCCATATGAAATTAAGGATCAATTGATTGCAAATATAAGTGAAACACTGAGGTTTGTGGCTGAAGAGGATCAAATCTCTGAAGGGAAGAACTTGGACTCAGAAGAAAATTATGAGAGTATTGATGAACATCATGAAGAAGTATTTGTGGAAGAGGTTCTTGTAGAAGATACTGATACTTCTCATGATTCTGAAGCCAATGATGACAACAACCCCACATCAGAATTTAGCATCAACTTAGTGGCAAATAGTGAGAACCATCAAGGTATGTAAATTCAAATTTATTTCTCACTTACGTTGGAGTGGACAATACTGATTCGTCTATATTTGACATTTGGTACTAGACGGGACTACATAGAATAATAAACAAGATCTTACCTTATTTTTCTTTCTTAATATTATTGAGTAATATCGAATCCTAACGAGAAGACATGTCAAAAATGATTAAAGAAGGAAAATATTTTATTCATTGTCTTGTACAGTGTACCGAGAATATGTTTAAATGCAAACTTTGAGTTCTAAAATTTACGTCTATCTCATAAGCAATCTTATAAGATGCGGATTGGACAAGCTGATTCGACTAGAAAAATAGTAACTACTCGAGATCCGTTCCAAATTTATATATATGAAAAATAAAATATATAAAATTTGTGTAAACATCAACCAACCTAAATAGCCACTAGTTCTACCCTAGTCTCGTCATTGATCACTTACCTTTATCGAATCAATGTGCAGACCGATTTTGTGTCCTAGAACAGAATGGCAGGGAAATTGTTGAAGATGAGCAGAAAACTGAGATTAATTTCAAGCAAGAAGAAGACTTCTTGGTTTTTCAACCACCCAAATCAATGAGCAAGAAATTAATACAAGAAAAAGAAGAAGAAGATATTTTTGGGGACACTTTGACCATTGGATCAACATCTAAAGATTCATCAGAATGGAGAAGTTCAATTAATTATAGGGATCAATCAGGCACCGATGATCCATTTTCATCTTCATCAAGAAGAAGTTGCCCTAAATGGGAGTCTTACGCTGTTTTCCAAAAATATGATGAAGAAATGCTATTTTTGGACAGAATTAGTGCTCAGAAGCTCCATGAAACAGGTACTATACTCTTCTTGATCTAACATTTACAGTGTGTTTGATGCATATTTTTTAGGAGAGAATGCATTTATTTTTTTATTTTTTTTGTGATGTGACAGTGAATATGTAGTTGAAAAATTAGGAGAAGTTATTGATGTGACGGAAAATATTATTTTATTGAAGAATGTGTGGTTGAAAATGAGTAGAAAAATGAAAATGAAAATGAGAATGTGGCTCAAACAGGGGCTTAGTCAGTTAAAAACATGGGTTAGTCGCCAAAATTTTATTTTGTTTTGGTTTAGGTAGTTCGTCTAGATTTAACGAAAATGTTGATGTAGATAATAAAAATACAAATCTCTGGCCCACAATGAACATAAATTTCAATCACACATTCTCTTATAAAAAATATTCACGTAAATCGAAAAGTTTTCCTTGCTATTTAATCACACAATCTCCAAAATATTCAAAATAATTTTTTTTTTTTTTTGGTCCAAAAATGGGCTCAAAGAAGAGCTTTATTTGTTAAGACTTTTTTTTTTCTTTAAAAAAGTTCATTTTGAAAGGACGACTTCTCCAACATCATACCCTTTTACAACCTGGACACTAAAACCAATGTACTAACAATTTTTTATGTCACGTCTACATTTGCCTAAATTGAATTTGAAATGAAAGTCGGATAGTTTACTTGGAATAAATAAGGTATGTCGAAAGTGAAACAATACTATAAGTTTGGTGACTTACGAGGTTATCACCAATGGTCACTAGTACTGTACAATTCACATCTTTTAATAATATTTTCATGTATACTATCTCATACTATACGCTTTTTTCAATATGTTTGAACAATATACAGGGAGTAATGTTAAATAATTTATGAAATAATCCATTTTCAGAATCACTCAGATCAATACAGGCATGTCCAAAATCCATATCAGACAGAATTGTTTATAAGCTGTCAACAAAGAACAAATATTTATCAGAATTTGATCACAACCCTTATCATGAACTTGAGGCTGCTTATGTTGCACAAATTTGCTTGACATGGGAAGCACTCAATTGGAACTACAAGTACTTCCAACGCCTGAGAGCTTCCCGTCGAGATCCCGACCCTGGATGTCCTGCGTTGATCGCGCAACAGTTCCAACAGTTTCAAGTTCTTCTACAAAGGTACATTGAGAATGAGCCTTATGAAAATGGGAGGAGGTCCGAAATTTATGCTCGGATGAGGAAGTTGGCACCCAAGTTGCTTCAAGTCCCAGAATATCGAGGTAATGATCGAATTCTAGAGTCACTAAATCTATATCAAATTTTTAGTAACTCAACTCGATTTTACTACATCTAATTCGACTAGCTTTCTAAATGTAAGAATAATATCGATATAGACATGATATAATAGAGCCCTTGTTTGCTTTAGATTAGAATTTTAGTAGATTTGAATAAAGTAGATACAATTTGTGTTTGAAAAAGTTGTGGGTGTCATATAATGTGTGGTTATAATTAATTGTTGACTTTGACTTATATTTTAAATACAATTTTTAGCTAAATTCTAAATATGGTCCGGACACAGATAGTCAACTTCCAAGTAAGTGATTATGTTTATCAACAAATGTAGACTGAATGATTTGATTGAAACAAAGTTATAAATTCAATTACTTAATTGTAATAAAATAAAGTTAAAGTAACTGACAAATAATTAGTTGTAGCATTATTTGATAATTATTCAGAATCTCATGTCATGTCAATGGCTAGAAAAGTAAACAATTGTGGGGCTAAATGAATAGTCCTAAACATGAATTAACAATATATGAATTAATTAAGTTATAATTATTATGTTCATTTCACTGCAGACTACTTGGAGGAGAAAAGAGAAGAAGGTTTTTCCTCAAGAATTTCCTCAAATTCATTTCTTGATATCATGAAAGAATCAATTAGGACATTCATGAATTTCCTCAAAGCAGATAGGGAAAGGCATTGCCAAATATTTGCAGCTTTATTCAAAAGAAATTCAAGAGGTTTAGTGGATGCAACTCTTCTTCTCCTACAAAAGAAAGTAAACAAAAAGGTAATTAATTATATATAAATCTTAGCCCCACCCCTTCTTTTTTATTTGATATTGGCACGTCTAGTAGATTGAATTGGACAAATATTAGACGAGTTGAAATATGTTGTCCCCACAATAAAATTTTGATACATCGATAAATCAAGTCTTGTTTGTAAGAGTGATGATATGGGTACATAATTTTTATCCATAGGGGACTTATTCTATTAGTAAATAGTAAGACGTTATTTCAAATGTGATGTCACTTGTAATATATTGTGTGACACTTTATTACTTTAAAAAAATTAGTGGTTGGACACGTAGTGCTTGTATCGTTTATTACATTAATGTACCATACATTTATATGTATTTGTCTATATTTATTGGTGCTCGAACTTTATGCAGAAAAAGGCGAAGCTCAACGATATGCGCCGATCGAGGACGTGTTTGAGAAAGAAAAGATTAAGAGCGGAGGAGGAAATGGAGATTTTAATGGCTTTAATAGACCTAAAAGTGGTTTCTAGGGTTTTGAGAATGAAAGATTTGAATGATGAACAGTTGCATTGGTGTGAAAACAAGATGAGCAAAGTGAAAGTCTATGATGGGAAACTACAAAGAGATTCTTCGCCACTTTTTTTCCCTGCACACTGACCAGCCCACCAAAGAATGTTTCAGTTGATGACTAGATGGTGATTGTGCATGGAATGAATATCCATTATCCAGCCTCCTTTTTTGTAAATATTCCATGGTATTGAATCAGACTCGAAGGGACGGGACAGTATTAAAAAATCTTCTTTGACAGCGTTCAGTATTGTACAGTTCATGCTGCGAACGAGCCACGTGTATCCCACATATTAGATTTTGAAGATTTGGGTGGGAAATAAAGTTGGGTGGTCATAGTTTTGGTGAATGAGCAGAGGCAAAGCAAAGAACATTGGGATAGAGACAGGGTTAGCTTTAGCCACTTTATCACCTTTTTTTTTTTTTTTTTTTTTAAATTAAGGTTTATCTATTTGGGAATAAAAAGTTGGCACATGATACACTCAAGAATAGGATAATATTTATATATTAGGTGTAAGCAACGTGCAATGCACGTTTGCTTAGTTTATATTTAATGATTTTGTTTAAGAATTAATTTGTTATTAATAAAGATGTAATTTTTTTGGTTAATTAAATAATTAATGATGTAATGTTTATGTAATTGATAAATAATTAAATAAAGTGTTTCTTTTTGTCATTTCCAACCTAAAATCACAAATAGAAAACTCAAGGAATGTTAAGGGGTAAGAAGATGAGTTTACTTAGGCTCCATTTGATTCTCATTAATGTAGAATGAGAATGAAAAATATAGCCATTATTGGACCCCACACAAGAGATAGAAATTCCAAATTGATAGATTGATGTGATGGATAATGGTCATATTTTTCATTTTTATTGATTTTTAATGAGAAACAAACGGAGGCTTAAACTTTTTGCATGACTCAAGTCTTTACTCTTTTTTAAATAATAATACAATTCATTTTATCGCTAAAGTATGATATGTATTACGATAATATATGTATATCATGTGTTAGACTTAGTATTGGTAAGTGACAGGTAAGTTTTCGAGGACGAAAATATTTTAAGGGGGTGAGAATGTAATACCCCAAAAATTTTCATAAAATATAATTCAATTTTTATATACTATATTTTAATATTTTGAAAGTTAGGGACTAAATGATACATTTATCAAATTATATTTTATTTGTGTCAAATATTTAGATATTGATGGAGTTATCGTAAATATATGAATATTGGTCTCGTTGGATAAATCGTAATTAGATACATAAATCAGATTCGAGAAAAAGTTGATTCGGATAAGTTAGCTCCAATATATTTTAGTTTGAAAGAATTATCAAAAGCTAATTTATTATGATTATTATTTAATTATAATTTTGAAAGTAGGGGTGGTGAAAAAAAAATTTCCGTTAAAAACAAGAAATTCCGTTAGTTTTTCCGTTAAATCAAGAAATTCCGTTAGTTTTTCCGTTAAAACAACAAATTCCGTTTCATAGCCACTTTTTATATACTAGGTGTAAGCAACGTGCAATGCACGTTTGCTTAGTTTATATTTAATAGTTTTGTTTAAGAATTAATTTGTTATTAATAAAGATGTAATTTTTTGGTTAATTAAATAATTAATGATGTAATATTTATGTAATTGATAAATAATTAAATAAAGTGCTTCTCTTTGTCATCTCCAACTCAAAATCACAAACAGAAAACTCAAGGTATGTTAAGGGGTAAGAAGATGAGTTTACTTAGACTCCGTTTGATTCTCATTAATGTAGAATGAGAATGAAAAATATAACTGTTATTGGACCCCACACAAGAGATAGAAATTCAAAATTGATAGATTGATGTGATGGATAACGGTCATATTTTTCATTTTTTATGGGTTTTTAATGAGAAACAAACGGATGATTAAACTTTTTACATGACTTAAGTTTTTACTCTTTTTTAAGTAATAATACAATTCATTTTATCGCCAAAGTATAATATGTATTACGATAATATATGTACATCATGTGTTAGACTTAGTATTGGTAAGTGACGAGTAAATTTTTGAGAACGAAAATATTTTAAGGGGGTGAGAATGTAATACCCCAAAAATTTTCATAAAATATAATTCAATTGTTATATACTATATTTTAATATTTTGAAAGTTAGGGACTAAATGATACATTTATCAAATTATATTTTATTTGTGTCAAATATTTAGATATTGATGGAGTTATCGTAAATATATGAATATTGGTCTCGTTGGATAAATCGTAATTAGATACATAAATCAGATTCGAGAAAAAGTTGATTCGGATAAGTTAGCTCCAAGATATTTTAGTTTGAAAGAATTATCAAAAGCTAATTTATTATGATTATTATTTAATTATAATTTTGAAAGTAAGGGGTGGCGAAAAAAAAAATTCCGTTAAAAACAAGAAATTCCGTTAGTTTTTCCGTTAAATCAAGAAATTCCGTTAGTTTTTCCGTTAAAACAACAAATTCTGTTTCATAGCCACTTTTTATATACTAGGTGCAAGCAACGTGCAATGCACGTTTGCTTAGTTTATATTTAATAGTTTTGTTTAAGAATTAATTTGTTATTAATAAAGATGTAATTTTTTGGTTAATTAAATAATTAATGATGTAATGTTTATGTAATTGATAAATAATTAAATAAAGTGCTTCTCTTTGTCATCTCCAACTCAAAATCACAAACAGAAAACTCAAGGTATGTTAAGGGGTAAGAAGATGAGTTTACTTAGACTCCGTTTGATTCTCATTAATGTAGAATGAGAATGAAAAATATAGCTGTTATTGGACCCCACACAAGAGATAGAAATTCAAAATTGATAGATTGATGTGATGGATAACGGTCATATTTTTCATTTTTTTATGGGTTTTTAATGAGAAACAAACGGATGCTTAAACTTTTTACATGACTTAAGTTTTTACTCTTTTTTAAGTAATAATACAATTCATTTTATCGTCAAAGTATAATATGTATTACGATAATATATGTACATCATGTGTTAGACTTAGTATTGGTAAGTGACGAGTAAATTTTTGAGAACGAAAATATTTTAAGGGGGTGAGAATGTAATACCCCGAAAATTTTCATAAAATATAATTCAATTGTTATATACTATATTTTAATATTTTGAAAGTTAGGGACTAAATGATATATTTATTAAATTATATTTTATTTGTGTCAAATATTTAGATATTGATGGAGTTATCGTAAATATATGAATATTGGTCTCGTTGGATAAATCGTAGTTAGATACATAAATCAGATTCGAGAAAAAGTCGATTCGGATAATTTAGCTCCAAGATATTTTAGTTTGAAGAAATTATCAAAAGCTAGTTTATTTTTATTATTATTTAATTATAATTTTGAAAGTAAGGGATGGTGAAAAAAGATTTTCAATTAGAATAATAAATTCCGTTAGTTTTTCCGTTAAATCAAGAAATTCCGTTAGTTTTTTCCGTTAAACCAACATATTCCGTTTAATAGCCACTTTTTATATATAGAAAGATAGAGATATTTATCATTGTAATAACATCCAATTCAGCTTATTTCTAGGAAGGGAAAATATTAAAGCAGCAGCAGTAAAAAGTATTATTTAATGTTTTGTTGTTCATGCCACTGGGCGGCCATGGATGTCAATTGATGACTTTTAAATAATTGATTCAATATTGCTCGAGTCTCTATCCAGACAGTTATGTGCTAACTTCAGTGTTGAAATTTACGACAAAGTGATTTAACGGAACATGTCACTTGAAGTAATTTAACTGTTACACGTCAAAATTTATGATGATTATAAGTAAAGTCGCTAATCATTACAAATCTATCTTTCCTTCTAATGCCATGCTCGGCCAGACCAAGCATGAATGCTAAACTTTGCTCCTTGGGTGGATCACGTCTAAGGTAGGTGTTTGAGCATTTGTTACTTAGTTGTTGACCTTGTTTCGCCACTTGATTAACGATGGAAATAATGAACAATTTCACTATTGTATACCTTATTTACAACTTATGGTTCAAGACCATCGATTGTACAGTTTAAAAATATTTTTTAGCGATCGCTAGTTCAATGTGTTAAGTCATTGTTTGACAACCCTCAAGTGAAAGTGGGCTGGTAATGTACTGAAAATAAGTAAAAGGGCAACAATGGAATTTTCAGTTCTGACTCCTTGTGCTGCTACTAAAAAGGTAGTCTAGCAGCATTTAATACGGTCAATTAATGGGTTAGCAACGATCATTATTTTGCTTAGCAACGGTCATTATTCCGGACCAGACACGCCCATAATGAGTTCTGAAATAATGGTTGTAAAACAGGGCCTAAATAACAAAGTTCAATTTTACAAAAATACTATCATTTGGAGAATGGATACATAGAAGAAAAATTACAACAATTCATAAGAATATACACAAATTGATTTATTTTATTTTTCGGAGGAACACGTCCGAAGAGACACTCACTTAGGTATGAAGTATGCAATTATGAGGATGTGAAAGTGATGGTAACTAAAGTTTGAATAATGCAATTTACTATCACGGGCTAATTAGCGCTAATTTAGGTGGGGATGGTGGTGGGTCATTATCACGTTGTTTATTAAGAAAGAAGTGTATCTTTAGAATTAACGTATTTGTACAATGTTTTTGTACGATATTGTTGACATTGTTGGTTGTATCAAAAAAATGTTGGTTAAAAAGATAAATTGTTTTTTAAACTGTCCAATGACAACTGTCACATAGCATGTTGTCAACAATGTTGTCAAAATTATTGTACACCAAGCATTGTTCATGTCTTTATTTTATTAGACAATGTGAAAGTAATTTCATTAATACTTAAGCGGTTGTTAATTACTCGTAGTTGTTAATGTCATTACTCCTAAAGTTTCTATTGCTAGGGGAGATGGTGACTTAAGCCTCATTTGAAATTGATTATTTGAAAATAATTTTTCTCTCACTCTCGTTTTCAATCATACAATCTTCAAAACAATTATTTTTTATATTTTCATCACTTTTTTCTACTTTTAATCACATATTTTTCAAATAATTATTTTCAGATAAGAAATTAAAAAAGTATAATCCTACTTGCAGATCCTCCCTATAGGTTCTTAGGCCATTTTAATTATATCTCTTATTTACTGACACTTATTATCACACTAGGTGCAAGCAACGTGCAATGCATGTTTTCTTAGTTTATATTTAATAGTTTTGTTTAAGAATTAATTTGTTATTAATAAAGATGTAATTTTTTTGGTTAATTAAATAATTAATGATGTAATGTTTATATAATTGATAAATAATTAAATAAAGTGTTTCTTTCTGTCATATCCAACCTAAAATCACAAACATAAAACTCAAGGTATGTTAAGAGGTAAAAAGATGAGTTTACTTAGGCTCCGTTTGATTTTCATTACTGTAGAATGAGAATGAAAAATATAGCTGTTATTGGACTCCACACAAGAGATAGAAATTCTAAATTGATAAATTGATGTGATGGATAACGGTCATATTTTTCATTTTTATGGGTTTTTAATGAGAAACAAACGGAGGTTTAAACTTTTTGCATGACTTAAGTCTTTACACTTTTTTAAGTAATAATGCAATTCATTTTATCGCTAAAGTTTGATATGTATTACGATAATATATGTATATCATGTGTTAGACTTAGTATTGATAAGTGACGGGTAAATTTTCAAGGACGAAAATATTTTAAGGGGGTGAGAATGTAATATCCCGAAAACTTTCATAAAATATAATTCAATTGTTATATACTATATTTTAATATTTTGAAAGTTAGGGACTAAATGATACATTTATCAAATTATATTTTATTTGTGTCAAATACTTAGATATTGATGGAATTATCGTAAATATATGAATATTGGTCTCGTTGGATAAATCGTAATTAGATACATAAATCAGATTCGAGAAAAAGTCGATTCGGATAAGTTAGCTCCAAGATATTTTAGTTTGAAAAAATTATCAAAAGCTAATTTATTATTATTATTATTATTATTTAATTATAATTTTGAAAGTAAGGGGTGACGAAAAAAAAATTTCCGTTAAAACAAGAAATTCCGTTAATTTTTCCGTTAAATCAAGAAATTCCGTTAGTTTTTCCGTTAAACCAACATATCCCGTTTAATAGCCACTTTTTATATATAGAAAAATAAATTGATGTCGTACTACCATGGCAAAACATGCAAGCATGACAATGGTATATCCAACCAAAACCACCAATTCGAGGCTCGTAATGTATCATAATTGACAACAAAAATCTCTATTTTCTTTTAATCCCTTCATCAGCACCAATCTCATGTGGAGGGCAATGACATTGTTTTGAACCCGAATCGACACCTATTCCATGATTGGTGACACTCATTTAACCGATGCTACGCAAAACCAAAAACCTACTTCCTGTTGTGATTCACAAGTAGATTTGTGTCATGTTCTCTCACTATTGAATGTCATCTAAGAAGCTTTCACAAACAATATATAGCATTTCCAAAAGAATCTCTATTTTTAAATAGCATTTTCTCTGTCCTTCATTTTCACTAGCTTCCCTCTAAATAATTATATTATTTTCTCCTATTGAAATACTTTGAATGCATTTAGCCCCTGTTTGGCACAGATTAAAATTCAAATTTTAATGTAAGTCAAAGTCAGCATTCAATTTCAACCATATATTTCATGGGTCATATATCTTTTCAAACACACATTTGTGGAAATTACACAATTCCAAGGTTTTAAAGATACCGGTGCAAAAATCAGGGTGGAAGGTTTTTTATTCAAACTTCAGGTATTTATTTATTTATTAAATATTAAATATTGTAAATATCGTATATAATTATACGATATATCTATAGTAACTGGCGCGTTTCCTTAATTATCTTATTTCAAATCTCCATTAATCCATAATAACAGTTATTTCCCCCCGCCTCTCTCTCTCTCTCTCTCCACTACTCCACGTAAAACACCCCTAACCCCAAATCCATGCCTCCTAAAAATCGTACCGAAATGGATTCACCGAAGGGTACAGAAAGGGTTGACAATGTCAAAGACATCACCGGAAGAAGAAGCAAGAGGAAGTCAGAGGAGAGCCTGGAAAAAACCCCTGTGACCGCGCAAAAGGGGTTATCGAAGAAGGTTTTTTTTCTTGAATCTTCGTGTTCGGTTACAATTTTAGTGACGCATATGTAGGAGAATAGTTATTTTTTAAGCCGCGATCTTGCATTTGAAATGGGTGAGCAATATTCGTCTGTAAGTTTTTTATTCCGATTTTGGGTACCATCACTATGGTGTTAAGGAAATTGATTGGTTTTTCAATGCGATGCCTAACATGTGTCTGTGCCCTTATACTATCAATAAGTATTAATGTGACCAATTTTATTGAAGTATGTGACCTTATGCGAAATACTGTGACCAAGGTTTTAGAAATATGTGACTTACGATTCATTATGTGTCTGTGCCCTCATGATTCATCATCTGCCCACAGTTTTCCATGTCTGTGACTTACGATTCATCATGCTTCTTTATGTGGCATCTGTAATTTTTTTATTTGGATTTTGGGCACCATTACTCTAACGTTAAGGAAATTGATTGGGTTTTAACTGTGATGCCTAACATGTTATATTTAATCAATGAGCTTGTCTGTGACCTCATGAGAATGCATGTGACTTTAAGATTCAAGATTCATCATGTGTCCAAGATGTCCTATGTCTGTGACTTTATGAGTCATCATATGTCCACAGTTTACCAAGTCTGTGACCTAATGAGAATTCATGGCACTATAAGATTCATCATGTGTCTAAAATGTCTGGTGTTTGTGACTTTATGAATAATTATCTGTCCACAGTTTACCAAGTCTGTGACCTCATGCTTCTCTATGTGAAGAATAGTCTATAAATTTATTATGTCATTCTATATTCTTATTGTAGGTCTGGAAATTCGTTATACCAAAAAAGATGTAGTTCCCAGGAAAGATAACGACCTCAGTGAGTAAGGGTGTTCTTACCACTATTCAAATGAACTTAAGCCAAAGACAAAAGCGTATTATGATGGGAACCTGCCATGCCCATTTCCCAGAGTGCCATGAAATTGTGATACAACCACAATTGATTCACTACTTCCTTTTGAGGCAGGTTTATCAATCTAATGCGGAAGAAATGTGGTTTTACGTGGCAGGCCGACATGTCAGATTCTCTATGTCCGAGTTATGTCTAGTCACAGGACTGAGATGTTCTGGAGACAATGACACACAGGTGTTTGAGGATAGACCGTCACAGATGAAGACAAAGTACTTTGCTCAAGTAGATAGTATAACACACGAAGATGTTAAGTCCACACTTTTGTCAGCGTGCCAAAATGCCGGATTTGGATCTTGTTGAAGCTCTTCCAGATAATGATATTGCTATCTTAGGAATTTTGTATTTCATTACCGCTTATCTCTTCCCTAGAGATTACAAGAAGGTGGTTGACCACTATTTGTTTGTTCTCGTTGAGGACTTCTCTGCATTGAACCGTTTCCCATGGGGAAAGTTACTATTTGATATTACTCTGAGAGCATTGAGGGATGGATTGAGTAGGAAGACATCGCACTACAGGCTACGAGGTTTGTCGGTAGCCTTTCAAGTATGGATCTATGAGACCTTTCCTAGTTTAGATGGAATTGTTGTGACACGGGTATCGTCGAGGATGTATCCTCGAATCAAAAGATGGACCACACAGGAGCAGCCATCTGCTACGAAGTTGGAGGGAATTGACTGCTTCACCAACCCTAAGGTACATGTTCAGTCAATTTTTAACTGTGATACTTTATTGAAGTATGTGACCTGTTATATTTTATTGAAGTATGTGACCTATTATATAGATCAAAATATGTGACCTCGAACCATCAGAAGTTGAAATAGCTATGTCATACATGGATGGTGTCCACTACAGCAAGCCAAATCATCCGGAATTTTCCAGTGGATCCATCAGTAAGAAGAGGAACATAGAGAAGTTAGCTGACCGTGATGGGACGAGTGGAAAGTCAGTGATACTGCTAACAGATAGTAGTATTGGCCAAGATCGAGTCATAGACGATGATGATGATTTTGTAGATCCTCCGCCAAGATGTCAAGAGGCATCTCCCTATGGAAAACCCCATACCGATGAAGGCACGTCAGTTCCCCCTTGTTCCCCAAGTGAACCACAATCTGAAGGGACACAGCGTGGTGATGTAAGTCAGATATTTAGCCACATTTCGTTATTTTTAGGTCACATGTCACTCGTTTGTGGTCACATATATTTATTTCCAAGTCACAGTTCATTATTACAGGTCACATATCATTCATGCAGGGGCACAGATACACATTTGAGGGTCACAGTTAATGGTATGTTATTTTATGTTTTCAGGCTTTTAAGGAATTAAGTCAGCAAGTCTTTGATCTCAAGTCAAGTAATAAAGTGTTGACATTAGAGATTGATGCCATCAAGTTACAGATGTCAAATCTCAACGCTGAGCAGACAAAAAAATTGGATGACATCGTCCAAGTACAAGGACAAATAAGAAGTGATTTGATGGAAATTCGGACAAACATGCAATTTCTGTCCGAATCTGTGACGGCGATGATTTCAAGTTCAATGGATGAGATTATAAGGCGATTTGATGAGAAAACGAGTTGTCATGCTGATGGAGCGGGAGACAAAGGAACTCAGGCTGCTGGAGGATCCAATAAGAACGAGCAGGAGATAAAGGAACTAATGGTTAACAGGAAAGGGAAGGAAAAGATGTACTCGAGTGATGATATTGGCCTTCCCTATAGTCTTGATCCACCTTCATTTGATTTGGGAATCGGATATTCACAACCTGATGTTTTACATTCTAAAGACATTCAGAATCAAGTAGATGCTGATATTTCTGATGTGGTGACAGCAACAAAAATGTTGCCACAGGAGGTAATGACATTTTTTTGTACCATACTGAACTAGCAACACATCTAGGTCATAATATGTGACTCTACACAGGCTAATATGTGACTTGTACAACAATACAAAGGTATCACCTACTTCTGAACCAGCTTCTTCTTTACCAGTGAAGCGGGTTTCAAGGTCTACGAGGATATTGTGATCTCCTTTCGTTGTAGGAGAAAAGAATTTATTCAAGCATGATGACAATGTAGTTGTTTTTAGAAATTACAAAGACAATGTCGAAGAAGCTGATAGATCGGCATTCTTGGGCTGGTTCCAGAGAGAGTACAAGCCAAAAGGCAAGTATGTGAAGTTTGTAGCTAAGTTTGAATGTCACTCAACAACCCATGGTATCAAAGCAACTAAATGTTCATTGTTTGGCTTCAGGAAAAAGTTTAACGAGCAGGACGTCGTAATCAAACCTGCATTCGTTATCGGTTCATTCCCAGTTGGTCACAAGCCATGGTTCCACCAGCTTATAAATGACGAGATGTCTTTAAGCAGTTCGGTACGGTTGCACTTTCCCATTCTTTTCAGTTACATTCCAAACTTAATGAATCATATAATCTTATGCAACGATGCTACCACCGTATGCGTCACACACTGGTCACAGACAATCTGAATTTCATGCGAACGTGTCACAGCGCGATCTTCATTCTGCCTATTTCATGTCATATCTAATCTTTCCATTTTCTATTGAATCAGCACATCGATGCATGCTTCTATTACATTCGTCAGCTGGCAAAATTTGGAAAGAAAATAATGTTTAGAGCTACAACGACAAACACTTGGTTCCAGAATAAGATAAAAGAGTTGTACCCTGCTTTTCTGAAGGATCATAATGTTCTGATGTCGGAGTCCAGCCTGACTGATGTTGTAACAAGTCACAGCATACCTCTAAGCACACCTTGGGCCGATATTGATTACGTGTTCATGCCAATCCTGCCAACCAACAAAGCTCACTGGATGCTCGGTCTGCTAATATTCAGAAGCCATACTTTGATGGTATTCAATTCGGCTGGTAAAAGTTATCGCGACTGGAAGGTCCTACAAGGTATTGAGCCATATATGAAAATATTGCCTCAATTAATTAACGCAATAGGAATTTCAAAAAAGGACCATGATTATGAATCCGAATGCATGGAATTGAAGGTTATTGTCGATACTACCATACCTCAGCAGACAAATGGATAAGTATGTGACAAAATAATATATGTATAACTTGTAAAACGAACATACCAATAACAGCGCGGATCTTTATTTCTGCACTATTTGCAATGTTCATATCTAATCTTTCATTTTCTATGAATCAGCACATGGTGCATGCTTCTATTACATTTGTCAGCTGGAAATTTTGGAAAGAAAATAATGTTTAGGCGTACAACGACAAACACTTGGTTCCAGAATAAGCATAAAAAGTGTTGTACCCTGCTTTTCTGATGGATCATAATGTTCTGATGTCGGAGAGTCGCAGCCTGATGATGTTGTATACAAGTCACAGCATACCTCTAAGCACACTTGGGCGATATTGATTACGTGTTCATGCCTAATCTGCCACCAACAAAGCTCAACGGATGCTCGGTCTGCTAATAATTCAGAAGCCCATTAAACCTTTGATTGGTATTCATTTCAGCTGGTAAAAGTTTTAACGCGACAGGAGTCTACAAGGTATTGAGCCATATGTGAAAATATTGCCTCAATTAATGAACACAATAGGAATTTCAAAAAAGGACCATGATTATGAATCCGAATGCATGGAATTGAAGGTTATTGTCGATACTACCATACCTCAGCAGACAAATGGATAAGTATGTGACAAAATAATATATGTATAACTTGTAAAATGAACATACCAATAACATAATATTTTGTGTTGTTTTGCAGTCATGATTGTGGGATATTCGTTTTTTTTGTATGCCTTATATATCCTCCGTGACGGAAAATGTTCCCTACCGTATAAATTTGATGACAGCAAGTGCAAAATGGATATTGCCTCGCTCCTATACAAACACAGAGAGAGCTACATGAAGAAGGCAAAGCAGGCTACACAGGAGGAGGGGATAGTCATAGAATGAGTAGTGGAATTAGATTTGTAAATGAATTTTATGAATTGCAGATTGTACATTTTCATATTTTCTAATATGCTGACGTTACTCTATGGAATACTACCACATGTTTCATTTCGTAATGTGTTGTCGTTTGTTACGTATATGTTAATACCTGTTTCATGCATAGTGCATATGTGAATGTGAGACAAGTCACAGATCAAGGTCACAGACGACTGTGAAAAGCAAGTCCCAGGTTGCGAATTGAATGGATTTCCTATTCACTATTGACACCACAATGTGAAAAGCTAGTCCCAGGTCACAAGCATATTTTGACTGAACATTTGTAGGTCACATATACTTCCATTCACACTACAGGAACTCAGGTCACAGATACAGTGAGTCTATGACAAGCAGGTCACATATACGTGATTTAGAGCACAGGTCACAAATATTTACTTTAAACCCCAGGTCACATATATTTACTTTGAACCTCAGGTCACACAGCAAGTCACAGACGAGGATGAGTTTGTTAGAAGCAGGTCACATATATTTACTTTAAACCCCAGGTCACATAGCAAAAAATAACAAGCATTTGAGACAACCTGGTCACATATATTTCATTTCGTAATTCACACCACACTTTTAAGACACCAAATCACATTTACACAATTGAAAATGTGAACTTCGACAATTATTTCGACGTTTCTTATTCAAATAAATGTTTCAAGTAAAATAATGTGATATAACATTTGCTTTATTTGTATCCTCTATTGGTTTACGATTACAGAGTAGTATTCTCCCTATCTTTTCAATACAATGGCATCAAACTTGAGCATCTCCTGCGGTTGTGACATTGCCCACCACAACGACCACATTTCACTTTTGGTTTCCCTTCTCTACTTGATCTCTTCCTCTTCTCAGTAGGCTTTCCAAAGCTTCGTTTCTGGTTAGAAGCTAAGACAACTTCATATTGCACTTCATCAGGCACTTTCCATTCGTCTGGATTTCCAACAGGATATGTAGAATCTTCATATGCATTTCTTGTGTAATAATAAGAACAATAAGCATATGGATCCCGCTTTGTATTTGCAATTACGGCCAAGGCGTGCGGGCATGGTAACAAATCAACCTATAGCATCCTGCACGTGCAAGTTCGTTGTTCAATATCTACGATAAAGGTGGACTTTTCTTCACTGACAGAAAACTCTGACTGGTTGGAAGGAGATACCTACGAGAAAGCAAAATCAAGAATGGAAGTTGTCAAGTCACAGACATGTCATTGTAGGTTACATACATTAGTTGTCAAGTCACAAACATGTCATCAGGTCACATATAACAGCAGACACATACATATCTTATCACATTATACATTTGAGGTCACAGATATGTGTTTTTGGTCACAGATATATGTTTTTGGCCACAGTGTACAATTCAGATCACATGCAGCCAGACATGAGGTATTCATAAATATCAGCAGTAAAGTAAATAAGATACCCTCAAGTTCCGTAACTCTATACTCATTCTCCTCATCGTGTTCTCATACTTGGTGGACAACGTCGTGAACTTCCATGCGCATCGTCTCTATGTTTATAGAACCAATTTTGTAATGTCTGTCGCAATGACTCCAGCATGGATACAATTGGGTAATTTTTCCCTACCTTGGTGACCACATTGACCGATTCTACAATGTTTGATGTCATTGTAGAGTATCTGTTTGCCGGCATATGGATTCGTGACCACTTTTCAGGTCCAACATTAGCCTGCAAAATGTTCACTATAAATTAATACCATATAATTGACATGTGACCATTTCAATGCATGTGACAGTGTATTCAGATGCATTTCAATACCAGGTATCTATGAATCTTCTCGTTTATTGTGTCCAGCCGTCTCATGTTATATTCAAAATCTTTCAACGTGTAAGCGCGGATGGCTAGTTGAAAGCATGTGTAATATTTTGTCCTGATTTTCCATAGTACGACTTCAAATTTTGCAACAAATGATACGAGCAAATACCATGATATGTGCCCGGATAAACACGCTCTATTGCATTCTTTATACTAGTATGACGATCTGACACAAAACACATTCATTCTCTGTGACCATATGCATTTTTCAGGTTCTCGAAAAACCATCTCCAAGATTTATCGTTCTCATTATCCCCAATTCCAAAAGCAAGAACGAATATGCTGTTACTTGCATCCTGTGTGCAGGCTGTGAAGAGGGTACCGCCGTAGTGACCATTCAAGTACGTACCGTCGACCACGATTACAGACCGACAATGCTTCCATCCACGTATTGATGCACCAAGTGCCATAAAACAATACTTGAATCTACTTTGACTATCAATCTCCAACTCTGTGACCGTACCAGGATTCTTTTGTCGGAGCACGTGGAAAAAGCTTGGTATCTTACCTAAAGAATCGGTAGGATCACCCCTAACTATCTTTAAGGTATGCTCGCGGGATCTCCATGCTTTCGAATAATTCAAATAAACACCATAAATCTGCAACATATCACTGCATATATCCTTCGGTGTGTATATGGTACTGGATGATGTGTACTTATACTTGATGCTAGAAGACACAACTGCAGTTGATACTTGCCTGTGTGTACTTATACTTGATGCTCGAAGACACAATGCACATGTGTGACTACCCACCTTTCGAATCTTAAATAGATTCGTTCTACCCCATTTTGAAGATCTGCAAATCCAGCTACAACCTTCTTGTGAACACCTCACAACATATTCTTTCTTGTCAGACCGTTCAACCATAAACTCAAACATATTTTGTATGGAAAAAAAGGATAGGCTCAATTTTAAGATATCTTTATCCCGGAAAAGCCTTCCTTCTTCGACCTCTCTAGCATCTACAGCAGACACAACTGTGATTTTGTTGTCCCAAATGTGACCTGATTTTTCAATTGTTGCTCTGCATATATCTGTCGCCATATCCTGCAATGTACAAAGCTCACCACTAGGAGAAGGGTTAACAGGAACCATGTTAGAAGGTTTTTCTACTTCTGCAGCAGTCACATCTACAATTATTGGGTATTCAGCAGGATCACGGTGCAGTTCCTTCAGAAGAATGTATGATTGCATATTTCTGTCATTTTTTATCGAGAACGACGGCAGATTATCATTCAGTACATATTTCAATGACACTGCCACCCTGGTCAGATCCAAACTGAACTCTGTCATAACCGTGTCAACAAGGTTTACATAATTGCATCTACGGTCTACCAACGCCAATGACGATTGAGCTCCATGTAACAGACATACATGCAAATACAACATCTCTACAAATTCAAATTTATACCATTAATTTCATAGTGTTTAAAGTAATAGAAGTCACATATGCAGATATCAGTTAAAAATGTGACATTATGGTCACATTCTCAACCAAGTCACATATGATGAAAATGATGTCCTGCCAGTTCACTTACCACACTTCCAACAGTACCTAGTATGCAGTGGGATGTAATGTGATGATGGAAGTCACTAACTATACTTTGTAATAGTTGATCACACCTCGTTACTTGCAAGCTCTTATATGTTCAGTCATGGTCACATATACGCATTGTAAGGTCACATTTCAATATTTGCAGGTCACAGGTCGATCATGCATGGTAAGCGAGAGCTATTATGTGACTCAGTTCATATGTGGTCGCAGTTTGGTCACATTTTGTTATTTACTTGTTCTTAGATGTTCAGTCATGGTCACATATATGTAGTTACAGTTCACATCTCAATAAAAGCAGGTCACAGGACGATCACACACAGTAAATGATATCTAGTAGTAGGTCACAGATAATTAACTATGCACATATCTGAGTACGCACATTAGTCACATATACGGATATGATGTAATAGGGTGAATAGAATTCAGGCGATGTGTGACTTAATGTTTTGTCGGAGACGATCAATACTTATGTGACTAGACCTGGATTCAGTTTGCTGAAAATTTGATTGTACATTGCTAGCTCGGAACAAAATAATCGAATTAATTACCTGGATTGTATTATGTTGTGCGAATTCGGATTCTGTTTCACCAAATTGATTTCCAAATCTGTGACGCGAATCATGAATGTGGGTGAAATCGTTCAATATGTTACCAAAATCAATGAAATCCGTTACCTGTTTGTCGTCTCCGGCGGCGGAATTAGGCTCTGTACCGTGAAAATATGATTTTCGAACCTCAATTTAATTTCGGGGATATCGAATAAATTTCAGGAATGTCGAATGTGTAGGGAAAGAGTCCTGATATATATATATATACACACACACACACACACACACACACACACACACACACACACACACACACCTGAGAACTGAAGTTTTAAACTATATATCTGACTTGTGAATTGGGGTATAGTATACACCTGAATTGTGATTTTTTCCCACACATTTCATCAACTTTTATCCAAATTTACTGAAAATTTAATTTTAATCCCCACCAAACAAGGGCTTAATTATAGAGAGTATATTATTTTTAAAGAGTATTTTGGTGTATGCTATTAAGAGTGTGGACTTCGAGAAACGAGCACGAACAATAACACACAATCATGCTACATTGAGTCGCACACCTATGCTAAAAGGAAACCAAAATTGGATAAAAACCTTACTATTCCATTTTTTATTCAAAATTAAAAAGTTAAATAGCACAATACCCTCTACCTATTGGACATGCTGTCAAAAATTCCCTACCTTTTGAAAATAGCACAAAATGCTTGTTTGAAACCCCACCCCACCCCCCTCCCCAGATCACATTCCGTCCATCCAGCCATTAAATCCCAATAAATAAGGAGAAAATGTAAAAACTTAAAAAGACAAAATCGTCTTTCTCTCTTATCTCTTTAATATGGGTGTCATAACAAACCACCAGAAATACAGAACTTACCATACTCCAGAGCATATTCAAAACCTCTGAGTGTTGGAGCTTCCATATTTTCTCTCTTATCTCTTTAATATGGGTGTCATAACAAACCACCAAAAATACGGAACTTACCATAATCCAGAGCATATTCAAAACCTCTGAGTGCTGGAGTTTCCATATCGATTATGACAATGTAACTATAAACATAACAAAAAATCAACTAATTTCAAAACTCAATTTCTAAATTTCTAATCAAACATTCAAAATAAAAAATGTGCATCCAAACCCTTACTGCTGTCAAACCATTCATGCAGAATGGCAGTTGTTGGACCTTCAAATATACTGAAATAAACCTCTACAATCATGGATGAAGGAGAATCAGAACTCAAACGTGGTGGGTTTGCAGTCGATTCTTTCCTATGTGACTGTTCCTCTCTTATGCAAAATACCCATATTCCATCTTTTGTGGCCCCTATTAAAGAGAGAAGAGAGAAAGATGGTTTTTACCCTTTTAATCTTTTCCATTTTTCCCTATTTATTAGGATTTAATGACATGATGGACGAATTTAACGGCAGGGGTATTCCACAATAAGCATTTCAAACATGTAGATTTTGTGCTATTTCCAAGAGGGAAGAGATTTTTCGATAGCATACCCAACAGGTATGGATATTATAATGTTTAGCCATATTAAAAGCCAAAAGAAGAAGATGCGTCCCCTGGGTGCTTTACATGAATCTAACATAACATAATTCGAATTTAATAGAAATAGTACAACTGATCACATTTGTCAATTTTGGCTTGCATTCTTGCATATATTATGGATTTTAATCAACCTATTGTTTAAGAAAATATATTTAAGTGGAAATTTCAAGGACTAAGGGCATATTCTCTTTACCGTTTTCAAGTCGTTTTCTGTTTTCGATTTTTTAAAACAGTGAAAACACATTCTCTTTCCTATTTTAAGAAACACGTTTTTGAAAACAAGTTTAATTTACAAAGAAAACTCAAAACAACAAATTTGTTGTTTTTAATGTTTTCAGTTAAAATCAAGCCAAAATTTTCAAAACGCGTTTGGAGTGTTTTCGATTTTCTTTGTCACCCCAACCACCACCATCGCCACTTGCACTAACAACCGCGGCCGCAGCCTGAAACCAAAACAACCACTGCAGCGTCACAACAAAAAATCCAGAAAAATCGCCGTCGACTACCACCATCACCGCCTGCACCAACCACAGCCGCTGCCTGAAACCAAAACCACCACTACAGTAGAACACCACCAACTACCAAATTGCAGCACAGCACCACTACTACCACCACCAACCACCAAATAGCAGAGGGCCGCAGTAGAACCACCACTCCACCCAACCCAAATCGAAGACACCCAAAATTGCACCTAACTTAAAATCGCAGTGTTCTCAGCAACTCCACCCAACCCACGGTTCGCAGCAACCGCAACGTTCTCACCATCGTTCTTAGCAATTGGAAACACCCAAAATCACAACGCTGCATTCGTAACAACATCGCCGTTCCCAAAATCGGACCCACCACTGTTCTCGAAATAGCACCTAACCTACCGTTCGTAGCAGTAACTGCACCCAACCCCAACCACCGCCTAAAAAAGGAGGGGAGAGGAAGACAGTGAGAAAGATGTATGTTATGGTTAATTTGACAAGTGGTCACATTTAGTTCTTAGCCTCGAATGTTTTGCCTCGTAATTTCTCTTCCATGTTGATGAGTAGAGATCCATTAGACCCGAGCTTGACCTTAGATGCCCAAGCTTAACCCCCTCAAAGAACTCAATCCCAAGGTCGGGGTTTAGGGTTGAGATCGAGCTAATATAGTAAGGTCAAGCTTCTCGTCCTTTTCTGGCATCTTCTATGTGCGCTAATCATATTCTGACTATAATTCCCAACCTACTAGGAATTTGACTTTAACATAAATTGTGTACTTCTAACACAACACAAACACCTTAAATAACTAGGAAACGAACTATAGAAGGTTGAATCATTTTAGGACTCTATCTCCAACATCTATAAATACATAGCTGATCCTTATTATTCAGGTATGTTTTCATAATATTTCAGTATACATCCCTTTGCACAATTTCTCTTTCTGACTTAAGTATTAGAGGGGCGACGAAGATACGCCTCGACACATTTGTTTCAGGTATTGGAGACCAGATTGTGTGGAGTTCATCCATTTAGTTCGAGTTCATTCAGGTACAAGTTTTTTGTAGCATGATCTCAATTCATAATTAAAAGTTACAAGTTTTTCTTTCAATAATATTAAAAAAATTATTTTATATCCACCCCACTACTATCTACCTTCCAAAACCCTAATTATTTTCCAATCTCTACCCTCAGCCAGAGCAACCATTGTTCTCTCTTCCTTTGTACCATATCGATACCACCATCGTTCACGCTGCCACCATTCCACCTGCCCATAGTCAATGCGGTGCCACCATCATTCGGATCTTGTTGGATTCGGTCGATCTTTTTTTATTGGTTTTGGGGGTTTTCTTGTTAGTGGTGGTGTAGGTGGATCTTGTGATGCTAGTGGTGGGTTTTAGTGTAGGTGAAGTGGTGGATCTGGTGATGTTGGCAGTGGTGAGGAGGTGGTGGTTGCAAACGGTTGTAGTGTTGGCACTGTGTTGGTGGTGGCAACGAAGAGTGTTTGTGACCAAGACCAATAAATTAGTTAAATTGTGATCAATAAATATTATGTGATCTAAAAAATGTGATTGTGATTTACAATTTATTAAGTTGTGATCGAGAAATTAACTTGTAATAAATTAATTTGATAATTTATAACTGTTAAATAAGTTGTGACTTATTTAATTTGTGAATTGTGGTCGCCAAATGAATTGTGATCTATTAAAAAAAAAAATTATTTGTGATCAATGAATAAATTGTGACTTATAAAGTTTTTAATTTGTGATTGAGAAATAATTTTTGACCTTTAATTTTTCTTTTTTTAATTTGTGAGCGAGAAATAATTTGTAACTTATAAAAAAATTTATTTGTGACCGAGAAATAATTTGTAACCAATTAATTCGATAATTGTTTATTAAATTGAATAGAATTGTGACTTTAACCTATTTAATTAATAAAATATTTTAATTAATTATTTCATAGATAAATTTTAATAATATCTGATTTTTAAGTTCAAAACCTTATTTTTTAGTTTTGAGATGGATCAAAGTTAAACTCTTAGATATGAAGTTTTTCCTATATTTAAGAATTATCTTTTAACTAGATTATTCCAAATAATTTGGAATTAAGAAGGCTAATTATAATAAAAAGAAAAAAGAGTAATTATACTCGCACACAATTTTTTCAAACTGTACCACATTCTTACTATATTTTAATTTCAATAAAGGTTCCCAATTTTGGCTCAACTTTGCATTTATATTCCTAATTTTTCTCTAATGAAGTTGACCTAATATTATATTAGTGGCAGAAAAATATTTTGTGGGATTTTTTTATTTTTTTTATCTTATTTAAAAGTACGATGTGCAAATAAGTCTTATTTGTTCCCTCCTAATGGATCATTTGGTAATGATCCATTAGCATAAAGGTGGGAATAAAAATACGATGAAAAAAAAAAAGTTGGTGATATAGGTGCAAAACTAGTGGATATGATAGCGGAGCATGGGGCCATTCCCATCTCTATTCCATCGATAATTTTTGAGAGATGGAATAGGACATGGATTATAATATTCAGATTTATCGCTCTATTTACATATTTATTTATTCAATTATTATTTTTTTATTAATATTAAAATAAAATAAAATAAGAAATAATATTTGGGGAGGGAATCTTGTTCCCATTCCCATCCCGAGGAAGGATAGGGTAAGGACGGTTTATTTTGTCATATCTAAAAATTAGAGTTTTGAAAGAGAAATATTCATCACCAAATACAACGAATTCTAAAGGTCGGAGATCCACCCTGAATCTTAGTTTCCGTATTATTGTTATAATTTTAATTACATGTAAAAATATTTAAAAAATAATGTAAAAGAAAAATAAAAAATTAACGGAAAAAATATGACGAGAAATGGAGATATTTTTATCTCTATCATGTCATTATTCCTATAAAATCATATTAAGATTCGCGTGATGGTGTAGATCGGTTCCACTTCAGAGTGGGCATAGCAGCATGGGTTGTAGTGCCACAAGCTAGTCTTGTTTGTTTGTTAAGTTTGCTGAGCCACTGCGCTTTGGGTCCGTGCTCAAGTCGACCACACTAAGGCAGGACGACATATCGAGAGAGTAAGAAAAAAGAGTCCGCGAGATTCGAGCAAATGGAGCCGGGATCGAACTCCGGTTAACCCTTGTTGACAGGGGCGGACCGAGACCATTTTTCTTGTGGGGTCAAAAATGAAATTTCAAAAATGTTTAGGTTAAAAAAAAAACTCAAATTTTTTTTTTTGTGGGGTCATCTGACCCCACATGACCCCATGTGGGTCCACCCCCTGCTTGTTGAGGCCAATCTTCACCCGCTTCAACCTTCTCCATTGTTTGGGTGGTTAGGTCTACTTGCCAAAGGACCACAACTTTGCTACATGATTTTTTGGGCTTCCAGCTCAAATTGGGCCTGTATTTGCATAAGTTGACCCATCCTTGGGTCCAGTTGGCCTGTACATTCAAATGCTTTTCCGACAAAATAAGACTGAATATAACAAAAGTAGAGAAGATTGGAAAATAAATATTGATCTCAATTAAAAAATAAACATAATAAGAGACATGACATATGATATATTTTTGTTCATACTGTACGGTAGGATGTATATAAGAATTGATTTTTTTTTTTAAGTGTATAACGTAATATACATACGTAATTTTTTGTCGATTCATATGTTAAGGGATATATATTCCACATCGATAAATGATGTTGACACAGATTAATTAATAAAAGATCTTGGATTACTCCTATTAAAAATGTTGATCTTTTAAGGTGGAAACTCAAATCTTAACCTGGTATCAGAGCTCATTATGCTCCAACGAGCGATTCGATCCTGTTAAGACTCTAAAATGAGCAAGTGAATTTCAAGATTGATCTGCTCAAATGAGCCACCATCTTGCGGAGACGTGTTAAGGGATATACATCCCACGTCGATAAATGATGTTGACATAGATCAATTAATAAAAGATTTTGGGCTACTCCTCTTAAGAAGGTTAACCTTTTAATATGGAATCTCAAATCTTAACATCATATATATTCTAATGTTTCACACCATGCCTCTTGATTTCAATCACTTAGAGGGTGTTTGGTAGAGATTAAAATCGGATTAAAATTAAAAAACTAGTCGTTATGGTTGACTTTTATTAGACGGGTGAGACCCAATAACGACTATATTTTCAATTTTAATTGGATTTTAAATCGTACCAAATATGACCTTAAGAATTTTTATTTTTTTTTCGAAGGAAAAGATGGATTGAGATTTTTCATTGGTCTTCAGATTTCATCGCGAGTCGCACTAAAAATTATACTAAAAGCAAACTCTCAATGCCATTTCCAAAGCGTACCTACGTTTGATTTATATAATATTTATTCAATACTCTATTGTAGGATATATTCAAGATTTATTTACAATTTCCAAAGCATCCCTACGTTTGTATAATGCAATGCATCTGCTATAATTTAAGTACAATAAAACTGCATCACTAGGGATATAATTTTTTTTATTTGCTAGCTATAGATTACATATTATTTTTTGAAAAAATATAATTTACATAATACAGTTTAAAATGTTGTAACAAAATATAATTTTGCCAAAAAAATTACAGATATGTGTTAATGGACAAAAATACCCCTTTAATTCAAAATCACAAATCACACCCTTTATGTTTACATTATGCAACAATTTACATACCTATTTTAAACTATTTTTTATTCTTTAAAATTTCAATTACTATTTATTTTTATATAATAAAAAAAAAAGAAGCAAAATATCTTTCCCTTTGATAAATTAGCGTTCAGTCAAGTTTTCTTACTACATTATTTACATTTTATTTTTTATTTTTTACACAAATTATATACTTTTATCAACAATAATTATATGTTTTCTCAGCTACAAAGGTTCCTTGCAGAAAAGAGAAAAATCATCCACCAAAAAAATAAAAATAAAAAAAAAATCAGAAATTAACAGTTAACCGTGGAATAATAACTATATAAAAAACAATAATACTTGAGTTATTTTGATTTTTATTCATTTAATAAAAATTATTAATCAGAAGATGGCAATTAGAAATTTTCACTTGTTTTCACAATATGGGAAGACTCGAATGACGTTCAATACATTATTTGCTTATCATAATTTTTTATTTTTTGATGAATTACTTTTCATAGTTAACTTCTATTAATTTTATCTTGGAGTTCGTATCTCCAACGGCTAAGGTAATTGAACCACCGTTTTATCAAACAAAAACCAGCTTCCTCTCCCTATAATAGCAAATAGCTAAATGGTTTTCGAATGGCGTATTCTCCACCATCGAGCAAGAGTAGTTTTTAGATAAAATAAAGAAACTAAGGGAAGAAGATAATAAATTTTACAAATCTCGTTTAGAAGCAGATGAAAAAATATTAAGGAAACATCAAAAATCAAAGAATGAAACATAAAAAGTAATATAAAAAAAAAACAAGCAAGAAGATGAATTGGCAGAAAAATAATACTTTATTAACAACCAATGAAGAGAGAATACAATTTATACAATATTCTGCTTATGAAACTGAATAAAGAGTCCATTATTTATAGGGGAATCGTCCTAAACCCTAAAACATGGTAATTAGGTCAAAAAATCGAATAAAACCGAAAAATAAGGAAAAAGATTCACGTTCCGTCGCTCAAGCGAAGCTTGTGCGATAGCGTGTCACTCAAGCGATGGCTCAGCAATAGGCTAGCGGGGATTCCTGTTCCAATTTTGCACCTCTCTCTCGAGCAGGATTCGTGTGTCTGTCCAGCGCCGTCAATTTGTCATTTTTCTTTCTTGAATCCTATTTTTGACATGTTCAAGCTCAATAATCCAAAACGCGAAACCCTAGACCCAATTTGGACTAGATTTGGGTCACAATCTCCACTTTAACACAAATTTCGGTGCAACGAACGAAAATACAAAATTTCTCCACCTAGAAAAATAAGTCCGACTGCTGCGAAACACACTAAACTCATCAAACTGAACAAAACCTCTCCAACACTCAAGAGTACTATTCCTCTTCCACCATATCCAAACACGGATACAGATGAAGCCAACCTCCGAATTCGCAAAATTCACGATGAATTCAAAATTTACCAAACAGGGTTGAAACACACCCTGTAGCAGAATATCCACTAAATGCTTTAGCTGAAGGCTCCTGGCTAGATTTGTTACCTTCAACAACTCCAAAAGCATGCACATTCAGATTAGCATCCTCGTACCTATATCCAATTGGTCTTTCCCTAGCCGTTGAATACAATGGAACATCAGACTGTAGTGGCAAAGCAGAATTACACATATCTCTCAAACTCGACAGAGTAGTATTCTTCAAAATGAACCCAAAGCCACTTCACAACGGTACTGTAACAAGCTATATTTCCACCAATTACCAAACCTATGCTGATGTTTCTTCACTGATTTTTCCCGATCTTGCAAGATGTATAATTGAGACTTTTTCCGCCCATCCAATACAACACGGACACCATTCTGAACCTTCAGGACTCCAATACACCAGAAAACGTGTAACCTCTTGAATCCAAGGGATTCAGCGAGATGATATTATTCTTCAAGTCTGGAACATGTTGAACTTGGCCAAGTGTTCTGATTGTTACATCCACCAACTTCATTTTGACTTTCCCAATACCAACCACCCGACAAGATTCTTTGTTTCCCATAACAACAACACATTGCGTCACCATTTCATATGACTCAAACAGATCCCGATTAGGACTCATATGAAACACACAAACTGTATCTAAAATCCACTCCTCGTTAAGATTGGATTCCCGTCAGAAATACTCACAAGATCTCCCTCACTTACAAAGTTCTCTACGATGTCGCTTCACCTGAAGTCTCTGATTGCTTTCAACAATTTGTAGTGGAATTACCCTTATCCTGCAACTTCTCGCAATCCCTCTTGATGTGTCATTTCTTTTTGCAGTAAAAGCAAACCCTATTGCTGAAATCAACTCTCGACGTACCCCTTCATCGATCACCACAAACCATAAGGGTTTCATCATCTCTAGAACCAGCTCCAACCAGATGCTTCAACTTTTCATTTGAGAACAAAGCATTATATGCTTCTTCAATGTCGAGTGTGTCACGACTGTATAGAATCGTGTCCCTAAATAGCGAAAACGAACCAGTCAGCGAGTACAATAGGATTAAGGCCAAGTCCTCTTCATCATATTTTATCTCTAACGCCTCCAGATTAGCGATCTTTTAGTGATTGGCCTTCTGTCATGCGATGAGAATTAAACATCTGCTTCAAATGCGATTTCAATAAACGATGTTGAATGATCTGATCCGAATGGGGAAATTATGATGCTTCACTGCCTTAAATCACTGAATTTTATCTCACATTTTTTTATATTAATTTAATTGATCAACAATTCAACTCTCCCGCAAATTTAAGAGGACAATTCACCCTCTTTGGAACCTTTGACAACTTTTCCATCTCCCTGTGAAGACAACACCCCAAAACTACACTACAACACCGCATAAATCTTTGGGCATAATCAAATTTTGGCACTGCTGCCGGGGAGACGGTATAAGAAATTGAACGATCTTCTAGCAAAATTGTGACTTCGTTCCCTTTTTCAATTTCATTTTTAGTTAGTTTATTATCTTTCTTTGTTATTTGTTTTTCTCACATCATTTCTTTTTAATTGTGTTTTATGTGCACGTATCGAGACGAACGAGCAAGATTTGTGGAAACACATCTCATAGAGTTTGAACATCTTTTTAACCCTATTTTTAATTTTGCATCTGTTAACACGAACACCACATCACATAACACAATGTCTGATAGCGAGCATGATGCACCCTATAGAACTTTGCATGATTGCCTGCACTCTACGCATGCATCTACACCTTCATATATTATGTTTCCACCCAATATGCCATTTAAACCTGGAATGATTCAACTTATTCCCAATTTCCATGGACTAGAAAATGAGAACCCGTATGTGCATATTAGGGAATTCGAGGAGGTAGTAGCAACCTTTCACAATCAACACGGTACAATGGATGCAATTAGGCTTAAATTCTTCCCATTTTCTCTTAATGAAATGAAAAAAAGCTGGTTGTATTCATTGAGATGACGTTTTATTGTAACTTGGGCTGAAATGGCCTAAACGTTTTTTGGTAAATACTTTTCCCACCACAGAACAATTGCGTTCAAAAAGCAACTATCTTCTTTTATCCAAAAAAAAGAGTGGAACTTTATATCAAGCGTGGGAAAGGTATACAGAACTCCAAGCTCTTTGTCCCCACCATAGTCATGAGAGTTGGCGTATCATGAGCTATTTCTATGAAGAGTTTACAGCTAGGGAACGTCAATTTGTTGAGATAATGTGTAATGGCGATTTTCTACAAAACGATCCAGATAAGGCTATAGGATACTTAGATGACTTAGCTGAAAAAGCCCATACTTGGACTGGACCTAGTACCCTGAGAGTACTAATAGGTCAAGACCCGCAAGTAACCCTATTAGCACAGGTATCTATCATATTAGGGAGGAGGATAGCCTTAGAGCAAAAGTAGAAGCCCGAACTAAAGAACTTGAAATCATACATGTTAAAAGCTCCAAACCTATACAGAATGTATCCCGTGTTGAGTCTAGTGGAAATTGTTTTGTGTGTGGTAGAACTAATCATCTAGTGGAAGAGTGTATCGCTTATGCTGAGATGATGGGACTTTATCAGGAACATTGTAATGCTTTAGGCATCTATCAAAAGCCTTACATCCCCACTCCGAAACTTATAACCCAGGGTGGTGGATTTTCCCAATTTCAGTTGGAAATCTACCCAACAAAATCGAGCTTACAATATACTTCCACACCAATTTACAACCTCTAAGAATTCCTTAGAAGACACCTTACATGCATTTATCGAGGCACATGGTGAAATGAACCAAAAGTTTGAGACTGTGATTAGCTAGATAGTCGAGGAAACCAAGGAGATAAAGAGTCATATGTCTAAATTAACCAATGTTTTGGCTGTGGGATAACGTGGGAAATTTCCAACTCAAGCTCAACCAAATCCTAAGGGACAACACATGACACAAACGTCAGGATCATGAGAACCTAAATTTAAGGAAGTAAATGTCATAACCACTAGTTCTAGGAAGGTCTTAGATCCACCTCTCAAACCTAGGGAAAATGAGATTGAGTCTAGTGAATCAAATGAGAATAACCCTAGTGAGGAAGTAGGAAATAATCTAGTCAGAGTGTCCTTCCCTCAAACTCTTAAGTCTACCTCAAAATCTGTGGGCCATCATAGTGAGATCTTAGAATACCTAAAGCAAGTAAAAATCAATCTTCCACTCTTGCATGTGATTTGACAAGTTCCTACATATGCTAAAGTCCTTAAGGACTTGTGTAGTGTGAAAATGAAACATGTCAAGAAAATCACTTTCTTGACTGAACAGGTGAGTGTTGTGATTGAGAAAAGGACCCCACCAAAATATGAAGATCATGGTTGTCCTACTGTTTCGTGCATCATCGGGAACCATGAGATTGAACAAGCCCTTTCTTGATCTAAGGGATAGTGTCAATATCACGCCTTATGCAATTTACTTGTCATTAGGTTTAGGTGAGATGAAAGCTACATATGTAAGTTTACAATTGGCTAATCGGTTCACTATAAGACCAAGAGGTATAGTTGAGGATGTCTTAGTACAAGTCGATAAACTTTACTACCCTATTCATTTCTTGATTTTAGACTTAAAAATGGATGTAAATGTTAATTCTAAGATTCCTATCATTCTTGGTAGACCATTCCTTGCCACGGCTAATGCTCTTATAAATTGTAAGAACGGTCTAATGAAGATATCATTTAAGAATATGACCTTCGAAGTTAACATCTTTCGTGTCACTAAGCAGGCTGAGGAAGATGATGCGTGTCACCAAACATACATGATTGATACACTCATTCAACAGGTAGCTGATGATTTGTTTATTGGACCACCTAAGAAACTTTAGAACTAGATGAATTGGATGCAGCCGTCGATGAACATACCCTCACTCCAGATTTTGAATTTTTCCCCAGTAACTCCACACATGTACTAGATGGAGACAGATGAGCCATACCAATGGTTATGTCCAATGAGTTCGGTGTACCACAAGGAAACTTGGGATCGTCCTTGTTAGATGTGGGCTAAAAACGGAAACATTAGGTCGAGCCAATGACAATAAACAAATGCGTTGTTTGGGAGGCAATCCAATGGAAGTTATTTCCTTTCTTTTTTTCTTTTTCTCTATGGTTATTTTCATTCCACATTTTTAGTTATAGTTTTATTTTCTTTCTTTACACTACCATCAATTTGAGTACTCTCAGGTTTCTTACACCTCAAGTTTCTGTTGATTCACGGCAATGCTCAGGTGACATCTTTCCCTTCTTTTCTTTGGTATTCATGTTTATGCATTGAGGACAATGCAATGTTTAGTTGGGAGAGTTACTTTGAGTGCTATTATGATTATCATGGATTTTTGTTGATTTGTCATGATGAGTTAAAATTTTTTCTTCTTAAGTCTCTAATTTGCTTTATGATTGTACTTTTGAATGACAAAATGTGCCACTAGGAGTTAATTCTGTTATGAAAGTCTAGATGTCAAGACACTTACTAAATTATTTTTGTGTAGACAAGCCTTGTGGTAAGATGATTGTTTGATACATATGGCTAAGGAAGTCTCTTGTTAAGGTTTCTCTATGTGAGAATTGATAAGAATTGAGCTACAATAAAAAAAAATGGTAGAAAGTGTTCATTGATTATGTGAATTGGAAACTTTTTATGAGAATAATATCACATGATTTGTGGTAAGATGGTAGATTACTTGAGAAATGATGAAATTCAATTTAGGACTGACATTTGAGACTCGGCCTTTCTTTTCAATACCCTTAGTAACCACTTTGAGTCATACACATAAATAGCATTTTCTTTTTACACATATGTTATCCATACTTCTCCACATCGGAATACAAGTTTTGCGTATATTTTTCCATCTTTTTACTTCCAAGTGTGTAGTATGTATTGGATATTTATTTATGAAGAATACAAGCAAGGAAAACGGCAAGAGTTAGCTAGCATTTAAAAAAAAAAAGGAAAAAATGATATTGAAGATGGTCTACTTGGTTGATTTTGGGGCTTGAAATGTTGAAGAATATATTGGTTTAAGGATGTGATCAATTGAAATATTTGATACAATATTTAGTTATGTGCTTGGAAGTTTTGAATCATTATATCCTTCCTTGCATATAATCCAACCTGAACTTTAACCTTTGCATTGGCTGTTTTGATCTCAAGTAGATTGTGGTAAGAAATTGATAGATTCTCATTTGAAAGTATGTCTATCATAGAATCAATGTTTGCTTACTACTTGTTCATAAATGTTTAAGCCTCCAATTTTGAGTGTTCACCTTTCTCGGCTCTATAGAGAGAAATCTCACACTAAACACTTTGATACTCGTGAGTTATGGAGTCGAACCTTTAGATCGAGACATATTTGAAGTTATATGTGTTAGGGTTAGCGGTAAGATGATTATGGCTTGACACACACTCATACATTTGGCATAAGTCTTTGACATCTTGATAATTGTGGCATTGTTAATTTCGTGTGGTATTGAGTTTGAAGAGGGCATGTCATATGGTTAAATTAGAACTTAACAATTTTACTTGTGATATAGATAAGTCATTCATTTATCTTGCTCTGCATAGGACTAGCAATAAGCAAGTTGGGGGGGGGGGTGTTATAATAGCATATTTATTACGTTTTTCACCCATTAATATTTGCGTTTCTATGATTATTTGATGCTTAAATGCACTAAATACTTCTATATCTTGGTTTAAGTTGCAAATGGATGAAAATGGTGGAAAATGGAAGAAAGTGAAAGACCAGAGACTGAAGAGCAAATACTCTAAACTTGTTTCCAACCTTGTGATAAAGATTCGAGAGCATTAGATGTCATTTGGATGAAGAAAATAGTCAAATGGATGAAATATAGCTAAAACATGATCACAAATCAGCTTTCAAGCTGAAAAGTTTTGCATCGATTTTCAGCCTCATATTGAGACCAGTTTTTTACGTGGAAAATGATCGAATTTGAAGGTAGTTTCTGAAACAAAGTTGTAGCCTTTTGAGTTAGCTTTCTAACGCAATTTGAATCAGCTCAATCGAAGATCGAATTTGAACCATTGCCTGCAGGATAGGCGCGCACCTCACACCAAGAAAGCCTCGACTGAGGCTGCCCAATTCCTTAAGGCCTACGCCTTAAGCCAAAACGTGAAATTTTTCCAGTTTCCTTGTTTAATTGAGACACGTATGGAAACCTAATTTTCCACCATATTTAAGCCTCAAAACGATCCAGAACGCCCACGATTCATCTCCTATTAATTTTCTCTCAAGTTTGGCTCAAGAACTCCATGGAAGGCTAAAGAAATTGATGAAGCAAAGAAGGAACTCATTCGGATTCGGTGATTTCACATCGTTTATTAATGATTTTTTGTATTTATTTTGCTAAACACTTCTAGATCTAGATTTTCATCTTTATGAGTTAATTGTGAAATTAATTTAACATGTATTAAATTTTTTTCATATAATCATTCTCGTTTTTTCTATCAAACAATTGAACTGTGTGCTGAATTTCTATTTCATTAAATCTATTGGTGTGGTTATCTACTTTCTTATGCTATATGTATATGAATGATTTATAATCTAATTTCAATAGATGATTGTGATAATTGTTAAGGGAATCTAGAATTTTGAAGTAAAATTATGAATTAAATTGGTTGTGATTGCTAAATATTTCGATTAGAGATTAGAGTACCGGGATGAAAGTCTCTAATTGTGTCGTCAATTTGAATAAATGATGTTGAATGATGTGATCCGAATGAGGGAATTTCGATACTTCACTGAATTTTATCTCACAAATTTTTTATATTAATTTAATCGATCAACAATTCAACTCTCCCGCAAATTTAAGAGGACAATTCACCCCCCTTTGGAACCTTTGACAACTTTTCCATCTCCCTGTGGATACGATACCCCAAATCTACACTACAATACCACGTAAATCTTTGGGAGTAATCAAGGTGATATGACGCAATATTAAGTATAGATCGCAAAAAGAAGAAATAAGATTAAAAAGAAAACAAGCAAGAAGATGAATTGGCAGAGGAACAGAATAATTTATTAACAACCAATGGAGAGAGAATACAATTTATGCAATATTCTGTTTAAAAAAATTGAATGAAGAGCCACTATTTATAGGGAAACCGTCGAAAACCCTAAAACATGGTAACTAGGTCACAAAATCTCGTAAAACCGAAAAATAACGAAAAAGAATCGCGGCTCGTCGCTCGAGTGACGACTCAGGGATAGGCTAGTGATGGATTCACTGTTCCAATTTTGCACATCTCGCTCGAACGGGAGTCGAGTGCCATCATTCAGTCATTTTTCCTTCTTGAACCCTATTTTGATATCTTTAAACCCAATACTCCAAAATGTGAAGCCCTAAACCCAATATGAATCGAACTTGGGTAACAAGACCTAACATGTGATTTGTTCTTTGGTAATTATATTACTATTATAAAATTTACTTACTACACCGCATTATATTCATACCATAATTCAAATATATTTTCAATAAATACACCACAACAAATTTACCATTATACTCCTAATCCAATAAAAACTAAAAATGAAAATATATATTTTTTCTTTTTCACATTACACAGATTTTTTTTTTTTTTTATATTTATAATCCACAATTTCAAACATTTAAAACTTTTATCTTCATCTGCAATCCCGCCTTCACTCCACTCCCACCCCACCATTAAAAACTTCATATTCTTCCTCACCGGCTCACCCCTATCCCAAACTAAAACCCAAAAATTATGGTTTGAATTTCCGATCATTAGCTATTGTAAGTGAAGACAAATGCATCATTTGAGGGTTATTAGGTTTTGGTTTTTGAAGATTATAAAAATAAGGTACCATTAATTTTTCAGATGAAATCCCATCGGAATCTACAAAAATCGCCAAAATTTCATCAGTAAATAGTTCAAATTGTACAAAAAAATGGGGAAAACCAATTGATTCTGGTTTTATTGGGTTTTCCGAATTTTGAATTCTGCAACATTTTGTATGCAAGTTCTATAGCTATAGCTTTTACAAGCTTCCAAATCCTTTAGCTTCAAATCATTTCATTATTATAAGCATTTTGCGAATAAGTAATAAACATATCCCACGGACCATCTCCCACTAACATCCAATCCTCATCCTTGTCTTCAACGTCTTTGGGTAAGATCTCAACCGCAGCCACCCTACAACTTGTGCGCTAAAATCGTAAACCTCCCATCATACCCTAAAAGATTTGGATATAATCTATGATTGTGGTGGAACAATAAATTGTTTTATGTGATAAATATATTAAAACTCCATTTGTGTAATTTTCTTTTAGGCTATTTAAGTAAAAAAGGAAAAAATGTTTAAAATTGTGATGTAACTAATAATTTTCCTAGTGGTAATATAATCACCCTTGTTCTTTTCAATTAAGGATATTTTCATCTTTTCAACTATTTATAATAACATATTTGTAATTTATTTTTATTTTTTTCAGCACATAAAATGTTGCATTTAAAATTAATAAAATATGGTATGTAGATTGTAATTTTATCTTATATACGAGTTTATTTTGTAAATTTTTCATTTTGTCTCTACGACTTTTGAATTGGTTCTATTACTCTAAATTTCTTAATTAGAGGTAAAGAAAGCTAAATTGTTGTAAATCGCTCTTGAATAGTGCGAAAATTTTCTATTGAAAGGTGAGATATAGAATATATAATTTCACTAGATACCGAATTCAATAATTTTAACATTGGTTATTTCGGTGATTAACTTCCATATATTTTATTATCTAGGTTAAAAGTAAAATGCTAAAACATTGGTTATTTCGGTGATTAACTTCCATATATTTTAACATTATACTAATATCGTGAGAGTAACTCTATACATTTAGTTATATGCATCATTTGTCTACATAGAAGTGAGGCTTTGACACATTTTCTAATAAAGAAAACACATTTCAAATTCATTAGACTATGTAGATGTCACATAAATTGCTAATAAAGAAAACACATTTCAAATTAGACTATGAATAACGTTATTTTAATTTTATTGTGAGTATTAATTTGTGGCTTCTGTTTGTAGGGGGACAACATTAAGCTACCAAATTTAATTTTGGATTGCTGTTTAATTAATTTTGACTTGAATATTTGATTTAACTAGATATTGTGTTGCACTATTTCATAAAATCTAAAGTACACAAAATATGTATTTTTTTTTTGCGAAATTATTTATTTATTTATATCTCTACCTATATAAATATAATTGTAGATGGATATATTTAGATCATGTTTGATACCCATTAATTTTAAAATACATTTTTCTTTTCGACCACACATTATTCAATTAAATAGTATTATACGCAATTCTAAAACTTTTTCCTGATTTTTTTAACCACACATTCACCATTAAATAACTATTCCAAAATGTATTTTGGCAAAAGAATGTGGCTCAAACTAGTCCATAATCTATATGTACAGAGGGAGAGAGAGCTAGCTTCAATTACTCGTATATTTCTTGTCACCATCATATTCAAGGAAATCAAGGTGCAATGATATAAACATCCCACGTCTTCTTTACTTGCCATTACCTAACAATATGATTGATTAAAGTCGCATCATTTGTCTACATAGAATTGACGCTGCTGAGACATTTTCTAATGAAGAAAACACATTTCAAATTCATTAGACAATGTAGCAGCAGTCCAATGTCACATAAATTATTGATAACCGTCACTCTAGATGAATAACGTTATTTTATTGTGAGTATTAATTTGGGGCTTGTGCTTTTAGGGGTACAACATCAAGCTATCAAAATTAATATTGGACATCTATTTAATTAATTTTGACTTGAATATTAGATTTAACTAGATATTGTGTCGGACTATTTCATAAAATGTAAAGTATACAAAATATGTACTTTTTCCCTTTTTGCGAAAATTAATTAATTATTTATATCTACCTATATAAATACAATTGTAGATGACTATATTTAGAGCATGTTTTATACCCATAAATTTTAAAAATACATTTTTCTTTTATTTTTTCAACCACACATTACTGAATAAAATAGTGTTACATTAAAACCCAAAACTTTTTCTTGTTTTTAAACCACACATTCACTATTAAATCACTATTCCGAAATATGTTTTGGCACAAGAATGGGACTCAAACTGGTCCATAATACACACACACAAAGAGTGGGAAAGAGAGCTAGATTCAATTACTCGTTTATTTCTTGTCATCATTTTGTTCAAGGAAATCAAGGTGCAATGATATAAACATCCCACGTCTTCTTTACTTACCATTACCTAACAATGTGATTGTTTAAAATCGCATCATTTGTCTATATAGAAGTGAGGCTACTGACACGTTTTCTAATGAAGAAAACACATTTCAAATTCATTAGACAATGTAGCAATAGTCCAACGTCACATAAATTACTGATAACCAACCCTCTAGATGAATAACGTTATTCTATTATGACTATTAATTTGGGGATTCTGATTGTAGGGGGACGACATCAAGCTATCAAAATTAATTTTGGACTTGTGTTTAATTAATTTTGACATGAATATTAGATTTAACTAGCTATCGTGTTGTATTATTTCATAAAATCTAAAGTGTACAAAATATGTATTTTTTTCCCTTTTTGCGAAAATTAATTAACTATTTATATCTACCTATATAATATATAATTGTGGATGGATATATTTAGAGTATGTTTGATACCCACTAATTTTAAAATACATTTTTCTCTCTTTTCTTTTTGACCATACATTATTCAATAAAATAGTATTACACGCAAATCTAAAACTTTTTCCTTATTTTTTAACCACACATTCACTATTAAATCACTATTCCAAAATGTGTTTGGTAAAAGAATGGGACTCAACTGGTCCATAATCTATATATATACAGAGTGAGAGAGTGAGCTAGCTTCAATTACTAGTATATTTCTTGTCATCATCACGTTCAAGGAAATCAAGGTGCAAGAATATAAACAACCCACGTCTTCTTTACTTGCATAACCTAACAATGTGATTGATTAAAGTCACATCATTTGTCTATATAGAAGTGAGGCTACTAACTCTTTTTCTAATGAGGAAAACACATTTCAAATTCATTAGACAATGTAGCTATAGTCCAACGTCACATAAATTACTAATAATCATCACTCTAGATAAATATCGTTATTCTACTATGGGTATTAATTTTGGGCTTCTGTTTGATTATTTTGACTTGAATATTAGATTTAGCTAGATATTGTGTTGTGCTATTTCATAAAATATAAATTATACAAAAGATGTATTCTTCCCTTTTTTCGCAAAAAAAATAATTATTTATTTATATCTACCCATATAAATATAATTGTAGATGAATATATTTATAGCATGTTTAATATCCATTAATTTTAAAATACATTTTTCTCTTTCTTCTTTTTAACCGCACATTATTTAGTAAAATAATATTACACGGAAATCCAAAATTTTTCCTTATTTTTTAACTACACATTCACCATTAAATCATTATTCAAAAATGTATTTTGACAAAAGAATGAGGCTCAAACTAGTCCATAATCTATATAGAGAGAGATAGAGAAAGAGCTAGCTTCAATTACTCGTATATTTCTTGTCATCATCCTATTCAAGGAAATCATGGTGCACAGATATAAACACCCCACATTTTACTTGCCATAACCTAACAATGTGATTGATTAAATTCACATCATTTGTCTATATAGAAGTGAAGCTACATCACATTTTTTAGTGAACAAAACACATTTCAAATTTATTAGACAATATAGCAATAGTCCAGTGTCACATAAATTAATGATAGTCATTGCTCTAAATGAATAACGTTATTCTATTAATTTGGGGCTTCTGTTTGTAGGGGGACAACATCAAGCTACCAGAATTAATTTTGGACTTTTGTTTAATTATTTTTTACTTGAATACTGAAGGGTGAACCGCAACCTTGACGACCCCCACCTGTCTTGTCCTGAGCCTTGGTGAATGAGGTAAATCACAGGTTATGCCTCCAAGGATACATGATGGAATGCTGATTGTACACTTACACTTACTCAAGGGCCAAATCCATATTTCAGGATTCAAACCCTTAACGCGTCAGCCTCAAGCAAGGTTGAAGTTTTTCCACCTTCCCCTTTTACCACTTGGAGATGTGCACTGGGTGCTTTTCAAGTTTTTTTATTTTTTAGTTTTTTTTATTTTTGTTATAACCGTGGATGTTTGGGCCCGCTTGCGCGCACCTCGACTAATCCCACGAGACCCTAAAGTTTACAGCCAGATACTCACCTTAGTGGCCCTGAGAGGACTCGAACTGGTGACCATTGAGAAGCAAACCCAATGCCTAACCAATTGAGCAACCGCTGAGGGTTCACTTGAATACTAGATTTAACTAGGTGTTGTGTTGCACTATTTCATGAAATCTAAATTATACAAAATACGTATTTTTTCCTTTTTTTTTTTTCAAAAAAATTAATTAATTAATTATATCTACCTATATAAATATAATTGTAGATGGATATATTTAGAGCATGTTTGATACCCATTAATTTTAAAATACATTTGTTTCTATCTTCTTTTCAATTACACATTATTCAATAAAATAATATTACATGCAGTTTCAAAACTTTCTTTATTTTTCACACACACACACATAGAGAGAGAGAGAGAGAGAGAGAGAGAGAGAGAGAGAGAGAGAGAGAGAGAGAGAGAGAGAGCTAACTTCCATTACTCGTATATTTCTTGTCATCATCTTTTTCAAGGAAATCATGGTGCAAGGATATAAAAATTCCACGTCTTCTTTACTTGCCATAACCTAACAATGTGATTGATTAAAGTTACTAACATTAAATCCAAAGTCGACTATTCTCAAGCTCAAAGCATCGACTTCTCTTATTCAAGATATTTGCCCGTATCTATTCATTACTAGGTCAATCTTAAGGGAAGAGACCATTTAATGATTGAATTTTTGACTTGGTTTCAATCTCTTCAACTGAAATTAAAGAAGAACAACTTTTAACAACTCAAGGAATCATGCCACTTGAAATTTCACAAAGTGAATCTTATATTTGGGATTCTGAAGCTGATAGAAATTGTATATGAAATTTCTATTGAAAAAACATTAAGGACAAGATATTTCATAATATATTGTAAACCTAATTTGATGATAAGGGTGTTAATCCATGCTAAGTCGGTCCAATTTAATTCACTATTATGAGTACAATGTCCCAAAATAAGGTGACTATTTGTAAATTAAATGATGCTTGTCATTGCTATATCTGAAGAGTCAAAAAGTAAATTTAGTTCCCGGTAGATTAAAATTAAATTTTTTATAAATTTTTTTGATTAAAAATTTTATTGAAATGTTGTGAATCTCATAAATATATAATTAAATTTATTTATTAACATTGACCGGAAATTTTAATCTACACTAAACATGCATTTATTTTCTTTCAATTTTTCTCCTTCCATTTCTCTTTAAAACTAAATTAAATTTGTCAATTCAAATATTTTATAAAAGTAACACGTGCTCAAGACAATGCCTTCGTACTTTATTATCTCAGCCCTATCACACCAAGCACCAGCCGCTCTCCTTCCTCCCCCCACCCCCGCCCAACCCATCAATTAACTTCTTATTAATAGCCAGTCGTCCCCATTCTTTATCCCTCTCCTCGCTCCCCTCAAAACTGTCTTTCTTTCTTTCTCTTCCAAGCCTGGCAAAACTTAGTTGGCCGATAATACGCCCAGGTAACCTTCATCTTCTCTCTGTATACCAATTATTTTCAGAAATTATGCATACCCTTTTGATTTTTTTGTTTACGTGTTTATGTAATCTGTACGTATAGATCTGAAGTTGGGTGTTTTTTTTGTCTTTTAGGCTTCGGAATTGTGAATATAAGGCAAAAACCATGAACGGGTGTGTATACCGACAGAATTCCCTGGTGGGTTGTGTTGGAAACATGGCAAGGAAGGGTGATTCTGACGGCGTCGTTTGTCCCAAACCTCGCAGGGTTGGTCTTCCCCTTCAATTTGATGAACCCATCAGATCCCCTTCTCGTTTGCTTCACATCATGTATGATTTTGTTAACATCTCTCTCTCTCTCTCTCTCTTTTTTAATTTGGTTTTTCATTTTATGAATTCTCCATTTATATTCTGTTCTTATGTTAATAGTAATGAACAATCGGAGGCGTGTGATGCAAAGGCCGGAACAGAACTTCTTGATATTATCTTGATGAAGGTATTTTGTTCTCCTTATTTATAGAATTGTTGACGCTTCACGGATTTAATTGAATTGAATATTAATATTAATTCTAAGGATATGATGAGATTTGTGGGTTTTCAGTCTGTCATCTTTTTATACTGTTAAAAATATTGATGAATGATTAATCTCGGGCGTGATTTGTGAATTATAGGTTATTGTAATTTAGGCTCGGAGACTTTTAGATTATGTTCGAAAGTTTGGTGATAAAATCTTTTTTTCTGGAGTTTTTGAGGTTGTAGATTGGATTTGTTATATTGATTTCAGATTGAAATTGCTCTCTTGATGAAATTCTTACATGGAAATGTATGGATATATAATAAAAGACTACCAAAACGTTTGGTTTTTTAGTTGTGGGTCATTTGAATTCGATTTTGAATTAACTGAACTCTAATTTAGAGAGTATTTGAATCCCGACTTTACTGTTGCTGTGGCGGCAATAATTTATGCGTACAATTTGATCTTTAGAGAGAATCAAATTAAATGTAGATGGATTCCTAATTGCACTTTTTAGCATTTATTTCTATGGCCGCGCCTTTGGCTGATGTTTCTTTATTGATCCACGACAATTATTGTAAGTTTGTTAGCTTCTTTGTCATTTATCATGGATTTGTTTTTGTTTCCATTTGTCATGAACAGGGAAGTTGTGGTTACGCACGATCCAATTTTCAGGTGGCTTCATCGCCACCATTTTTTTCGGGGTCTCCACCCTCCAGGGCCTCGAACCCTGTCATCCAAGACGAGCAGTTTGGAAACAGCAATTTTAATCCTTTATCACCTGCATTCGAAGCATCACCACCTCCACCTTCATCAGCCCGCAAGAGTGGAGGTTGTGTGAGGGTGAGTTTTGGGCACAAGCCGGCTACAGTGAGGGTTGAAGGTTTCAACTGTCGTGGGAATTGCAGCATTTCTGCTTTTGCTTAAACTTACTTCAAATTCAAGACGAACGTCATACCCAGAGAGGGAATGATTAACATCAATAACAAAACAACGGGGAGATTTTTGAGGAGGAATGGAACAATTTGTTTAGTAATGTGTATATAGAGTATGCCTGAACAGAAAGGGTCACTTTTTACCGAGTTTTTGCATCGTCGAGTCCTTTTGTGTATATGTAATGAGTTGAAGAGAAAATAAGAAACTGAAGAGAGAAAAGGGGCAACAACCCTTTTCTGGGCTTTTTAGGTTTTTTTGCTTTGTTGACTTTCATAGAGAGAAGAAGAGCCTTTTGTAACTCAAAGAGTTTCACCCTTAACCTTCATTGTAATTTATTTCGAAGGCTTAGAGAATGATAAGTGTTTTGGGATTCTAAGAATTTTCAATTATCTATTTGCCCTGGGCCTGTACTGTGAGTAATAATGTTTGGTCAGGTTGGCTGTACATCACATGTTCGACAAGATTAAGGAGAAATTCAACCGTTTTATACTTCTATATTGTTCACTCTTGTCTAATATATGAAAAGTGTTGTTTGTTAAAGGGTAATTAGCACACAATGCTTTTACCATCCATTTTTATCGTGTCAAACATCCTTATTCTTTAATTTTTGGTATTCTCACCCTTAATTCAACTTTTTATTGCCAAAACGTCATTTTTGTCCATTTTCAGAGTTTACGATTACTACTCAGAATGTGTTAGAATTTGGATAAGAGTGCTTGAATGCGTTCACTTAATAGAGCATTTGGATGGAAATAAACGAAAATGATGTTTTGCGTAATAAAATGTGAAATTAAGGGTAAAAATGTCAAAAATTGGAAGTTATGGACGTTTTGAGTTAATTACCCTTTGTTAAGTTATGGACTACTGTCAGCCCCTTAAAAGTTGACATGCGCAATGATATGAAAACACCTTGCACTCATGCCGGTACATCGTGGGAATGGTGTGTTGATGGTGCACACTTCGAATTCAGAGCAAGGAAAATGTGGAAAAGATGCTTCAGTTTGGTGGTGTCAGATTGTTACAGCTTAGCAAGACATGAGCTGGTACAACTTACTGTTCATGGGTAAAGAGTTGCAGACAAACAAGGCATGGACTGATCCAACTTGCTGTTAGTGGGCTGAAGTCCACAAATTCGGGTGTCCAATTGGAGCACATGTCTGGCACATGTGTTGGGCAGTTTTCGGAGTCCAGACTAGTGGAAAGTGTGGGCAGTTGCTAGAACTAGTTGAGGAATGCAGGTTCTAGCAGTTTCGGGCCAACTTGGTCGGTTTCTTTCTTTGACAGTTGTGGATGTCAACTGCATACGATTTTGGTCTATAAATATTGAAGGCCAGACCCGTTGAGACACAAGAGTGTTGTGATACTTTAGTGTCTTCCCTCGTGTCTTGTATTATTGTTGAGTAATAAACAAGTTGGGTTTTCCCGTAAATATTGTATTTTGTTGCCTTTTACTTCATGTGGTTGTGTTGTGTGAATTCGGGTTGGCTGACTAAGTGTGACAGTACCATCATAGGTTGAAATTTGGCCAAATATTTTACTTGGAATTCGTCCCTCTGATAATTGGTATCAGAGCCTCGTTGCAATTGCTGGGTTTCATTTTTTTGAAATGGCTGCAAATTAAAATCTCAAGGATCGGGTTTCTACGTTGGAGGATTTTGTCGATGCTCCTATGACCGATAGTGCAGTCAGTCTGGCTGCACAAGTACATGCACATAATGATGTAGACACAGAACTGAGGGCTCAATTCGAGGAGTTTGCAATTGGAGTTGAAGAAAGGCAATCTTCGTTCATGAAGGATTTGCTAGAACTGACAGATAACTCAAAGGCTCGCTTTGATGCCCTTGAGAGTGAGATTTCTGTGTTAAAGTTGGCTTTAAACAACACTACTGTTCAGGTGCAGTCGGTGCTTCGAAAATTCGTGTTCCTGAACTAAAGTAGTTCAATGGTGCTCGCAATGCCAAGGAGTTGGAGAACTTCCTATGAGATATGGGGCAATACTTCAAGGCTGAGCGTATTCCAGAGGAGGGACGGGTAAATATCACTTCAATGTATCTGTCTGGAGATGCAAAGCTATGGTGGCGGACTCTGGTAAAGGATGACGAAGCTACAGGTAGGCCGCCTGTTGTTATTTGGGAAACATTGCAGAAGGAGTTGAAGGACCGGTTCCTGCCTTGCAACACGGCCTGGGTTGCAAGAGAATCTCTCAAAAAGCTGAGGCAGTCGGGAAGTGTGAGGAAATATGTGAAGGAATTCAGTAGTCTAATGTTGGATATCCAGAACATGTCCGAAGAGGACAAACTCTTCAACTTTATGTCAGGATTACAAGGTTGGGCCCAAGCAGAATTGCGAAGGCAAGGAGTGAAGGACCTTCCTTTAGCAATGGCTACAGCGGATTGTCTAGTTGACTACAAGATGGGCGGTACTTCCTCTATTCCGAGAAAAACTATTGAAAAGAAGGCTAGTACATCGAAAAACTTGAAAAGGGAAAAAAGAAGAAGAAATTCGAGGGCCCTAAGTCAAAATATGGTGATCAGAGTCTCAAGTCAAAAAGCTTTGGTGGATGCTTCATTTGCAATGGTCCCCATCGTGTAAAGGATTGTCTTAAAGAGGGAGAAGCTGAATGCCTTAAGATTGGAAGACAGTGATGACAGCTCGGAAGATGGTCCATCGCGGGTAAATCCGTCACAACTGGTGAATGCTATCACTACACTACATCGCGGCTTGATATATGTTCAGGTTGCTGTTGATGGGAAGAAAGTGTTGGCAATGTTGGATACTGGTGCCACAAATAACTTTGTAAGGTCCAAAGGCTGTGAATTCTGCAACACAGCCAGTGAAGAGATCTGCTAAAGTCACCCTTCGTGTGGACAAATGGGAGGGAAAGTACAATCTGATGACTGTTCCCTTAGATGATTTCGACTTGATCCTCAGTATTAAGTTCTTTGTCAAGGCGAAGGTGTCTGTAGTACCACATCTAAATGAACTATACATTGTAGATGAAGAGAGTCTATGTTTCGTACCAGCAAGATATCTTAACAAGAACAAAGGAAAGCAGATTCAGAATGGCATGCAATCTGTAAAACAGCTAAAGGCAAGTATAAAGAAAAGGAAGGTGACATTTGTTGCAACGTTGGTGGAAATCAAAGAAGATCAGGTTGTGGAGGTACCTGATCAAGTTGTAAGGGTCTTGGACTAGTTCAATGATGTGATGCCCCTAGAACTCCCAAGAACTCTCCCGCTGCTTTTCAGTTTGCTCTAGACAAACAAGAGATGGTGGAGCAGCCAAAAGACAGTCTTGCGAAGGCTGCTCGACGAATGAAAAAATATGCGGAGGCGGGATGTAGAGTTCCAGGTCGGAGATAAAGTATTGTTGAAACTGACTCCTCATATTTGGAAGAAGATCAGTAGCAAAACAGTGCATCGTGGGTTAGTCCAGAAATATGATGGTCCTTTTGAAGTGATCAAACGGGTTGGGATGGTAGCTTACCGGTTAAAGCTACCTAATCGTTTGAAAGTTCATCCTACATTCCATGTCAGCTATCTGAAAGCCTTTAATGAGAGTTTGATAGGGGAAGATCGGCTGCAGACTAAGAGGGCTCCTCATATGATTCGAAAATAATATGAAAAGGAGGTTGCAAAGATCATTGGACATTAGACTATGGGCGCAAGCAAGAAGAATCGAAATACATATTATCTTATTTTGTGAAAATGTAGCACTGGGATTGATGCAACTTATGAACGAGACGTTGATCTATGGCAATTTGAGGACAAGGTGAAGGGGTATCTGGATCTCTTCCGAAGAGGACGTTAGACTCTTTTAGTGGGGAAGGTTTGTCAGCCCCTTAAAGGTTGACATGCGCAATGGTATGAGAACACCTTGAACACATACTAGGACATCGTGGGAATGGTGTGTTGATGGTGCACACTTCAGATTCAGAGCAATGAAAATGTGGGAAATATGCTTCAGTTTGGTGGTGTCAGATTGTTGCAGCTTAGCAAAATATGGGCTGGTCCAACTTACTATTCATGGGCAAAGAGTTGCAGACATACAAGGTATGGGTTGATCTAGCTTGCTGTTAGTGGGTTGAAGTCCACAAATTCGGGTGTCCAATTGGAGCACGTGTTTGGCACATGTGTTGGGTAGTTTTCGGAGTCCAGACTAGTGGAAAGTGTTGGCAGTTGCTAGAACTAGTTGAATGATGCAAGTTCTAGCAGTTTTGAGCCAACTGGGTTGGTTTCTTCTTTTGGCAGTTGGGGATGTCAATTGCATACGATTTTGGTCTATAAATATGAAGGCCAGACCTGTTGAGACACAAGAGTGTTGTGATCTTTCAGTGTCTTCCCCCGTATCTTGTATTATTATTGAGTAATAAACAAGTTGGGTTCTCCCGTAAATATTGTGTTCTGTTGCCTTTTACTTCGTGTGGCCGTGTTGAGTGAATTCGGGTTGGCTGACTAAGTGTGATTTATTGTCATCATAGGTCGAAATTGGGCTAAGTATTTTACTTGGAATTCGTCCTTGTGATAACTATTATGAACAATACAAGTTTTAATGGAATGGAGCGATTAATGATAAAGTTTGGTAAGGTGGGCCTAGTGGTGACAATGGGTCGAGCCGAGATACTTGGACGAGCTCGGCTCGTGGGTTTTTGGGTGGGCTCGGCTCGTACCCGAGCTCGCCCAATATATATATACACAAACATTATCTATTTTTTTTAAAAAATATACATTTTCAAAATAATTTTAATTTTTAAAATAATAAGAACAAACTTTTATTTGTTAAAAAATGAGAACCTAAAGAAAAATATATATAAACACGTTTTGTAAACAATTTTTTAAATATACTTTTTTCAAAACATTTTTATTTTTTAGAATAAAAAAAAAAAAAATAAACCCTCATCCTTTATTCGGACTTGAGACCGACTATTTCAATTTCAAGTAGGCGGAGTTAAAAGTTGTACACGAGCAACTTGTTACGTGTACAATTTTTTTTAAAAAAATTATAAAGGTATGAAAATAAAATATTATGATGAATGTGGTGAAATTAAATATCACTTACTTGGTTACATGCAATTTCGACATATTTGTCTTGAATTCGATAAATAGCGTCTTCTCAGTCCTTCACGCACATTAACGCTTCTAAAATATCTTCTTTTAGTCGACTCTTAACCTCAAAGAGAATCCTCTTCCCTGTACTAAAAGCATATTTCGAAGCTACAGTGCTAACCGGAGGTGTTATTAGATCTTTTGCCATTGGAGAAACTACTGGCCATCGGTGTTCGTTATTTCGTCAGAATTCAAGAACTTATTCTGAACTTTTACTAGTTGCTTTGTTAGTAGGCAAATGTTGACTAAAGTAATCAATTAATTCATATGGCAACGAATTTGAATTTTGACTACAGTTGGAAGTTTGAGAACATGCAGTTGAAGCCAAACTAATACTACTACTAGAGAAACCACATGCAATGCAGTTGCATCAAATCTATATGAGTGCATACTTTCAAATAAATTTAAAATTTCAGTGTAGTCGTCTGTTATATTAGTAGGAGGAGTGTGTGCATATACACAATTAATATGTGCACCCATTCGTGAAGCATATAATTCATACATTTCACGGAACATCGTTTCCAAATTTCTATAAATAACAGGTGTATTAAAAGTTAAAGTATTTAACATTTGATTAATTATAAATTTAGTACCTGATAAATTATATCGAGGGTCCATGACACATGCTAAACGAAATAACATAGGTAATTCTTCCCATTATTTTCTAAATTTCAATTCTATGGAATATATAACAGCATGAAAATCGGGGTCATTTTAAAATCTAGCAAAAACTCTAGCAGTTATATAAAGACATTCCAGAACCATACAACTAGTGAGATAATAAACACCGGACAATATATTTGTAGACTGATAAAAACTTGTCAAAATTTTTTTTATTTTAAAAACTATATTCCAATCGAATTCACTTAAGATAGTATCGTTTTCGTCTCTAACATGCCTATTTTTATGCATGACCCAAAGTGGGTCTATATAGTGTGCAGTTGCAGCCATATAACCCCTTTTATTAATCACTTCCCACATATATGAAGTTAAAGACATCACACCCCCATATTTTTCCAAATCCAAAATCAATAGTTGCTTTGCATTAAGAAAATATGTAATTGTATCAGAATGAAGAGTATCTCGACTTATCCCTTGGTACTTCAGTTGAAGATATCTTCTGACGTAGTTAACAAAATGTTGGCTGTCCGCTATTGCTAGTGACAACTCAGCCGTGACAATAAACTTTACCATTCCCGTTCGAGCTTCCTCCTTCGAAAACATCCATGTAGAAAGTGGCGTAGTAGTAACACCGGCTTCTGGAGTACCAAATTGTAGTTGCGTTTGACCAACTGGAAGAAGCCAATGTTTGGCCGAACATGATTTGTAGTGACGGTTGAGGTGGGTGGTTCCAATACCTTTTTGTCATGTCATTTGTTGTTGGCAGTATTTACATACTGCTTTAGTTTTTTGAAATCCATCGACCACACGACCAGTGAGAACCAATTTGAAATAGTCCTAACATTTTGCCTGCTTTCCCTTACTCTTCCCACTTGCATTGAAAATATTTAATGTCGGTTCTTCATCTTGTTCCAAATCAATTGGAACACTAGCTGCGACATGAACGTCATCCAAATCAATTGGATGACTATCACGAACATTGACATCTTCAATATTTTCGAGGATTGGTAACTCATTGAGATCGAAGAATTCATTCTCAAATTGATTTTGAGCAGGTTTTTGTGTTTCGTTCTCCATACCGAACAAGTTTTCAACAAATGATCGTGAATCCATTTGTTATAAATAATAGAAATTGAATTTAGAAATATAGAATTGAGAAGTGAATGAAGATTATGTAGTAGTTGTCGAACGTAATTGTAAAATAGTAAAAAATAATGTAAAAAAAAAGGTAGAAGATGATTATAGAATGAATGAAGATGAATGAGAATGATATTGTTGATAATCGATAAATGGAGAATGTAAATTATAGAGAGTATTATATAATAACTAATAAGAGATTGATATTGATGGGAAAATTGGTTGACTATGGTGGATATTTATAGAGGAAAAAATGTATGTGAAATTGAAATGTGTATATATATATATATATATATATCACCAGTACTAAGTACGCTATGGTTCGGGGCTTTAGCAGGTCTGTTGATAGAGATTAATCGTTTTTTCCCGGATGCGTTGACATTCCCCTTTTTTTCATTCTAGTTATTGACATGGGAAGGAATGAAGAAGATTAGAGATACAATCAAATATCTGTGACTAATCCCCCCCTTTTTTCTCCTTTTTCCCTTTTTTAGAAAAAGAGAGGAAAGAGAAAGAATAAAAGTAGATTATATAGGACCAAACGGTCACTGAATTTCGTTCAGTGACCATTCTGGTCACTGAACTTTTTAACTTTTTTATTTTTATTTTTTTAATATAAATGAGCCCACGAGCCGCTCGACGAGCATGACATTACTTTAAGAGCCGCCCTGCTCGGCTCGTTTTTTGACGAGCTCAAGCAGCTCATGGGCATGAAGTGTACGAGCCGAGCCGACAAGCTGCTCTACCCAATTGCCACCTCTAGGTGGGCCGTACTTTGTGCATCAAGATTAAGGAGAAAATCGAAATATTTTACTATATTATACAATTCTCGTTGTTAATTATTGTTGACCATGAATAATGTAGGTTTGATTAGATTTATACGATGCTATCAAGATACTGTCATGTCTAATTTAATACTATTGTTTGTCCATTGAGGTTGTGTTTGATACACATTGAATGCATTTTATGATGTGATGTGATGAAAAATATACGATTAAAAAATAAGTAAAAATTTTGAATTTGAGTGTAATATTATTTTATTAAAAAATGTGTGGTTGAAAACGAATTAAAATAATGAATTTTGAGAAAATCTGGATCAAATAGGTCGTGAATATTTAAATTATATAGACTATGACGGAGCCAAATTAAACAAGGCAAGTTACAAAAAATTGTGACTAAAAACATTGGAGAGTACGTGGGAGGATTTGTTTTCTTATATTTATATTTAGTATTTTGTTTGAATTGTCTGGTCGATGTAGGGAAGAGTGGGATATTGTGTAATTTTCTTTAGGTTTAAAAGATATTCATTAGTCTGTCCAGAGGCTAAGCTGGTTTATTCAGACGAATAACTAATAAATTAAAGTGTGTTGGACTCTGCCTATGTAAAGAAGGTAGGACCATGTGCATGATGTCTTTGGCTTATAATCTACTTTTTTTTGTTTTTTATAGTGGGATTATTGATTAAAAGAAAGAAAGAAAGTTGGGAATTTGAACTTTCAAAAACTTTGCATGACGTCCGCGAAAAGCAGAGGTATGGCTGAGTGGTTATCAAGAGACGATTCTTAAAATCAAAGACGAAAAAAGATTAAAAAATAATAATACTATCCATCGACAACGTGTTCAATAGTTGTTATTACTATAGTAGAAGAGAAGCAACAAAGTCAAATTTACTTGAAGGTAATTTAATAAACACTATAGTTTTTATTAAATAATATTATTTATTATTATAATAATAGAACATTAGTAATGTGACAGTCTATATAAAATAATGAGATTGAACAATTTAATTTTTATGAAAGAGATGATGGGGGAGAGAGAGAGAGATGTGAGGGTTAATTGAGTTGTCACATCACCGATATTTTATTATTATGATAATAAATAGTATTACTCATTTTCATTGTCGTTATAATCAATTTTTGTTTGGTTATTGTTTTGATTATATGGAGAGTTTTCTTGGAAACTCTTTTGATAAGTGAATTGACATGTTCGTAATAATATGTATTATTTATAAGAAATTATTATATTAAAAGAGTTATGATTTAAATGATAACAATTAGATACATTTAGTTACATTCTAATTTACTTAAAGAAAATCTAACAACTTTGAGTTAAAATATAATTTGGAAAAATATGTTCAAATAATGATTGTATTATCTAATATTAATTTTGGATATTGGATAATTAAGTACTCAATTTTAGAGAAATTTATTTCACTGATTAAGAAGCATATATATAATAAAGTAATTCAATATTCATATTCTATATTTAAATATCTATTTATTTATGTTATTTTATTAGTTGTAATTTAAATAATTATTCCCATACATATGTTAATTTATATCATAATCTCGTATATTATTCAGTAAATTATGAAGATTATTGATTTGAAATATTATTACAGTTAGTACAGTTGTATATTTAGGGCTCGTTTGACATGGTTTTACTTTTACTTTTGCTTTTTCTTCTTGTAGAAGAGCTCTTAGAGGAAATTAATATAATTCTTTTTTGGAAACTAACTTTTAAAAGAATTTTCTATTCCAAAAGTACTTTTAGAGAATGACACACTGAACTAACTTCATCTAACAACTCTTTTAAATATCAAACTCACTTGCATAAAATTAGTCAAACGGGCCTAAAAGCAGTTTTTGAATCTCAAGAACTTCTTTTGATTGTTCAAAAGTCACGCCTTTTTCTTTAATATGTTTAATTCTTCGTAAGCCATTATAAATAACAACTGTTTAGATATAAATTTATACTGATTATAATTTATTCAAACTATTATAATATACTTTCATCAACTTTTGGAACGAAAATAGTGTTTAATTTATTTATTACATAATATGTGCACACTTATAAATATTAAAAACGGTTTACTTATCTAAATTTCTTTCACTTTTCATTTATTAGATTATCATACAAGTATATTGATAGTTTATTTCCTAAGAAAATTACTTGGGATAATTGCAGCAAAAGTCTCAAACCTTTCAAACCTTTTCCAAACATTTTATTTGTTGCAACCATCACCTCTAACGTTTCAGAGGAGGCCTTTTTGGACGGTTTTCATCCAAACGTCCGTCAGTTGACCACCTAAAAAAAACTGATAACTTTTTACCAAAATATGGGAGGGTAAATTCGTTCATACACTTTAAACACTAATCGCCATCTTCATTTTTCGAATTGAAAAATATAGGACGACCCTTATGAAAAGATCAAAAAATTTCAAAAAACTATCCACAATGAACTCGCCTGAAGCCATAGAACTTGATGACAGAGATGTTGGATATGCATACCATTTGAGAGGATCACTACCCGAACTTGTCTATGGTACATTTTTGCCGTTATAGTTAGAGTAAAATTGTACAAAACATAATATTTTTGAGAAACTCATATACTTGAATGCTGGGATCGTTATGAAGAAGTACTAAAACCCATTGCATTTCTCGATTTTGTGATTTCGATGTTTTGTAGTGAATGCAGTGGGTAGGATTTTCAAAAATTGCATGAAATGGACTGTATGGACAAGATTTTGTAATGAGTATGTAGGGACGTGTATTATGATAACCATATTTGCTCTTATCGGACTTGTGTGTAATTCTTCCCTTTTTAGGAGAGAACTCCACTTATTTCATGATCCAGCTAAGTGGGATTCTTTTTCGTAAAATGCGAAATTACATGTATGAACACTGTAAGATTAGCTATCTCTATTATGTGGACCCAGATTTCTTCAATCGATTTCTATTGGGTTACAGTGAGCTAATGAGATATGTATATATGCTTGGAAAGAAAATATTCGCAGAATGGTCATTTTGGTTAGTTACTGATGCAAAATTCATAAATGTTGTAAAATGTATTGGTCTTATAAAAGTTGCAGATATGTATTGTTTGCCGAAACTGACAGAAGTATTAGAATTACCATGGGATGAGAATGTACCAACTGGAGTTGTAGTGACTAATATGGAATCTGGTGAGATTTTGGAGAGTGTTAGTGTCAACAATGAAGTATGGAGGTTGGACAGAAACCTTTATTTGCAGTTGAGGCTTTTGACGGCATGATAGATGGTGATGATCTATGTGGTTGATGAATTTGAAGATGATCATTTGCATGAATATGATCGTGTAGATAACAGTGGACTTGGTGAATTTCACAATGTGGATATAGTTGAGGTAGAGGTAAGTGCAAATTATCAACCTACGGAGCAAACATGTGAGAAGTCAACCTATGATCTACCACGTTCCTTTGAAAATGCAGTAGAAGATGCTCGAGATACACAATTTGAGCATCCAACACTTGATAATGAAAGGGTTCGTTTTGCTGAACCATCAACATTTCATGAATCATCCATAGTTGAGGGTGCAACAGAAGTGGAAGATCCTGGAAATACACAGTTTGAGCAGCCTACAGTTGATAAATTATCCATGTTTAACTATGGTACATGAGTAGAAGATGCTGAAAATGATGGGCCTTCTAATGCACTTGTTGAACCTTTCATTGTAGAAGACATTATGAATACGAATAGGAGGATATGGAAGAAGATAACCAAGATGAAGACACATTTTTCAGATTGAGTGAGAGATTAGATTTAGGAGTGGGAAATACAGGCAATGACCAACCTTGTGAGCATAATGAAAATATAGAAAGCAATTGTACAAACTACGGAAACTCAGATGACCTACGAAGCATTTCAAGTGGCGATGAAGCGGGCGCCACATCTAAAAAAGAAAAAAACTGCAGAATGTTTAAAATTTTAGAGGTCTACGAACAAAGTTTTATAATAGGTTTGGGGCCTCTTTTGCTTATTTTTATTAGGTTTAGGGACTATTATGCATTTCATAATTATATGTTTAAAAGGTTCTCATGTGCTTTATATGTATGAAATTTGAGAATACAAAAATTGATATGATCCGGGGTGCGCTACAATTTATCAAGATTTTGATGATTGTTGGAAAAAGAGTAGAGTCAAGTTCAAGACTTCAAAGAGTAAAACTAGTCATTTACATGTTTGAGCAACAGAGTCTATAATATTGAAGACAACAAGCTAATGGTCAAGTAACATGTTGGAGATGAAAGCCGGAATGGGTTGGAAAGCACTCGAATTTCCAGTCTTAGTTTGAGACCCATTTTTGGTAGAGAATACGTTCGAGTTTGAAAATTTGTATTTAAAAAAGATTTGTATCCCTTGAAGTAAGCTTTCTGATGCATTTTGAATCACCTCAATCGGATATCAAGAGATGAAGATATGACCAAAATACTGAAAGCTATCCAGATCAGAAAAAACTGTTTTGACGCGAATTTCCTTATTTTTGCTAGAATTCTAGTTTAGGTAAGATTCTTATAATCTTATTAATTATTCACATTTTTCCTAGGTTTAGTATAAATAAGAATTTTATTATTTAGGCTAAGTTTGATGTGAATTAAATTAAATAGAATTTTCTTTTGAAACTTTGCTTCAAAAATTGTGTTCTTCCATGGACATACCAAACTTATCAAGATCCAATCTTGTGGCATTCAAATATCGGATCATGGGTTCTTCATTGTGTAATCAAGGGGTTCAATGCATCATCGTTATCGTTGGATTTTTTCGGTTCACCTTCTTGAGTTCAAATCCAAGATCGGGTTTAATTGACGTTCTTGGGTTCTACATCAATCTAGTTGTAGGTTTCGTAGTCAATCTAGTTGTAGGTTTTCGGTTCACCTTGTTGAGTTCAAATCCAAGATCGGGTTTAATTGACGTTCTTGGGTTCTACATCAATCTAGTTGTAGGTTTCGTAGTCACCGTTGCTACGGGGTTTGCATCAGTAATGATTTGATTTGGGATAGGCAATCACTTAGTCAAATTTTGGAGTTCAAATTGAAAAAGTTAACAAGCCAAGGTTGAAGTTTTGTAAAGGGCTCAAGAGTCGAAACGAGTTGGATTTAAGGTTAGGAAGATATTTGGAAAGAAAACGAGTATCGTGAATGAAAACGAGCATACTTTTTAGCTCGATTGTCGAATTTTCGCCCATGAGTATATTCTGGAAATGACGCGAAATTCTGCAATAGGTTATGTGGGTTCATGATACTTTTGGACTTGATATCGCACATAAACATGTCGAGAACAATTTGTTGAGAAATTTAATGTCACGCGAATTTTCTTATTTTATTAGAATTTTAGTTTAGGGAAGACTATTGTAATTTTTAAAGTGATATTTTTATTTTTCCATATTTTCTAGGTTTAGTATAAATAGAAAACTTTGTTTTATTGTAGAAAAAAAAACTTTTGACATAATGAAATATGAAGATTTTCTCTCTTGTTCTTCATGAACATTCGAACTTATCAAATATATTATTATATTTGTGGTGTTCAAACCCTAGAATTTATCAAATGATTAGACATCCTTTGTGGCGTTCGCAAATCGAGATTCATTGATTTTGTAATTAAGAGGTCATTCAAACTTTGTTTTTGTTTGGTTGCTTGGTTCAATAATTTGCGAGTAGAGATTCTACCATCTACAACTTGAATTTGAGCTTTCCCGACGTTTTCAATTAATTTCGCGATTTCTACGCTGATCCCGTATCTTGGCTCGCGTTATTGATGATATGATTCGGGTTTTTTTTTGGGACGGGGTAAAAATCACTCTGGCCTGGTTGACACTCAAACAATCCTTTGCATACCGATGAAAGGTGGGAGGTGAAGTAGAACGGGAAAAGCAAGAGAGGGAGATGACCACACATAAGGAGAAAACCAGAGTTGAATTGCAGGAGGAGTCCATAAATAGGGAAGTTGAGATAGAGGACGGTGGATTGAAAAATGTAGTTGGTATTGGGAAAAGTGAACCAATTAAAGAGGAGGAGCATGAACATGCTAGTATAATAATTGTAGAGATGGTTCAACAAGAGAGTGAGAAAATAATAGAAGAATGTGTTGAACAAATTGTTGAAAATATTATGGGAAATGAATAGTAGAGTTCAATTGTTAAACATGATATGGTGGAGACGATGCATTATGAGTACGATGACCCATATCTCATTAAGGGGGAAGCTAACAAATTCAACCATGTTTTGCGTAATTCTTTCTTTCGTGTTGATCATTGTACGTGGGAGTTCATACAACAACATCTGTGACTGATTGTGTTTGTGCTGCAATACATCCATAACTACAAAATAGATAGGTACCGTGTATTGATCCTATGTCATAGAGGGAATTTTTTCCATTTGATCTAGGTGGTGCAGTGATGAGTTGTGTAGCAGGCTAGTTATCCCCTATGCGATCACAAGGCACAAATTCAGGATGAATCCTTTTCGAAGAGAGATGGGATGATATGATCCGAGATAGACAATCACTTGGTCAAGTTTTGGAGTCCAAATTGAAAAAGTTGACAAACTAAGGTTCAAGTTTCGTAAAGGGACCGGGAGTCGAAATGAGCTGGATTCAAGGTTTGGAAGATATTTGGAAAGAAAACGAGTATCGTGGATGAAAACAGGCATAACTTTCAGCTTGGTATTTGAATTTTCGCCATAAGTACATTCTAGAAATGACACAAAATTCTACACAAGGTTACGTGGGCTCATAGTACTTTTGGGTTTGAAATCGCACAGAAACATGTCGAAAACAATTTGCCAAGAAATTTAATTTTACGCAAATTTTCTTATTTTGTTCGAATTTTAGTTTAGGTAAGATTCTTGTAATCTTTAAAGTGATATTTTTGTTTTTTTTTCATATTTTCCTAGGTTTAGTATAAATAGGGAATTTTATTTTATTGTAGGAAAAAACACTTTGGACATAATGAAATGTGGAGATTTTCTCTCATATTTTTCATGAACATTCGAACTTATCAAATATATTATTATATTTGTAGCGTTCAACAATTGAACTTATCAATGGATTATACACCATTTGTAGCGTGAAGTTCGTTGATTTTGTAATCAAGATGTCATTCAAACTTTGTTTTTGTTTAGTTCAATAATTTGCGGGTCAAGATTCTACCGTTTACAACCTGAATTTGAGCTTTCCCGACGTTTTCAATTAATTTCACGATTTTCAAGCTGATCCCATATCCAGGTTCGCGTAAAAACTTTGAGATTAGCTATTGTGTAATATTTTGTGAAGAATATAAGAGAATTGAGATATGTGAAGAACGAACCATATAGGATAAGAGTAAGATGTCAAGATAATTGTCCCTAGCAATTGTATGCCTACAAACAGCCGGCGATAGCTTAAGAATCAACCCTTTTAGAGATGAACATAGATACACATTGGTCTGGGAAAATAGTAAGGTCCATACAGGTTTCCTGGGCACGAAATACCTACGTAAGTTCAAGTCGGATCCTAATTTGTCTATGAGTAGCTTCATGGAAACTATGAAGCAAGAATGCGTGTATGAAATATCAAAATATTAGTTTTATAGAATAAGAGAAAAATGTACAGCAATTGTAAATGGACTTGTTGAGGAACAGTACAAGATGGTATAGGATTTTGGTGATGAGTTGAAGAGAACTAACCTTGGAATTATAGCGCAGGTTGAGGAAACATGTGGTGTGTTCAAAAGAATGTATGTGTAATTAGGGACTTGTAAATAAGGCTTGAAGGCTGATTGTAGGCATGCGATAGAACTGGATAAGTGTTTTTGAAAAGTGCACATAGGGGGTAATTATTGGCAGCAGTAGGGATTGATGGTGATAATTGTATGTTCCTAGTTTTATGGCAATTGTAGATGCAGAGAACAGAGCCAATTGGACTTGATTCATAGAACTTTTGGTACTTGACATACGAATGTGTAATAGTAAGGCTTGGACTTTCATTTCTGACGAGTAAAAAGGATTGGTTGAAGCCATACTAGACATTCGTATAGCAATTCACTCTCAAACATAAAGGCCTAACTTTGAAGAGTTTGTTCCGGGCTGCAGCCAAGTCTACTACTGTACCAGAATGGAATGCAGTTATGAATGAGATTAATACAGTGAATAAAGAAGCCTTCAATTGGTTTAGTGAGAAGCCAGCAGCTCAATGGACACGATCCCATTTTCAGGAACATTCTAAGTACGATATTTGTCGAATAGCATCTATGAAGCCTTAAATGCATCCATTATAGTAGATAAAGAGAAGTCTGTAATCACAATATTGGATAAGATTAGATATCAGCAAATGACACAGATGAATGCAAAGAGGGTGGCAGTTCAAAGATGGGATCATGCATATGGTCCAAAAATTGCAGGGATAATTGAGAAGACTAAATCACATGCCAGGTTCACGAGAGCAGATTATGCATGTAATAAAAAATATTGAAGTTTGCAACACTGATGGTTTGAGGTAGAGTGTGGATTTGGTGGGGAAGGAATGTTCATGTTGGAAATGGTAATTGAGTGGAATTCCCTGTGCACTTGCTATTTTTGGTATGCTATCAAAGCAAATAGATATAGATGAATATTACAAAAAAGAGACATATCTAAGACCATACAGTCCTGTGATTCATCCAATGTCAGGGCCTAAACTTTGGTTTGATTTGGGGAAAAATCCATTGAAGCCGCCACTGAAGAAGAAGAAGTAGGCAGGTAGACCTAAAAAGCTAAGGAAAAGATCTCAAATTGAACCACCAGCTGGAGTTAAAATGACAAGAACATGCATGAAAATGACATGTAAGAGGTGTAGAGAAGCTAGATGTTGCGTTTTTTATATCGCAAGCATACGATATCGTAACAAGTAATATATTGGACCTTTGAGTCCGGATTATCATTCCCACAAGGACTATACTTTAGTCTTAATCTATTCTTCCTAACTTCTATTTGATAAAAGACAAATAAAGAATGGTAATAGTTGTGAATAATTTTTCTTTTGTGAACTAACTAACTTAAACTAATAGAAAGAATAAGGAGATTGCAAACACTGATTTATAAAAGATTCGAATACGTAATGAATATTAGGGCAAAATAAGTTCATCTAATGATCACCTCAATTCTTAATTATAGCTTCTAATCTAATGTAGTGCTCGGTCAAATCCTTCTTTTGTATTCAATTTACCTATCTCGTATTCTCATTGAGCCTATTTAACTAATTTAATTTCACATTTCTATGCAAATTACCCTTAGTTAAATGAATTATAGTTCTAAAAATTCCTATAATGACCGTAATAATTAGTATATGTATATCTACACGTTATACTACTTTACCGAATTTCATTATATGGCCCAAGCCTCAAACTCACCTTTCGATTCGTAAGAAACTCAAGTAATCATCAAATTATTGAACAAATAATTCAAAGTATTAGTCTCATAACAAAATCAACACATAAAAGAAAATGCTACAGAAATCTTTAAATAAAATAATCAAGGGTCACAAAAAGACTACATTGTTTGCTATAATTTAATGTTTAGTTAAGCATAATGTAAAAAAAAAAATTTATATCTTTGAGTACATCACCGGATTGATTGAATAAAGATATGGAAAAGAATCAACTCTTGCACCAATGTCTTCTTCTGCTTCCAATCTTTGCTTTAAACTTGAATCCATGATGAATTTCCTCTCTTGATCCAACTCTCCGATCTCTCATTTTATCTCTCTTTTCTCAATGTGTGGAACCTCTAATTCATGCCTTCTTTGGTTTATTTATAGTTCCCTACACGTTATTGGACAATTTGGAGTCTTTTTTTAGGTTTCTTGTGGCCCAAATTGTAAAAACCCTACTTATGCGGCGTAGTGCTTAGGCATTGCGAATAATTTGTAGGCCGCGCTTGGCGCTATGGTGGCAGTGCCTTGTTGAAAATAATCTGTTTCTTCCATTTTATGCAGTGCTTGCAACACCAGGGCGCTGCGTCACTATTCCACTCTACTTTTTTATATATATTTTTATCATGACTTTTTTTTCCAATATTTGATTAAGGCGATTCAAAATGTGTTGGAAAGATAACTTAAAGGGCTACAACTTTGATAGAGATAGCTCTTTTTCAATTTGATATGATCCAAGGTGCCGTTGGAGCAATGACAAGTCCGGGGAAAGATCCATTGATAGTTGACGAAGGATCAATGACTCGAGCGAGGACAAAACGAGTGACAGAGGCAATGAGATTACTTGTTCAAGAAACGATGGACAATGTCATGTTCTACACAGAAAAAGAGGCAAGTTTCATGTTGGGGTCGAGGTCGGAAGTCCAATAGATCATGCGGATCGAGGTGGGAGAAAGCGATGCTTAAATTTATGCCTATATGGCCGCATAGACATAACAGCCTTGCGGCCATAAAGGCATATACCAAAACTCAAATGGAGTTTTTCGATTGTTCCTTGCGGCCGTAAGGAATAAAAAAATTGAGAAATTTTCCTTTTCCGTGAATTTTTCATAATTGATAGAATTCTATGTTTAGTCAATCTTCTACCTTATTTATGAGATTATGCACGTTTTTACCTAGTTTTTAGGGTTTGGTATAAATACCAAAAACATTCATTGTGTTTGGAGTTTTTGAAAAAAATTTAATAGAGAGGCTATTGCTTTCCTTGTTCTTCCTTGAACAATTAATTCAAATTTATCAAGATCTAAATCTTGTGGCATTCAAAACATCGAATCGTGAGTTTTTCATTGTGTAATCAAGGGGTTCAACGCATCTTTGTTATCGTTGGATTTTTTGGTTCACTTAGTTGGGTTCAAGTCCAAAACCGGATTTAATTGATGTTCTTGGGTTCCGCATCAATCTAGTTGTGGGTTTCGTAGTCACCGTTGCTACGAGGTTCGCATTAGTTGGTATTAGATACAGGTTTCAATTCTATCAAGTTATATCTTTAATTTTCTTTTTTGAGTCATTTAAATTCATTTCTCCATACTTTTGTCGAGTTCGTGAGTCGTTCTTGATTTTTGATTTCTATATCCATAAATTCCTTGTTGGTAGTATAATCTTGTTTTATAAAAAAAAAGTACTGTTCATCGCGATTACTGTTCATCAATGAAAAAAAATTGTTCACGTGTGGTACTGTTCATCCGTATAAAAAAATCTGAGATTTGTTTGATTGATTTGCTTCCAATATTCTACAAATTTCGAATCATCAATTGTTCTTATCATCAAATTGGTTCAAAACTTATATTGGAAACCTTCCTGCGTCTTTCCATTGTCATCCAAATTGTTTTTGTCCTTCCAAAAATTTATATACATCTCTTGAGTCACATTATCCACACATTCAATTTTGAAGTCACAAGTTTGATCTGGTGAGTTCATTGTTGTCTTTGGAAGCACTTGGTGAAAGCATTGAGTGGTAAAAGGCAGAGTGTGAGATTATTAGAGGGTAAAAGCCAATTGAGTAATTCCAAGTAAAATTTGGTGAGACAGAAATTGAGAGAATGTCAGACATAGAAGACTCAAATTCCAGCAAGAACGATAATCAGGCCAATTTGCAGGATGATCGGATGGATGTATTTGAACGGTTGTTGATGGATATGGGAATAATGATGGAACGGTTGAATGCTTTGATGGTAAATTTTAGTAGGGAACAACCAGCGAATGTATCTCATGATAGGAGGGTGGGTGAGTTTCTAGGATGGATGAACATGAGATTGGCAGTGAATGGGAAGAAGATGCATTTAAAGGGGATGAGATGGAACGGAGGAAGCCTAGAGGAAATAGGTTTGAACAACGGGGTAGAAACAATTATGGAGGTGAATTTGATGGTAATTTGGGAAATGTAAAAATGACGATTCCACAGTTTAAGGGTAGGAGTGATCCCGATGCATATTTAGAGTGGGAGAAAAATGTGGAGCTGATTTTTTATTGCCATAACTATTCGGAGGATAAGAAGGTGAAGATTGCGGTGTTGGAGTTCATTGATTACCATCACTTAGTGGGATCAAGTGGTTACTTCATGGCGTAGGAATCAAGAGAGACCTATAAATACTTGGGATGAATTGAAGATGGTGATGAGGAAACGATTTGTACCTAGTCATTACTACATGGAGCTCCATCAAAAACTACAGAGTTTGTATTAGGGTTTAAAGAGTGTAGAAGATTATCATAAGGAGATGGAGATTTTGATGATTAGGGCAAATGTGGAGGAAGATCGAGAAGCTACCATGGCTAGGTTCTTGAATGGGTTAAACAAGAAGATTACTAATGTGGTGGAACTACAACACTATGTGGAGTTGGAGGATATGTTGCATATAGCCATTAAGGTGGAAAAACAATTGAAGAGGAAAGGGACTACGAGGGAACCGGTGAACACTTCATCTCCTAACCCAAATTGGAAGTCGAGATGGAAAGGTAATAAAGGGAATGAAGCAGGATTTAAAGGAAGAACTTAAATGCAACGGGAAAGAGAAAAAGGTGCTAGCAAAATCGTACCCAAAATGGAACCGCAGCAATCAAGGAGTAGAGATATAAGTTCGGTGTTTAGGAAAGGGGCACATTGCTTCTTAGTGTCCTAACAAAAGGATAATGATTCTACGAGATGACGAAGAGGTGGTGAGTGAGAGTGAAGGAGAATATGATAATATACCAGCGTTGGAGGAGGTTGATGAAGAAGGAAAAGTGTAGTTTGCTGTTGGTAAACTACTGGTAACAATGAGAGCTCTTAACACTCAAGTCAAGGCAGATGAAACTAAACAACAGCTAGAAAACATATTCCACACCCGGTGTCACATCCATGATAAGGTATGTAGCCTAATCATTGATGGCGGGAGTTGCACAAATGTGGCTAGCACAACCTTAGTTGAAAAATTGGGTTTGGTATTGTTTAGACACCTTAGACCTTATAAATTGCAATGGTTGAATGAGAGTGGAGAGGTGAGGGTGAATAAACGAGTGTTGATTGATTTCTCAATTGGGAGTTATAGTGATAAGGTTGTATGTGATGTGGTACTTATGTAAGCAGGCCATATTTTGTTGGGAAGACCATGGCAGTATGATAGGAAAGTTACACATGATGGGTATAGGAACTGGTATAGTTTTGTCAAAGAGTGGAGGTCTATCACTCTGCGCCATTAACACTGATACAAGTTTATGAAAACCATGTTAAATTGAGGAATGAGGAAGAGAGTCCGCGAAAAGGAGAGAAAATAGTGAGGTGACTGAGAGTGGAGAAAAGAAAGAGATGCTATATGAGAAGAGAGAAAACAGTGCGCTGGCAAGTAAGAGATAAAATGGCGAGGTGGCTGAGAGAGGAAAAATGAGAGAAATGCCACAAGAAATGAGAGAAAATGAGTCAGTTGAGAGGAAAGAAAAGCCGAAAGCAAACTTCTTCGCGAAGGGAAGTGAATTGAAAAAGGCTGTGGTTGATAATAGACAAATGTTGTTGTTAGTATATAAGGAGTCCCTCCTCAATTTCGAGGAATCTCATATACCTTTCCCCAGTTTGGTTAAGTGTTTGTTGCAGGAGTTCAGAGATGTGTTCCCAGAGGACATGCCAAGCAGACTACCATCAATTCGAGGTATTAAGCACCAAATTGACTTCATACCTAGGGCTGTCATTCCAAACCGATCAGCCTGTCGAAGCAATCCCGAAGAGATGAAGGAGCTTCAAAAGCAAGTAGAGGAGTTGATGAGCAAAGGTTACGTGAGGGAGAGCATGAGCTCATGTGCTATACCTGTCCTATTGGTGCCAAAGTAGGACGGGACTTGGAGGATGTTTGTAAACTACAGGGCTATCAACAATATCACAGTAAAGTATCGTCACCCTATCCCTAGACTAGATGATATGCTAGATGAGCTATACGATGCTTGTATTTTTAGTAAAATTGATCTTAAAAGTGGGTACCATCAAATTAGTATACAGGAGGGTGATGAATGGAAAATGACATTTAAAACTAAATATGGATTATATAAATGGTTGGTTATACCGTTTGGTCTCACTAATGCACCAAGTACTTTTATGCGATTGATGAACCATGTGTTGTATGCTTTCATATGTAAATTTGTTGTAGTTTATGTTAATGATATTTTAATCTATAGCAAAACCCTTGAAGAACATTTGAAGAATTTAAGTTGTGTGCTTGTAGTGCTAAGGAAAGAACAATTGTCTGCCAATTTTAAAAATTGTACTTTCTGCATGGAGAAGGTAGTATTTCTAGGATTTGTGGTTGGGGCTAATGGAGAAGTGGATGAAAATTAAGGCTATAAAAGATTAGCCAACACCTAAGAGCATAACTGAAGTTAGGAGTTTCCATAAACTGACTAGTTTTTATAGGTGGTTTGTAAAGAATTTTAGTACAATCACCACACCACTCATTGAAATCATTAAGAAGAGCGTAGCTTTTCAACGGGGCGATGCATAAGAACATGCATTTAATACTATCAAGGATAGACTGTGTAAAGTACCTATTTTGGCACTACCTAACTTTGACAAAATATTCAAGATTGAGTGTGATGCATCAGGTATAGGTGTTGGAGAAGTATTAATGCAGGATCGAAGGCATATAGTTTATTTCAGTGAAAAGCAGAATGGGGCTGCTTTGAACTATCCCACATATGACAATGAGTTGTACTTACATGGTCGAGCACTAGAGACTTGACAGCACTACTTGTGGCCTAAGGAGTTTGTGATACACACTAATCACGAGTCATTAAAGCACTTGCGGGGTCAAGGTAAGTTGAACAAAAGACAAGCAAGGTGGATGGAGTTTATAGAGACATTTCCATACGTCATCCGATATAAACAAGGTAAGGAAAATGTGGTGCCGGATATGTTATCTCAAAGGTATGTGCTTCTAAATTCTTTAAGTGCGCGTTTGCTTGGCTTTGAACACATTAAAGGCATGTATTTGAGTGATTTTGATTTCTCTAGCATTTATGAATCATGCAACAAGAGGGCTATCAATAAATTTTATAAGTACGAGGGGTATTTGTTTAGAGAGAATAAGCTGTGTGTTCCGAACTATTCTATACATGAATTGTTGGTAAGGGAAGCACATGGTGGGGGTTTAATGGATCATTTTAGGGTACAAAAGACCTTAGACATGATAGAGAAATATTTCTATTGGCCTAAAATGAGAAGTGAGGTAGAACGCGCTTATGGAAAATGCATAACTTGTAAACAGGCTAAGTCCAAAGTTTTGCTTTACGGTTTGTATACTCCTTTGCCTGTACCTAGTGAACCTTGAGTGGATATTTCAATGGATTTTGTATTAGGTTTACCTAGGACAAAAAAGGGGTTGGGACTCAATTTTTGTTATGGTTGATAGGTTTAGTAAAATGACACACTTTATACCATCTCACGAGACCGATGATGCCACCACTATTGCTGATTTGTTCTTTCGGGAGATAGTACGCTTGCACGGGGTCTCTAGGAGCATAGTATCAGACCGAGATGTTAAGTTTTTGAGTCACTTTTTGGCGTGTTTTGTGGAATAAGTTAGGCACTAAATTGTTGTTCTCTACTACTTGTCATCCACAAACCGATGGGCAAACCGAGGTAATTAATAGAACCATGACTCAGTTGCTTCGTACGGTGATAAACAAAAATCTGAACAGTTGGGAGGAGTGTTTACCTTTCATTGAATTTGCTTATAATAGAGTTGTACACTCTACTACTTTGTTTTTGCCTTTTGAAGTTGTTTATGGGTTTAATCCACTAACACATTTGGATTTGTTGCCTTTGCCTGTAAATAAACGAGGTATCTTGGATGGTAAGTGAAAAGTTCAATTGGTAAAGTCACTGTACGAGAAGCTCAAAGCGCAAATTGAAGAGAAGAATAAGCTCGTTGCAATGAAAGTAAACAAAGGAAGAAGACGTATGACATTTGAACTAAGAGATTGGGTTTGGGTGCATTTCAGGAAAAAGCGCTTTCCGGTTCAGAGGAAGTCTAAGCTGCAATCACGTGGAGATGACCCATTCCAAGTCCTCAAGAGGATCAACGATAATGCCTACAAAGTAGACCTCATCGGTGAGTATAATGTTTCAACTACATTTAATGTTGCTGATCTGTCTCTATTTGATGCAGGTACGAATTTGAGGACAAATCCTTTCGAAGAGGGAAGGAATGATATGATCCAAGGTGATGTTGAAGCAATGACAAGCCCGGGAAAGATCCATTGATAGTTAATGAAGGACCGATGAATCGAGCAAGGGCAAAATGAGTAACAGAGGCAATGTGATTACTTGTTCAAGTAACGATGGACGATGTCATGTTCTACATTGAAAAAGAGGCAAGTTTCATGTTGGGGTTGAGGTCGGAAGTCCAATGGATCATGCGGATCGAGGTGGGAAAAGCGGGGCTGAAATTTATGCTTATGCGACCGCATAAACATAATAGCTTTACAGTCGCAAAGGCATATATCGAAACTCAAATGGGGGTTTTTGGTTGTTCTGCGACCACAATGAACAAAAAAATTGCTAAATTTTCCTTTTTCGCGAATTTTCTATAATTGCTAGAATTCTATATTTAGTTAATCTTCTACCTTATTTATGAGATTATGCACGTTTTTATATAGTTTCTAGGGTTTGGTATAAATACCAAAAACATTTATTGTGTTTGGATTTTTGACAAAATTTTAATAGAGAGGCTATTGCTTTCCTTGTTCTTCCTTGAACAATCAATTCGAACTTATCAAGATCTAAATCTTGTGGCGTTCAAAATATCGGATCGTGGGTTCTTCATTGTATAATCAAGGGGTTCAATGCATCTTTATTATCGTTGGATTTTTTGGTTCACTTTGTTGGATTCAAGTCCAAAACCGGATTTAATTAGCGTTCTTGGGTGCCTCATCAATCTAGTTGTAGATTTTGTAGTCAGTGTTGCTACAGGGCTCGCATCACGATTCGAATGTTTACTAGGCTATAAAAGGGTCTCAATCTCAAACTAAAAATTTGGACATCCTTGTTCGGTTAAAAATTGATTTGTTTTCACTCATTTGATCTTTAGTTGTATCCATTTGACCTCTAGTATTCTCAAATCTTCATTGTGAGTTTCGACACAACTTTTGAGCATTTTCACTTTAGACCCCAAACTTTGGATCTTGCTCTTCTTCGTCATTTTTCGCTTCTTTCTTATAATTTCACTTGTATTCATTGAGTTTCATCTAATAACACATTATATAATAAATTAGGCTATAATTCCATTAAAAAAATTACGAAATATCAATATTTTGGAGCCCAATTAAACATATAAATATACTTATCACTGTACATAACAAGAGAACGTACACTGTACAAATACAGTTTCCTGAAGCACCACATACACAGAATCATAAGGGAAATGGAAGTGCAACCACCTCAACATGAAACAACCCCAAAAAGAAAAAGTTGGTAGGAGTGTAGACTTCATGTTTTTGGAAACTAAACTTGTGCATATGAAGTATGAACTTGGAATGCACTTGATGTTTAGGAATCTATAATTCTGGCATATTATATTTTGGGAATTGTAGTATCGCTATATATGAGTTAAAATACTTTTCATTTTGATTATACTATTAACTAGTTATTTGATATATTGGATTTCATAATTTTACCTATGACACCAATATATACACTTTTTGAGGTTTATTTGTAATGGAAACTGTTATTAAAGTTATGGGGTTTATTCTGTAAGTAGTTTAATAGTGTGGGCCCTTTTCTGCCATTTTTTAAAAACGTTTGGAGCCTTTGACTTAACATATACAAAAGGTTTGGGGTTTTCACTATACCATGTACTTAACGTTTGGGGTCTCAACCACGTGTATATTTCTACGAAAATTAGTTGCAAAAAATGGACATGCACAGAACACTATAGCAATTAGAATTGCATTTTACATTTATTAACTTATGTTACATTATTACCAAAGGAAGATTACAGATATAACAAAAAAAAAAAAACTCAAAAACACAACACAGATTTAACTACAAATCCTCTTTACAATCAATCTATACACAAACCCACAAAACCAAATCTTCCATACACCACCTCCATTCAAACAGAGTTGTCTAATTTCAGCATCCATCTCCCCCCTTAATCGTAGAAGACATGTATTTGCTCCCTTGATCTTTTACACATCGGGGGACCCCACCATAGGAAGAATGTACAACCTTGTAGATCCATTATGTGTGGACATGTAAGAAATCGTCTGCCTGAGCTCAAATTGGTCGACGATGTCTTCATCTGAGTAGGGGGAATGCAAATACAAAATGACATTTCCATTTCTTCTATCTTTAATTCAGTATGCCGATAAAGAGTGAGAAACGACAATTTATTAGGGTAGTACTCTACTACATTTGGAGGGAAATAAACAATAACTTATTTAGAGGTTAGTGTTTAAAGTGTCTGGACAAATTTACCCTCCCATACTTTGGTAAAAAGTGGTCAATCTTTTTTGAGTGGTCAACTGACGAACGTTTGGATGGAAACCGTCCAAAAGGACCTTCTCTGAAATGTTTGGAAATGTTAGAGGTGATGACTGCAACAAATCAAAAGTTTACGAAAAGTCTACTAGTGTTTGAAATGTTTGGAGAGAGAGAAAGAGAGATATATATATATCCTTTCCCTGTAAACTCTATCTACATTCTGAAAAAGAAAGACTATTTCTACATAATAACTCGTTCTTCCTAGGTTAGTGGTGGCAATCGAGCCGAGCGACTCCTCGGCCTGTACTGTAGAGGGTAACGAGCTGCTCGGGCTCATCAAAAGATGAGACAGAGTAAGAGCTGAGTAGGCCGGCTCGCTAGACGAGCAGCTTGACGAGTTGTTCGTCGAGTGGCTCGTTTCAACAAGCACACGAGTCATCTTTTATTTCGAGTCACGAGCCGCTCGACTTGTAGTTTGTATAAATTGAAAAAAAAGGTGACCAGAACGGTCATTGAATGGATCGAAATGGTCATTGAATTTTCAGTGGTCTTTTTTATATTTTTTTCTTCATTTTTCTAATTTTCTTCTCCTATAAATACCCACCCATTACAACATTTTTTCCCACCAAACTTACTATCAATATCAATCTCTACTCTACTCTACTCTCTACAATTTACAAATTATTATCAACAATATCATTCATTCATTCTATAATCCTCTTCTACATTTTTTTTACATTATTATCTTGATTTTACAATTCATTTTATACACTATTACATAGTTTTCATTCACATCTCAATTCTACATTTCTACTTTCTATTTCAAGTCTTCAACATTCAATTTCTATTCACAAATAGATTTACGATCGTTTGTTGAGAAATTGTTCGGTATGGAAGGCGAAACACCTACCCAAAGTCAATTTGGGAATGAATTCGTTAGTCTCAATGAATTACCAAATTCAGAAAACATTCAAGATTTCGACGTTCGTGAAAGTAGTTATCCAATTGATTTTGATGACGTTGATGTTGATTCTAATATTCCAATTGATTTGGAACAAGATGAAGAACCTACATTAAATATTCTCGATGCAAGAGGGAAGAGAAGGGGAAGAAGTAGGCAAAATGTTGAGACAATTTTAAATTGGTTCAAACTGATCATGCAATCGATTTCCAGAAACCAAAGCAGTATGTAAATACTGCCAACAACGACTGGCATGGCAAAACGACATTGATTACTTTAGTCATACCTTGCCTAGTAACAAAGTAGTTAGGAAAAGTTCAGAAGAGGTAATTGAATTCTGGTGAAATTATGAACGTCGATGGCCAGTAGTTTCTGTAATGGCAAAAGATCTACTAACAAAGTTTCGGATTCTACTTTTAGTGCAGGGAAGAGGGTTCTCTCTGAGGTCAAGAGCCGACTAAAAAAGATATTTTGGAAGCGTTAATGTGCGTGAAGGACTGAGAAGACGTTAATTATTGAATTCAAGATAAATATATTGAAATTGCATGTAACCAAGTAAGTGATATTTAATTTCACCGTATTCATCACAATTTTTTTTTTATATATACATTTATAATTTTTTTAAAAAATTGTATACGTAACAAGTTGTTCGTGTACAATTTTTAACTCCGCCTACTCAAAATTGAAGTAGTATGTCCCAAACCCAGATAAAGGAAGACGATTTATCTTTTTTATTTTATTTTAAAAAATAAAAATGTTTTGAAAAATGTATATTTAAAAAATTGTTTACAAAATGTGTATAATATAGTATAAAAAGGTAAACAAAAAACAAAACTCAATCTTTAAAAAAGCAATGGTCAAGATATATTTTGTAAAAAAGAATTTAAATATATATTTCTTTAGAAAATGTGTGTGTGTGTATTTTTTTTTAGTAGTAAAAAAAATGACGAGCCGGCGAGCCGAGCTACGAGTTTGGGTACGAGCCGAGCTTGCCCAAAAATCGACAAGTAGAGTTTAAGCTAGGCTCATGGTCCACGATCCAAGCTCGTGCTGGTAAGGGCCGAATCGGCTCGGCTCATCTTGGCCCATTACCACCACTACCCTAGGTCATACAATCAATATTTCTATGTTTTGAAAAAGAAACTCTCTCTCTCTCTCTCTCTCTCTCTCTATTATATATATATATAATTGGCATATATGAAAACCAGTGGCTATAACGCAATTGTACGGTAGTGTGCGATGAACGAAATTTGAACTCGTGTATGGGATGTAGGTAGTGGTGGCAGCATAGTGGGGTAGTGAGGTAGAGATGGTGGTAATTGTGTGATTGCTGTGGTGCAACTAGATGTACAAATTTGCGTGGTAGTGGTGAGGTGCCAATGATGCTTGGGTCGTGCAGGTGGTGATGAGTGGAGTGGATGAGATTGTGACCAATAAAACCAGTAAGTTGTAACTAATAAATAATACGTGACCTAAAAAATGTGTGATTTGTTATTAAATTTGTAAATGTGATTCATAATAATGTTATTGTGATCGATAAATAAGTTGTGATTAATAAATTTGATAATTTGTGACCAATTAATTTGATAAATTGTGATTAAGAAATAATTTGTGATCATTAATTTTGATAATTTGCGATCGTGGATCGAGAAACAACTTTACAATCAATTAATTTGATAATTTGTGTCTTTAAAATAAGTCGTGACTTAAAAAATTTGTGATTTATGATTGAGAAATAAGTCGTGACCTATAAAATATGTGATTTGTGATAAAAAAAAAATAAGTAATGATAAATTAATTTGACAAATTGTGACTCATAAATAAGTTGTGACCTATAAAATTTATGATTTTGTAATAATGATTATGATTAGGTTGTACCTGTGACCATAAATTGTATGATATTGTGACCTTGAAATATTTAATTACATTTTTTATAAAATATATTAAATCACCTATTTAATTAATACCATATAATTTTTGGAAAGAATGTGTAACCAAATTCCTTAATTTAAGAGAGAATCTTTTAAATTATATTTCATTATATGATATTCATATATGCCTTTGTTTGACAGGGATTAAACTAATATTTTTTGATAAAATTTAATGAAATGCGTAGTTTAAAAGTTATGAGTCCCATAAAATTTTTGGTTAAAATTAATTGTTAACTTTGATTTAAATAAAATCTTGATTTTAGTTAATACCAAAACATGACTATATATAATTATAATATAATAAATGACCTATATATGACTTGATTTTGGAAAAAAAAAAAAAAATCAAATTTGTCGAAGTTGAAATTATATCTTTAATTTAGGTAATTATGTATTTTTCCCATATTTTTCTACTATTACAAGAGAGATTTACACTATTAGCACTAAAACAAGGGTAAACAATTACCTTTATTACTCTTTCATAAACTTTCACCTTTTAAGTACTATTCCTTTCTTTCGTTTTCGTACACAAGAAACTTGTCACATACTTGGGTAAGAAGAGTTTGAAAAATCTTTACAAATATACAAAATAGAACTTCTCCGTTTTCTTACAAACAACAATCATTAACACTTTCTTACCATTTGATCTCTCACCACCCAAAAAAAAAAAAAAAAAAAAAAGGGAGAAAAAGGGGTTCTTGCTACATATGTACATCAAGATTTATATAATAAATTACATAATACTATATGTCACTCTACCATTTGTTAATTTAGAACATAATCAACTTGTTCCTCCAATCGTTTCTCTCTACATCATATTATGTAATTCATTATGTACATTATTTATGTACAAGTCACAAACAAATATCATTTGTCTTCGATATCAAATACGAATATTCTTCAAAGTTACAAAATCAATAGACAGCAAAATTGACCGATAAGAAAAATGAAAGTAGTCAATTCCATGATTCTAAACAAATATATCTCAGCTATAAACGAAATCTCGACCCCAATAAATTTTTATGGTTCTCGCTCTCTCTTTTGCCAATGATCAACATGTGCTGTACGAATTGATCATAAATGAGATGAACCCCCTTTGATGTACAATTTTTTTTTTTTACAGAAGTTGTACAGACAACACACACATGGTGGAGTCGGCACAATTTTTTTTTTAATACATGTGACGCCCGGCCCCTTGTGAGGGGCCTTACTGAAAATTCTTCTGGCAAGGAAGAATTATTAAAATGAGATAGTGGAAAATTAGAAGCTTCAAACGCTAAAATTTAAATGATGAAAATTAAAATCAAGTTTTTCGAAGATATTGATAAAGTTGATAAAAATACATAATTAAAAAATTATGGGTCCATAAAATGTGTAACTAAAATTAAATGTTGACTTAATTTTGAATTTTGTCAACTTTTAATCTACCCGAACGGGGGCAAAATATAGTTCGAGCTGGTAAAAGATTTCCAAGTAGATGGTACAAGCGAAAGTTTAGGAATAGGAGCACTAGTCATTTTCGTTAGGCTGTTTGTCTAAATTCTATTTTATAAAAGAGTTGGGTTCTTAAGAGATAATTGGGCCAGCACTTTGGTCTTTATATTGGACCCACGTAGTAGACAGGGCTAACATTTAAGCCCAATATTCAAAGCTTATCACTTGGACCAAGTCAATGAATCGAAATCGAGAAGGTGCAAAGGCCCATTGAAACTTGAAGCCGTGTTCATTAAAAATGATAGGGAAATCACACACCTGTTTTTCAATTTTCCATTTAAAAAATCTGGTCAAATGAATTTTCTTTTAAAAATTAGGAGCCAATGCCTACCCCCACCTCGTTCTAAATTCACTACCATCCCCATTTTCACCCAACAAACATGAATTGTATTTTTATGATCGTGACCTCATATGATTTTTAATCAGTGTGTGATCGTAACCATAAATTGTGTTATTATGACCTTGACACACAAGTTCATTATTTTTGAAAATAAAGCACTTGTTTAATTCCCATTTTAGCGAAAATGTATTATGGAACGGTGAATTTTTTGAGAATGTGATTAAAAAGTAAGAATTTTTTTTGAAATACATATATAATTATTTTATGGGAGAATGTGTGGTTAAAAATGAGGTTTGAAAAAAAAATGGGGCTCAAATATGGGCTAAGACCTGATTTGATTCTCATTTTTCTAAAATACATTTTTGGGAAAAATTCATATTTTAGGCGTATGATTTACACCAATTCAAAAGTCAGATATATAGTTTAACAATTCAAAACTCAGGTATTATGTAATTAATTAAAAATATTTATTAATTAGATCACAATTGTACAATTAATGGTCACATAAATATAATTATATGTCACAATTTATTTATTGGTCACATATTATCAAATTAATTAGTCTTTGATAATTTCGAGATCACAAATTCAAAAAATCATAGGTCATATTTAATTTCATTGATTACATATTTCCAAATTTGTTGGTCACATATTATTTTTCAATTACATATTGTTAAATTTTTGGGCCACAGTTAAATACTTGGTCACAGATGACCAAATACTACCACTTCAGCCACTTTTGACCACTCTCACCCCGTCGCCGCCATCACCACTACAGCCACCAACATCACCACCAACAAACCCACCACCACCGCATCCAACCACACACTATCACCACTGCCACACGCCATCGCCACCACTGCACCCACAGCACCACAAAAAAAAAAAACCACGTCACACCACAACCACCACCCAATAAAACATCCCAAACTAGTCATCGCCACCACACCCCCACCACACAACATAGAGAGAACAACCCCTGCTGGCCGCCGCAACCGTAACATAAAATGGATCTACCGTCGTTCCACCACCACCGCAACCACAATTCTAGGTACGTAAATGTCATCCGCCTTTCGAATTCTTACCACTGTCGCCTTCCACCACCGACACCGCTTCATCTGCCACATCATCTTCTCCCTTCGAAGCGAACGCATCACATCCCACACAACCCTCTCCCTCCACCCCCTTCCGCAAAATTCATACTATCTCATCCTCATCCCCGCAGACGCCGTTTCATTGAAGAAAAATCCAAGTGTTACGAATTCGATCGGCTTTGCTCACCGCTACCCCCAACTCAACTACCTCCACTTCTACACCTCGGCGGGTGGATTGATCTACAACACCCTCCGCCTCGCCCTATGGATTGGGCTACAGCCCTAATTTTTCACAAGATAGAGAGAGAGAGATATATATATATATATATATATATATATATATATATAAATTAGGGTTAGAGTTTTAATATATTACCTGATTTTTTAGTAATGAAACTTGGTCCCTGATTTTTGAATTTCAATCTTCAAACATCTGAATTATTGTAATTTCCCTATATTTTTCTCTCTTCTTTTCAATTACATTTTTTATTTTTTCCAAAAGAGGATAACTTTTAAGCAGTACAAAGGTAGAGGGAGAAAATGGGAAATATCTTTATTGCAATTTTTTTGTACCGCATATATATTTTTTTAATTAGTGATTTATATTTTAAATTTTTTTCTCTGGGTTATAGATGAAAAAGTTTCTTCTATCGCTTTCTGTTTTATTTCACGGAAGAAAATTTTGCTACTTTGGAAAATTATAATTTATATTTACTTGTTATGTAGACTGTAATTGAATCATGAATTCTACTTTATATACATCCAATTATCAACGTTAATTAATTAATTGAAAATTTGATCAAATTGCAAACCCACATTAAGTTGTTGGTGAGAGAATGATTTTTTAAAAAAATGTTTTCGTCGTTTTACGTTAATTAAAATTAAAATTTTCATCGAAATCTGACACGTGAAATATTTATAATTAGATGATGGTGGAATTTGAATCGAAAACTTTTATTTTTTAACATAAATGCCGAACTACCTCGTATAAATGCTTTAATAATTAACGACTGGAGATATTTATTTATTTATATTTTATAATACGGATATTGAATTGCTAAAAAAATTAACAACAAAAAAGGGATATTATACTTATTAATATCCTCATATATATGTTCCATCGGAGATTCGGCGAATGAGAAAGGAAATACAAATTAACACAAAAAGTTGTGCATGATAGAAAGAAAATTACAGACTAAAGGAGACATTTTATTAATATCCTTCTGGCTTTTTAGCAATGAAACTAATGCATTGCACTTGACGCACGTTGTCGAATCCAATGATCCTAACAAAGGCATTGGGGTATTCCTTGACGCACAAGTCCACCTCGTTCAACACCTGCACCGAGTCTGTGCATCCATACATGGGTAACTTCCACATAACCCAGTATCGCCCATCGTAATATCCTGGAGACCTGTTGTTCTCACGGTACACGAATCCGTGCTGCAAATATCCCACCAACATAGTTTTCAAGGTCAAATTCATGAATATACGAAATGTTTGGCACATACTGTAAAATACTGGACATAATGTCAATTTATTAATTATATTGTCCAGTCGAGTTGAATAAAGAATATTTTAGGGTATTGACCTCCAACTCGAATTCAAGGCAAGGAATCCATTTCGATCGGAGAAGATAATCGACTTCCTTGAGGAGTTGTTCCCTAGTGAGATCTGGAAGGTATGAAAGAGTCTCATACTTCTTCAAACCAGTTGGTGGCCACACCTGCAGATCAACCACCCACATATTGCAAAATATAATGATATTCTTTAATATCTAATCTCAAATCATATTAATCCTACTTACTTACTCATACAATTATCCAAATAGAAACTCTTTTCTTGAGTTAAATTAGTGAATTGAGTGTACCTTCATGCAAGACACCCTACCACCATTGCTAGCAATGGATGTGATGTCATCATTCTTGCGGCTAACGGGGAAAGCCGAAGTCGATTTGAGGCCGGTGAAAGGAGCCACCATGCTTGCCTTAACTGGGGCGGAACGGTTGACGGCGGCAACGGCCGCTGTGGAGACCATCGAGGCAGCCATTGTTAGTTCTTGTTGGGGTGCACTTGACACACAAAATGACCTTACTGAATGAATATTGTGCTTCTACCTCATCCTATATATGCAATTTTACCCTTGTATTTGATTGGCTAGTATTAGATTTTCATCATATGGTCGTAATTCAATCTGATTAAATTTTGATGAAATCTAACGGTTGGATCTCATGAGCCATGACATTTCAATTTTGTGACCACATATTGGAGAATGGAGGGTTAGAAATGGATTGCTGTCTTATCCTTTGGGACCTATCGTGGATTGCCACCATTTAAACCTTATCATGTATGTCGATGACAGTGTAATGAAGCACAGCCCTTCGTTCGGGAAAATTAAGGATAATTCTGCGTGAGTGAAATTACATGAATACCCATGTCAAAATTTAAAATTATTTATTTAGCTAAGAAGTCATAGAGACGCGAGAAATTGTATGCATATAGTAGTTGGCCTATTTGCGACGTTCTAAATCAAGTTCTTGTAAGCTTTGGACAAGGAAATTCTCTCAAGTGTAAAATAGTTGCTATTATAATTATCATTGATCAATAACCAATATCGACAACAAATCTGCAAACATTGTTAAGTCATACAAAAGCATAGTTATCAAAACTTGATCGGTCGATTTGACCTCGAAATTGATTACCCGTTGGTCAAGATGGTTCGAGTCTTTAATTGGACCGATTTTCTTTTGAACAAATCCTATCAATGTGAACCGGGCAAGTTTGGCGAGGAGTCCGTGACCAGGTGCAAGTTCACATGCCCTCATGTGTGGTCAGCTCACCTTACAATTTTATTTTATTTTTGAATTTTTTTAACGCCTATTTACTTAAATATTTTTCGCTTCTAATGCTTCGAAATAAGCTCATGTAACCATTTGCTATTCGGAAGAATAAAATAAAAAATTTATATTGTTAAAAGAGATGGTTGAGTGGTTTTATTCGTTCTTTGGTAGATTGTTTAGGCCGCTTCTCCAACTCTAGTGAATCGAACATCAAACTTTTTGATCGATTTAATTTTAAAATCAATTTCAATTGTTATATATATATATATATATATATATTGAGGTTTCTTGCTTGTTACGGGCGTGTTCGATAGAGATTAAAATCGAATTAAAATTGAAAAACTAGTCGTTATTGTTGACTTTTATTAGACTAGTGAGACCCCATAACGATAATATTTTTAATTTAAATTGAATTTTAAACTGTACCAAACAAGCACATCTCAAATCAGTATTTGTTTTTGTATGCCATTTAGCATACCTTTGCACAACTATGGAATTCTTTAACTAACCAATAGAAATCAATTCTTTTAATTTTTTATTTTTTTCTGCAATTTCGAGAATAGATAGCTCGATTATAGTTAAACAAAATCCATCTATTTAACTATTGGAAAGTCACTTGTTCTGATTGAAAAGACAATATACTCTTATTACAATTTTATAAATGCTCGTTAGTGTGTTTGTTGTTTTGCTCGTTAGACCTTTCAATTAAAATGAAAAGGAATATATATTTATTAGTAGTCGATCCAAAATGCTTACATCTCAATCACTATTTGTTTTATATTTATTTGCCTTTTTAGTGTCCCACTAATATTGTGAAGAAATAACCAACCAATAGAAATATATTATAATCACTATTTGTTTTTATACGCCTTTTAGTGCTTTATATTATTGAAAATGAAAAATCATGTCATTTTCCATTTTCTTATAATAAATATAATATCCTTAAAATATAACTGATTTATACTAGTTTGGTCATATGAAAAACTATAGATGAACAAGTTACTTTCTAATTGCAATAAAATGGAGTTTATTGAAATTTAGACTGAAATATCTAGTCTATTAATTCATTGATCTTGTATATATAAGCAACTTTGACCACCAAGTTTGCGTCCATCCGTTCTTTTCAAGCTCAATCTTACACTTGTGACTTTTAACATGTTACATTGTTTCCGAAATCTCTACAAAAAGGGCGTTTTCTCCTATCTTGTGCAATGAAATGGACTTTATCGAGATTTAGAACGAACCATATACTGTCTTTTGACTCATTGGTTTCATATCTATGAGTGACTTCGACTATCAAGTATGCGGATGCGACTCTTTCCAACACTTTACACATTGCCTTGTTTTCTAAAACTACTAAACAAATGAGTTTTTTACCTCATACGTTGGGTAATAGAATGAATTATATAAAGATTTGAAATGAACCAACTATCATCTTTTGATTCGTTTGTCTCATATATCTACAAGCAACTTTAACTATATAAGTCCACTCATCCATTTTTTATAACCTTGAACTTACCCTTAAATAAGTTACCTTGTTAGCCTCAAAGTATCTAACTCGATGATGTCTCTAAGCCCAACCCTCTTCGTAACACTCTTATCACCTGAATTCATTCTTTTGTCAATTATAAAATTAGTTAACAATTTTTTTTTTAAAGTTAAAATCTTGTATGTTATGACTCTACCTACGAGGCAAATAACATGGTTTCCAAATAAGAAGAATGCCAAGTAAGCACTTTTCATGCCATATCTAACATCCTCCGAGGCGACGAAGGTACTCCTATCACCTCGTCAACCTGTGTATTCTGAGGTGTTGAAGGCATAGCCCAACGCCTTTTCGACAAATGCCTTCAACGCTATTTAGCCTGTAACAAAGCATCGATTCATGGCTTCGAGACGATCAAAGGGCCACAACCTTTAGTCGCAGAAAACAAGACTTTGATATCCGAGGCAACTGTACTGCTTTAGAGGCGCCTCATGCTATCTGTTATGTGATAACAATATGGAGCCACATGAGATGTGATTGATGAGACATCTACTATAGTGGCAGTTGGGAGTTAAATCTCACCTTTTCCATTAGGACAATTTGCAGGGTGGAAGACCAATTAATGTATAGAACGTGACATAGTGACGTCATGGAGCTCGATCAATGAGTCATTGGGATGAGACTACGTGTCAAACATTCAAGGAGCCTCAACTAATTTTCTTTCAACAATACAAACCCGACTCCCATATTTTCTTTTTCGTTTTAGCGTTACTCTCATACTGTCTCTCTTGAACGACTTGAGCATTGGAATGCATATGATCGTGACATCTTCCCTTTGTATTTGGAGAGGCCATGATCTTACACGTCTAATGCGTACATTCCAAGTGCACATGTTACATACACCTGGAGAAGAGTGGAGACAGGATTTGTTGACACACTGGGTCCCAACCATATTTAGAGGTCAATAAATAGACGTCATTTTTGGAAAACTACACTTTAACCATGAGAGAATCATGTAGTAAAATATCTATCAAAAGACTACCCATTTTGCAGGAGGCTTGGTACTTCCCCTTGAAAAAGTCTTATTTTGGAAGAAAGAATAAGTAGAAGCAAAGAAGAAATTAACCACTAGGTCCTTGTCCTTGAAGAAAGGAAAGAGGTATTTTATGCATTCCCCAAGTTTTTCTTCATGAAGAGAGCGCTAGTTGATCGAGTTTTTGGTGCATGTACTTAGCTAGTGGTTCAAACGAAGCAAGTATTTTCTAGCCTCCTACATATAAGGTGTCCTTGAAAAAGAGATATAAGATTTCTTGGCCTTTTCTTGATGCTTTGTCCTAGGAAATGAGAAAGATGAGTGGAAGTGGTGACATTAATACAATTGCTCCATGTGAAGACATTTGAAATGGCGCAACTAGCAAGGCCTTTGGGGCCTATCACCATCTCCCTCACCCTAAAAGGGTCGAGAGCACTACCACTCGCTTACGAGGAACGTGGCCAACTTGATTGTCAATGTGAGGCAATTGACTAACAATTATGCTACTTTACAAGCCTTTCTATAAGAGATACTAGCCCAATGAGGATTATTTATGCCACCTCATATTGAAGCGCCTTCCATAGGCCCTTTTTACCCCACTAAGGACCTAAGGAAGAACAACAAATATGGAAGGTACATATTGGATCCTTCGAGAGAGTCCTTAGGAATAGGAACGATAGTTTTTTCAAAAGGGAGGTATGTATATAGACATCATTTAGCTACAAACCAGCTAGGCCAATGATCCCCACGATGAATAAGTTAATTTTCCACCCATCTACGAGTGAGAGCCTTACTAGGCGACGTCCACGAGTGTGTTTGATAGACTGGGTATTCTACATGGAAATAGGCCCCAACATGAAATGCCTAGATATAGGAAACATAACCCAACGCCTAGAAATAGGCAAGAATGATAGACAAAGTTGTTAGGCCCACTACAATAGATCAACCAAAGGGTTTTGACAACCTCCTCTTTCACATCTACCCTTGCCCGCATGGAAGCCCCACGAGATATGGTTGTCCCTAGAGGATCAACAATTGGAAATGCCTCTGCCCCCCTATAGTTCAACTCCACTCCAAATCGACGCATGAGTTATTTGAGGCAAATGGAGAAACAGTAATTGGAAATGTACTTTGCTCATTTCAATGGGAAAATGATCAATTGCGAGAGAATCTTAGTTGTCGAGGCCCTTAAATGTCATAGACTCTTGCTTATTGGACTATTTACCTTTATTTGATCTAATTAGGCTTGTATTGTTAGTGGGCTAGCCCAAAGCCCTTGTTGTTTGGGTCTATATGTAGTGGTATCTTTGCATTTGGAAAGGCATCGATGAATTGAACTAGGGCATGCAGCCAGTCTTCTTCCCTCACCTCCTCGGTTCTTCTTACTGTGTTCCATTCTCATGCTGTCTTCCTTCTTCTGTTGTCAGGTATTCTTCTTTTCCCCTATTCATCCTACTGAGTTCCTCCTCTATGTCTTTAGTTCTTCTCTTTTTCTTCTATTGTTCTCGTTCTTCCTCTACTGATTTCTCTTTTCTTTTTATATTTGTCCTTTGATTGTAATCCCCTGCATTGTAATATAATCGTCCATTAATGAAATGAATGTGTTGATTTTGATTGGAAACTAACTGGTTTTCTCTGAAGTTGAGTTGGTTATTGATTCTTGGCTAATTATATTCAATTGTATGGTGATTTTGAGTGGAACTTAATTGGTTTTTGTTGAACTTGAGCCCCAACCATAACAAATGATATCAGAGCAGCAACGTGATCTGGGTATTGTTGAAACTAGGAGCAATTCAAATAAAGGTCATCTTAAAATGTTAGACAGGAAAGTATCAAGTATAGGTGTGGTTGCAAAATCACGTGAGGAAAAGTTGGAAGTTGTATGTACCAAGCAAGATAGAATGGAGCAATTGATGATGGAAATGAACATTAAATATGAATCTATGGTGTCTATGACTGGTGAAATGATTGGAAGTAGGGAAAACCACAAGGAGAAACAAGTTGAGGGTTATGGTACTCTATCTCAAATCAGTAGTGGTAGTCCTATGGAAGGTCACCATCACTTTGGAAATACACTAGAAGCTAGAGAGGCTAGGATAAATACCAAATTACCCAAAATAGATTTTCCTTATTTTGGAGGAGAATGTCCTAGAGAATGGTTGAGGGAAGCCCAAAAATATCTCCAGATACATCAAGTAGCTAATGAAATGAGGATGGGAATAGTTGAGATGTATCTGAAGGGGAAAGCGTATATATGGTTTCATGGCTTCATCATGCTGACTGGGACATGTTTTCAAGTGAGGTTTATAGATGATTTGTTGAAAATAAAGATGAGGAAGAAGACATGGAAATGGAAATTGATGAAACTAGAGATCCGACTCTTAGCAATGGTAATCATCATGAAAATGACGCTGCAGTTATTAATGCTCCGAAGGTTAAAGGGAAAAGAAATGGGGATGTGGTTTTTTTTAGGAGAGCTCCACTTGAACGACTACTAGAATGCAATGGAGATGAAGTTCTAAAGGCAAAAGGTGGTGTCAAGGTCTAGAAGTTCACATTATGGGCTCTTAAATGTACAAGTGTCCACTCTCATTGCTAGGAAAATAGAGATGAAATGGGTGCAACTCTGCCACCGCGATTCAACTACATCTATCTACTTTTTAGATCATTGTAGATCTTACTGGCAACCATCTTACATGGAAAGATTTTATCGAAACAATTGGTGCAGAATGCTTCCATTCTGCACTCTTCTTTAGTTCAATTGATCATGATTGGGCATCTGGTATATCAGCCACTTTTATCTAAAGGTTGTTGGGCATGCTGGTTGAAGGTAGGACAAATAATGTCAACCAAGCATACGTCGCTTTGCACTACTTTCTTAATCCAATGATGTGAAGAGAATGAGGCAACGACTAACAACATACAAAGAAGACATTTTGATTTTGAACCTTAAGGACAAGGTTAATTTAAGGGGGAGGGATGTCATGCATTCTTGCTTATTGGACCATTTACCTTTATTTGGTCTAATTGGGCATGTATTGTTAGTGGGCTAGCCCAAAGCCCTTGTTGTTTGGGTCTATATGTAGTGGTATCTTTGCATTTGAAAAGACTACGATGATTTGAACTAGGGCATGCAGCCAGTCTTCTTCACACCTCTTCTGGGTTCTTCTTCTTGTGTTCCATTCTCTTGCTGTCTGGTATTCTTCTTCTCTCCTATTTCTCCTGCTAAGCTCCTCCTCTATGTCTTCAGTTCTTTTCCTTTTCTTTTGATGTTCTTGTTCTTCCTCTACTGGTTTCTTTCTTTCTTTCTTTTTATATTTGTCTTTTGATTGTAATCCCCCGCATTGTAATAGAATCATCCATTAATGAAATGAGTATGTTGATTTTGGTTGGAAACTAACTGGTTTTCTCTGAAGTTGAGTTGGTTATTGATTCCTGGCTAATTATATTCAATTGTATGGTGATTTTGAGTTGAATTTAATTGTTTTTGGTTGAACTTGACCCCCAACCATAACATTAACGCCTTGAGGGAGGGCCTTAACATTAGCACCCTATTTTGGATGGACGGCTACAAGGCTAAACCCTACTACCTATAAGTGTATTTGATTAAAAAAGAGGTTGAAGTAGAAGCCGTTACCGCATAGAGAGACACCGAAACCCCAAATTGTTGAAAAGCTAGCCTACATTTCTCACGTTCTGGAGAGGACTCATGGATATATGTATCTAGTCATTCTCTAGAAAATGGGGCACTAACAATAATACCATTAGTAGGTCCTCGCCTATTGCATGTAAGTTATGTCAAATGCTCTTTCACGACTTGTAAACATTTCCCATAAATTTAATGAATTTTGGCTTAAGGGCATCATATTTGTGTTTGTATCTCAAAACTCTCGATAAGAAAACCTTTGATGTCTAGATTTATCCTATCTTCTCCAACAAGTGCATCAACATAGGAAACCAAATGCTCGAAATGACCATCCTCATAGCTTTCAAAAACTCATCACGATAATCAATGCATCGATGTAGGGGAGCTACCCACCTATTGAAAAGGGTTCCACCCTTAACTGGCCTTATTTGAAGGTGAAACGGCATAGGGGAGCCACCCATCTATTGAAGGGGATGTCATCCTTAACCTATTGACCTATTTTAAGACGCATCAACATAGGGGAGTCGCCCACCTATTCGATGGATCCGTTCTAAGCATGTTTCCCTATTTAAACAAGTATCGGGATAGGGAAGCTACCCACCTATTTGAAAGGAGATACCATCCTTAACATATAGCCTCGACAAAGAACACATCATGATAGGAGAACAACTCACCTAGTGAGAATGGTGGGACATCCTTAACCTAACCTACACGTGCTCTTAACTTGGAATGAGAGGCTAGACACCTTTGACAAGGGTGACCTTCATAACCATCCATGGCGTTCTATAGCTCATAGTCGGTTCAAGACCTCATGATGGCCCTGGCTAGCAAAGAAGTTGGAGAACTTTCCATACAAGTTCCACGGAATTAGGTAACATAGCCCTTGTTTGAAACCCTTTCTTTTGCCAAAGAACTAATTCTTCTACAGTGTTATTAGCTTTTACTCCCCAATGTCAAATCTTGTGTTACAAACCCAATTTTTTAATCAATGTATCCGTTGTAAATTGTTTCCAATTTTGCCTCCATTGGTAATTGCATCTTCGTTTGTTTCTAGTTATTACATGATCGGATTCCGTAATGTGAGCGAAGTTGAGATAATGAGCTGACGACCATGCATAAAATAAACTCAAGTGAAGTTGAGATAATGAGCTGATGAACCTGCATTCAATTCAACTCGGTTGCAGCACGTTCAATTTTTTTTAGACGTCAAAATGAATGCAAACTATTCCACCAACACCTTGGAGGGCAATATTGGAAAAAATAAATTAACGTGCTTAAGAAAAGTCAAGTATAGCAACTGCTTTCTGGGAACATTGTCATAATAAATTCGTTGTTAAATACGTGGGTCCCGCCACTTTGGAATTGTGATTTGATAGAAATTGGAGTGTTGTGCCAAAACACTGTAGGAGAATTAGAAATTGGACGCAAAACGAGTTTAAAACATGGGCATAGTTCTTTTTCTTTGCTACAACTTATACCATGGCCTTCAGTTTCACAACCTTCACCTCTTCCTTCACTTTATCTCTCTCTAATGTTTGAGGGATTCTAACTGTCTAGAGGGCCACTTTTTCCTTCACCTCCTCCTATGCCTTGGCCTTCAAGTCCTCATTCTTTTTATCATGGACATTCGTCTCCACCTCCGGCTTTTGGTTTGTCTTGTTGGTCTGCTCTACAGCCTGGGAGGCAATGTCTTGAGCAACATTTGAGGCATCCACATTCTTAGTTAAGGCAATGACGTTAGCCTTTGACAACTCTAGGTGCTCGTTCAACTAGCTATACTGAGCATGTGATGTCTTTAAAGACGCCTTATACCCCTGTAAACTTTTTCTGAGGCATTGATAGCTTGGCATTGATAGCCTCCAAAGCTTGTTGCAGCCTTGCAGGCTAGCAAAACTCAAAGTGTAGCTACTTCAGAGTAAAATACTTTTTGGAAGGCATATGCACCGACAACTGCATGGGTAGGAATAGCTCCAAGTCAGATCTGTAGACGTCCTAATCAACTCCACCACCCTTTTTCTTATAAGCCTCCTTCTCAATAGCAACTTTCTTGGCATTGCCTATGCTGGTCGTTTGAACTTTGGTGGCGGGAGCAAAATCTTCAAGTACAATGGCCCCATTACGAGATACATCCAGTGCATGCCGTGAGACCTCTTCTTTAGCAGCCTTTGTTTGTGCATTGACATTAATTTCCTTTAGTCGTTCCGCCTCCTCAATAGTAGCATCAATAGCTTTGAGGAGAAGCTAGATTTTTTGGGAGCTTGGGCCCCCGGTAGCCTTAGGGGCCAACCTAGTTTTCTTTGAAGAGGCTCATCTTACCTCCTCAAGAGCATCCGATACATTTACACCCTTTACTGCTGCCTTTTGCACCTTCACATGCATCCTCCTCCATCTAAGCGTCCTTGGTTAGCTCCAAGTGCATAGGTTATATATGCTGAGAGCAGTGGAGGCAAAATATGTTGACGTGCCAACTCCCAATCATGTCCGGGTATCAACATTGTCCATTATTATCCAAATGAATCAAACATGTACAAGCGACAAGCTTAATTAAGCTAGAGATAAATTTTCTACTTTTATTTGCATGGTATAAATTGTGTTGCTAAAAGTACAATTTTCTAGAACTGTACAGTATTACAAAATCAAAAAGGTTAAATAAAACCTACAAAGAAAATTATAAAACTGCCATAAAAGGACTATATGATAGCCCTTTTAAAAAATTAAAAGATAATAAAAAAGAGGAAAATTTTCAATCTGTACACAGTGAAATGGAAAGAAAAAAAAATAATGGTGCTGGTAGATCAAAATAGTGATCATACACCACAGACAGAAAAGAAAAAGGGAGAAATGTGACTATTTTAATATTATTGCCATCTTCTTGAAATCTTGCTCGATAAATTCGTTCCACTGGCAGATTTTCGTAACTCTGAAAGAAGAAATATGAGTTTACGTTAATGAAAGGAAAAAATGCTTAAAAACCGGCTCATCATATTCATGAATAACAACAGAGTTTAAATATAATGCAGCACAATCAATTCATACCAGTTTGTCCCTTGAGAGAATCCCTCGTTGATTTTACCAGAGGTCGTTGAATTCTAGCTGCTGATTTAGGTCTGAAAGAAATCATCACACAATATTACAGGACAAAATCAAATTCTATTAATATGTATCTACAAATTCTTTAATTTTCCTTTTAAGTTTGAGGAAACCTTGAAATCTGACAACTTGATAAAATTACAATCATCTCAAATTTAATAACACCACACCATATTTCTGGTGTGTATGCAGCCATAAGAAACATGCACATGTTGTGTTTACGCAGCTACAAATGATATTTAGACAATTATAATAGAATCATGTTTAAGAAGATATCTCATTTATAAGAGTTTGCTTGGGATAGCTTCTGCTTCTGTTTCTGTTTCTGTTTCTTTTTTTCTTTTTTTCTTTTTTGCGGTAAAAGTCCTCGAGGAAGCCGGCCATCTTGGACCAACTTCCTCTAAAGTCCTTCTAATTAGACCCAACACTTCCAGAAAATTACAAAACAAGCCAAAAAGGAATTTCTTAGTCTCAAAGTATTGAGATTTGTTAGATTGTATAGGGTTATTTATGTCATTTACCATTTCTAGTTTTGTATATATAGTTGGTGTACGTAGCTTCCCTTCATTCAATTTCAATACAACTGAGTTCAACTGATTTTCCCGCCCTTTTTCCTCCATTATCAGATCTCGATTTCTCTACTGCAAAGTTCACATGGTATCAGAGCGGTGAATGTCTTCCGCAATGGCAAATGAATCAGATCCTCAAACTGAGAATCAAAACCAAATGAATCAGGCGGATTCACCTGTTGATCCGTCTTTTGCCGAGACGATGATTGGAGATGTGGCGTCGACTGTAAATCGTTTGATCAGCGATCCTAGCAGTCCGTACTACCTTCACTATGGTGATAATACTGGAATGCAATTGATTTCTGTTGTCCTCACTGAAGAAAATTATGCTACCTGGAGTAGAGCTGCCATTATGGCTCTAAGTGTGAAGAACAAAGAATGCTTTATTGACGGATCCATTACCAAACCTTCATCTGATGATCCTCTCTACGGTGCTTGGAGAAGATGCAATCATGTAGTGTCTTCATGGATCATTAACTCGATTCCAAAAGAGTTGTACCCTAGCGTGATGCATAAGGACTCAGCTAGGTAGATCTGGATTGAGCTCAGAGATCGGTATAATCAAAGCAATGGTCCTCGGATTTATGAACTCAAGAAGCAACTTGCCTTGATTTCTCAGGCAAATAATTCTATTAACTCCTATTTTAATAGATTCAAGGGGCTTTTGGAAGAATTGGAGAATTACAGGCCAGAAATCAGCAACACTAACTATAAATCTGAGGATCAGACCATGCAGTTTTTGATGGGATTAGATGAACATTTTTCTAGTGTGAGAAGCCAGATTTTGCTAATGGATCCTATACCCTCGCTTAATAGAGTTTTTGCTCTAGTCCTGCAGGAAGAAAGGCAAAGGGAGATCGTAAATAAAAGGCAGCATAACATTGTTGATTCTGCTGCTTTTACCAGCAAATTAATGCCTAAGTACATAGGCAATCAGAGAACTACTTTTCTGAATCAGCCACAACGAAGAGAAAAGCCTATTTGTAGTTTTTGTGGAATGCCTGGGCACATTAAAGGAAAATGCTACAAACTGATTGGATATCCACCTGGCCATAGGCTTGCCAAAGACAAAAATCCAGTTGCTAATGCTGTTAGTCAGGCATCTCGAGTTATGGATTCTGAGATAGCAAATTCACTATCAAATGTTACTATCACACCAGAGCAATGTCAACGAATCATTGCACTGCTGGCACCACAGCTCCAAGGACAGGTTTCAGGCTCTAACCAGCATTCACAGAATGTAGTTTCTTCCTCACCTTCTACACCTGATGCTTTTGCCCTATCAGGTAATAGTATCACTCCTGAAGGTAAGTGGATCATTGACACTGGTGCCTCTGAGCATATGGTTTGTTCTATCAAACATTTAACCAAAGTGACTGGCATTATTAATGCATCAGTTCGTTTGCCTGATGGTAGCTTGGCTGTTGTTACACACACTGGAAATGTGAAGTTATCACCTAATCTCATTTTGACAGATGTTTTGGTTATTCCAAGTTTCAAGTTCAATTTGATATCTGCCAGCCAATTGATAATTAAACATCATTGTTATCTGATATTTCTTCACAACTGCTGTCTTATTCAGGATCTTTCAACATGGAAGACGATTGGGGTAGGCAAGTTTGAAGGTGGTTTATACTATTTTCAACATCCTGAACACCAGTGCAATGGTCAATCTCTAGAGTCTTCTTCAAGTTTCAACTCTGTTCACAGTTTAAACAATCACTTTACATCATTTCCAAGTTGTAATAAACCGAATTCTATTGCTTGTACCTCTGTTAACAATGTTGACAATATGAATATTGACATTTGGCATTGCCGTTTGGGTCATATTCCTGTATCTCAGTTGTCTCTTTTACATAAATCAATTCCTGCTATTACTTTTAATGAACATCTACATTGTTCTGTTTGCCCCATGGCTAAGCAACATAGGTTGCCATTTCAAAATAGCGTGACAAAATCTTCCAAGCCATTTGAACTCATTCACTGTGACATATGGGGTCCCTACTCTGCCCCTTCCTTAGACGGATCAAAATATTTTTTAACCATTGTTGACGATTATAGCCGTATGACTTGGACCTATCTTATGAAAGAAAAATCGCAAACCAGACCTATCATTCACTCATTCTTTCACCTTATCCAGACACATTTCAGTTGTAAAATTAAGACCCTCAGGTCAGATAATGGCTCTGAGTTTCTTATGAATGATTTTTATCAAAGTAATGGCATCATTCATCAAATGAGCTGTGTTGAGACACCACAGCAGAATGGGATTGTGGAAAGGAAGCATCAACACATTCTTAACATTGCTAGGGCCATCAAATTTCAGGCCAAATTACCTCACAAGTTCTGGGGAGATTGTATCTTGACTGCCACACATATCATTAACAGAACTCCAACCAAAATCCTTAATGACAGATCACCATTTGAAATGTTATTCTTGACAAAAGCCTCTTATACTCACCTTCGAGTGTTTGGGTGCCTATGTTATGCTTCAACACTCAAAAGAAACCGTACCAAATTCGATCCCAGAGCCATACCTTGTGTCTTCCTTGGCTATCCCTATGGCATGAAGGCCTATAAACTGTACAACCTTCGGACCAATTCCACTTTCATCTCTAGAGATGTTATATTCCATGAAACCATTTTTCCATTTCATTATCCAAACTTCTTGAAGTCCATACTTTCCTACGGTAATTCTCCACATCAGAATTACTCTCTATTTCCAAATCATTCTCATCAATTCACTGATATGCCTACATATATTCCAAATCATTCGGATTCTCATCCTTCAATATCACTTCCAATATCACTTCCTCAAAATGAACAATCTCCTTCATTTGAGACCATCTCAACCAATTTGCCTGGAGTCACTACATCTGACAATTTACCTCCTGAGCCTACACTTCAACCATTTGTCATTCCACCTAGAAAATCTGATAGACCAAAAAGAACTCCTTCTTACCTCCATGATTACCATTGCAACTTGGTGTCTCGGATTCCTACTTTCCAATCAGATTCCATGAAGAAAAGGACTGAATCTGGAACACAGTACCCTATATCAGATTGGTTGAACTATAGCCAATTGTCTCATGCACAGAGAACTTATGCTTTGGCTCTATCTACTGTTTCTGAGCCTAAATCATTTGCTGAGGCTTCTAAATCTCCAGAGTGGTGCAAAGCCATGGATGTAGAATTTCAAGCATTAGTTTCCAACAATACTTGGTCTGTTATTGAGCTGCCCACTCACAAGAAACCTGTTGATTGTAAGTGGGTCTTCAAGGTGAAGTTGAAATCTGATGGGACAGAGGAAAGAAAGAAAGCTAGGCTGGTAGCTAGAGGTTTCACTCAGCAGGCTGGTTTAGATTACGAGGAAACTTTTTCTCCTGTTGCGAAATTAGCTACTGTGAAGACCCTTCTTGCTGTTGCTGCTCATCATCAATGGCATCTCCATCAATTAGACATTAACAATGCCTTTCTTCATGGAGATTTGGAAGAAGAGGTGTATATGAATCTGCCCCCAGGTTATGAGCAGCATGGGGAGAATGGTAAAAGGCTTGTTTGCAGGTTGAATAAGTCCATTTACGGGCTTAAACAAGCATCAAGGCAATGGAATACTAAACTAACTACCTACATTGTTTCACAGGGGTTTCAGCAATCTAAATCTGATTATTCTCTATTTAGTAAACAAAGTGGCTGCTCATTTACCATTTTACTCATTTATGTGGACGATATCATTATAGGAGGTAATGATTTGCCTTACATTGAGTGCTTCAAGGAGAGCCTGAATAATCAGTTCAAACTTAAAGATTTGGGTGTTTTGAAATATTTTTTGGGACTTGAAGTAGCAAGGACATCACAGGGGATATCTGTCTGTCAAAGAAAATATGCATTAGAGGTTCTTATGGATGTTGGTTACCTTGGAGCAAAACCAGCAAAAAGCCCTCTACCGCATAATACTAAACTGAGCAAGAGCACAGGTGAAGTTATCAGTGATCCAAGTGTGTATAGAAGGCTAGTAGGCAGGTTGTTATACTTGACCATTACAAGGCCTGATCTATCTTATCCAGTGCAAGTCCTCAGCCAGTATCTTGAGTCACCAAAACGACCTCATTTAGAAGCTGCTCACCATGTACTGAGATATTTGAAAGGAACAGTCGGGCAAGGGTTGTTCTTTGATGTAAAATCTGATCTGCAACTTAAGGAATTTTGTGATGCAGATTGGGCAGCTTGCTTGGATACAAGACGGTCTGTTACTGGCTATTGCATATTCCTTGGAAATTCATTGGTGTCTTGGAAATCTAAGAAGCAACATACCGTGTCAAGATCATCAGCTGAGGCTGAATATAGGTCAATGGCTGCTGCAGTTTGTGAAATTAGTTGGCTGAAAAATATTCTTAAAGATTTAGGGATTCAACATACCAAGTCTGCTTTGCTCTTTTGTGATAACCAATCAGCTATCCATATAGCTAACAATCCGGTTTTTCATGAGAGGACAAAACACATAGAAATTGATTGTCACCTTGTTAGAGACAAAGTGCAAGATGGAGAGGTGAAAATGCTGCACACTACATCGCAAAATCAGTTGGCTGATTTGTTAACTAAGCCGTTGGTTGGAAACAAATTCAAGTTTTTACTTAGCAAAATGGGAATTCTGAACATATACTCTCCATCTTGAGGGGGAGTATTGAGATTTGTTAGATTGTATAGGGTTATTTATGTCATTTACCATTTCTAGTTTTGTATATATAGTTGGTGTACGTAGCTTCCCTTCATTCAATTTCAATACAACTGAGTTCAACTGATTTTCCCGCCCTTTTTCCTCCATTATCAGATCTCGATTTCTCTACTGCAAAGTTCACACAAAGCAACTTTTGGCTTTTTAAAAGCATGCCAAACAGGCCATAAAGGTTCAAAAGAAACCAAACAAATTTGTATGATGACGATTTCATGGCACTTACTTATCAGTATTCTCAGCTTTTTTTGCTTCCTCTGGAGAAAGACTGCTTTCTTCAGTTTCTGTTCCCATAGAAAGAACACTATCAGATATATCACCATGTCTCTCTTCATTATCTGCATCGCCGTATCCTAAAATCTCATCATCTGCAGAGAAATTCTGACCTATATTCTCTCCAACAGTATTTGATCGCCCAGGAAAATCTTTCTGAAAACTATTTATGGAATGCTTATCTCTACCCTCAGAGTAGTTTTCCTCATCAGAAGCTACTTTTTCTGATCCTTTCGATATTTTTAAGCTTCTCTGAGGAGTCCCACCCGTGGAATTTTTGCTTGGAGAAGTAGATCCGTACCTCATCGAGGGGGACACATTTTTGAGATCTTTTAGCGGCTGCAGCCTCTCGATCTCCTCGTCCTTTTTAGCTATGGTGTCCTTAAGAGATGCAACCTACAAAGACGGAGTTTAATTTTTAGTTTAAAAGAAGTAAAAGTTAATTTTAAGCTTCTTTTTGGCCAACATTAGATACTAATCTCATTGTAGTTTTCAGGTGTTTTAAACGTCTTACCAGAATATCGCAAAAATTGAGAACAGATATAAAGAGTTATGCATAGAAATTGAGTACCCGTTCCATCAATTCTCTGACATCCCGTCCATCTTTGCTGCTCTTGGCAGCACCAAGCTCAACACCAGAAACTCTTTCCGCAAATTTTAAGGTACTTATGGTTTCACTGCACGAAGTAACTTCGGGATTAAGCTGTACAAACATAAGCGTCTTTGCATGGCCACCTGTGCCACATTATAAGAAAAAGTCAGTTAATTAATGCAACAATCCAAAAATAAGATAAATCCATATTCATTGAATTTACTTGCCTCTAATTTTTCATTTCCTTTTCCATAGAAAATAAAAAAATATTATAAAATGTTAAAGAATAATAACAACGACATCACCCAGAGTCTTGTTCCACTTATTCAGTTCATACTAATGCAAATTTCATTAACGTCATAGTTGTATTCAGTTTAGTGCATATAGTCCGTAGTTTGTTAAACCTTATTGATTCATTCAATGTATATAATATAATTTTTTATTCTGCATGATTGGATCGTTGAAATCCGAGAAAGGGAAAAAAAGCAAGAAATATAGATAGCTTTGGTTCTGGCTGATTATAAAAGAGAGGGAAGATTCTAGACTCGATAATTTCTTAGAATAATCAAGATAATACATGGAGCCTCGTTAAAGAAGAGTGACATGTTTGGTAGGGACGATTTTATAGCTCTCCATAGTATTAACAAAAAAGAGACCAAACATGCACAAAGTTTACCTAATGAACTTTGAAGGACTTGAGTAAGCTTGCTGTTTCTATATGGAACATGAGCATTTTTTTGTGCCAATGCCGAGATGACATCTCCAAGGGCAGATAAAGATTTGTTTATATGTTGTGCCTCTTTCAGTCTGTCTCCTGTTACCTCGGAACGGTCAACTCTTTCACTTCCTGCAAGGTCTACTAAATGAAGACTGCCACGCGAAGAAGAACCGCTCTTGTGATCCACGGCACGGACATGAATGGTTACAATACTATATACATGTGTCTTAGTCATTAGCTAAGCATTAAACAACAAAGTAACACTTAATGAAAAGATAACTATTTATGTTTTTGGTAGCATACCTGTGTGATCTACTGCTTCTTTCATTTAAGGCAGTTGAACTACTAGCTCGATTTTTTAGTCCAATATCCATCAGTTCCAGCACATCAGAGGGCGAGTTGACGATCTGAATGCAAGCATCTGGAACGGTTAACCCATTGGGTTGGGATGTAGACACAATCCCAAGTGTGTGTAAATCAAGAAAAACAAATTTTTACATTGAAGAGTAAATTAGAAAAATAAAAAGCATTCCACTACCATATAAGAAAATTGTGCATGGCCTCTGATTAAAAAAAAACCCTTGCCTTTATAGGTAGGGGCATGTTGAAGACCAAATCTAAAATATAAATTTGTTTCCTAAAAGCTTAAGCTTTTAGATAAGGCAACAATTAATATAGTAAAAATATGAGAAACGTTAGAAAAATAAAGTCTTCAGAATGAAATTATAACAGAGATGGAGGTGAAGAGGAGTATCGATATATTGGCAAGAATGTTAAAATAAAAATTGAAAAATATGAAATGACTGCATAAAGGATATCTTTTTTGTGAACCGTCACTTGAGAGCAAATCACGAACTTGTTCATTGTATATTTCTATCATTTGGACAGAAATTTCATATGTATAGGTAGTCTTCCTAACTTCTGAGATGCGGAAAAGATCATTCAAAGCTCGGTAATTGACCCCCCAATCTTTTTTGGTTGCTCCATCAGGACCAGTCTGGAGAAAGACATCATTAATTTCAGAAATGCTATGCAAATTGAAGATATGTAACATAACATATACATGAAAATATAGATACACAAGCAAACTCTTTTTCGTACCATGGTGTAGGTTTTCCCTGAACCAGTCTGACCATATGCAAATATACATACATTATATCCATCCAAAACTGATTGTATCAAGGGTTGTGTATCCACAAAAACCTCCGCTGCCAGTATTTGAAATATCATATAAGCAACCAAAAGGCAAATAAAGACAGATCAAAGAAAAATAAGTAACTTATATTGAGCATATTCAGAAAAAAGCAGCATTTAATAAGCTGGGACCCACAAATTGTGTGGACCATCCAGACAGTTTGTAGGTCCCCAGCTTATAAGATAGCAACTTTTTTTGCCAGACATGCTGATTAATCGTGCTTGTTTCCCTTGGCTTTTCAAACTCATAAGTTGTCAAACATCAAATTTTATCCGGATGTCCTGTATGTGGACATCTCGAAAGACCCATAGGCTTTATCTACTTCTTATTCGCACATCCTGTATGATCCATAACTTATAATAATCTAGAAAAAGCTTTACAAACATACTAATAGTATCATATGACAACAAAAATAAAGTCAAACCTTGTGTTGCTGTTGGACCATACACCTTGTTGAACTTAAACGAACGATGGCCTTCTTTCCCTTGCTTGGAAGGATTTAAAACAACTAGCTCACCATTTTCACCAATGTATTCAATGATTGACTGTTTCCCTTCCTGCCTAGGTAAGAATGGCCTTATCCGGCAATATACCCTAATGTTTCCTATGCAAAACACAACACGAGGGTAAGATTGCAAAATGAATTTATTCATGTTCGTGAAACTGGTCTAGATTTAACAATATGCCGCACCTTTTAGTTCTTGAAGTTCATTATGTAGCTTTCGGTTTTCAGCAAGAAGTGAATAATAGCTTTTGGATGCTTCTTCCAAAGCCTTCATTCTCATCCCTGTAATAAAAAGGTAATATTTTTAAACAAATTATAACATAACCACTGCAAATTAGATATGTTTGTGCTGGTTTAATATCTAATTTTTGACAAATAAATTAAATAGTTTTTCAAGAAGCGGATTTCACCTAAATGGGCAAATTCCTCCGAATAGCTCTTCTGTATTCTAACAACCTCTCGCCGGATTGATTGAGACGTCGTCCTCAGTTCCTGAAATTTTTTATCAAGATAATATGTTAAGGTACAGTACATGCTATAAAGAAATTATTACATCGAGAGGAAATTGTAGTAATATCATCATGGCATACATGTAGTGCACCAAGCTGGAATTCCGTAAATTTATGGTAACCATGTTCTTTCTTATTCCACCATTCGGATTTTGATTCAGAAGATGATTCAAGTAGTTTCACTTTATTTCTTGACTCAGTTAGAAGGTTCCCAAATTCCTTCAACCTCTCCTCAAGCTCTTGGTGAGATCTTGTAGATTCTGTTTCCATTTGTAAACATTTCTGTTCATATGTTTTCCTAGCTATTTCCAGTTCTTGCTTGAAGACCGCAATCTCTTTATTGTGATCATCCTTCTCTTTCATCAATTTTATTGCATCTTGCTGCTCGACTTTCTTTCTCTCTTCTATCTTGCTCTTCTCACTCTGTGGTGTTGAAGTTAGGGAACAAAAAGAAACAATCACTGTAAATTGACACAGGGAAAGACTCCACATGAATAATGGAGTAAAATCAAAATCCCATTCAAATAGTGAAAACCTATAGCATAACTAGCATCCATCGTGATGGTGAAGGCTAAATTTAAATACATAAATGTTTCCTTTCTCTATCCCGTCTGCAGCAGATTAAGCTTTTAGATGAAATTGTTCAATGTGGTATCTCAAAGGTCCTAAGTTCAAACCCCCCTGCCACCCATATAGGAAAAATTGTGTGTCAGACCTTTGATTAAGAAATGAATTGGGACAGCACCTAAGGAGACTTGTTGAAGCTAAATTTAACTGAATAAATGTGTAACCTCCATAATAGCTTAAGCTTTTAGTCAATAGGTGTGTATAACTGCAGATATTAGGCGATGATCATATATTGGTTTTTACTTTTTATAAAATATTAAGGTGCTCAATCAAGGAGAACATAAGTTCATGAAAAAAGCATTTAAACATAAAACCTTAAACATAAGTTCATGAAAAAAGCATTATCAGATCTCTTATTCACATGTGCAAGTTTTACTAAATAGCGGAGCTCAAAAATATCTTAAGGATATTTTAACCCCGAAATTAATGCTCAAACATAAACAGGCAGAAGGCATGAGAGAATAATATTTAGGAACAAGAAAAGAAAAGGATTGTACCTTAATATGCTGGAGCTGATTCATAACTATCTGCTAAAAAAAACGAAACCACACATGACATGTAGGAACAATGAGATTCTGAGAGAATACACATACACACACAAAAAGAAAAGATTGCTCATCTTAAATGGGAAATTCTTAGTACATGTGTCTCTTCACCAGTCCCTGTTGCAAGGGCTTCAAGAACTCTAATTCTTGATTGGTATTTGTCCTCACGAGCCTTAAAAAGATTGTTTTGCTGCAGCAAAAGAAGAAAAAATCTACCCGTTGAGTTGGCGAAATATTACAATCCATAACAAAACCCTGCATAGTACAATACCGTTCTCAGGTGCTCTGCTTGAGTAGATATTCGTCGCTCAATCTCCTGCACAACTTTTCTCAATAGGCAAGCAACGCGCTGAGAATATTATCCAACCACAACATGTTAGAGCTTGTTGGATTGTGTAAAATCAATAACAAATAAAATTCTTTGGTTTTTATGAAGAGGAGCCTTGTTATCATACATGAGGTATTTCCCCATTCTTCCGTTCAATGCTTTCGTCTAGAATACTATTCACAACACTTAAAAGTGACTGAGTTGGGGCATTCTGCACAGGATAGAAAAAAAATGAACAATTTAAAGGAGAACAAGTATGAATTTTCTGCACAAAAATATGTAATAGCCAGGTCAATAGTGTCCATTGTCATGACCACGAGTTAGTAGACTCACATCCAAACTGTTTGATTTCATCATTTCTGAAAGCTTTCCGGGAGAAAGATCTGTATAAGATCCGTGTTTGAGCTGAAAAACTTCATGAAACTTGTGTCCGATGTGATTTATTAGTGCAGCTGATGGCTCTACATACCAAAATATAAATAAATAAAATGTTTACTTGTAAGTAAATAAGTTCCAAAGTAACTAAATAGTTAAAGTCGAATTTAAGTTGCTTATTTTTTCAATAAGATTATTGTTAGTTTCAAAATAAGTAACTTTTCTTTACAACTAAATAAAAAATAACATGCCCAAATATTTTTAGAAACAAATAGTTAAACAAAAGTAACTTTTACGGTATTTTAGAGAAGCAGCACCTGCCATTGTAGGACTACGTACTGAGCGCTGAAACTTTGAGTCTGACAATACTACTGTTCGCTTCTCTTCAAAAGTTGGTGAATAAACAGAGAGTGATCGAAAAGGAACTTCCCTTGTAGAACCCTCACGACTCCCTACACGTTCTCCTATCAGTTTCCATCTTTTACTGGCATCACTTCCATTATATCTCCCAACATTTGGCGTAAATTGCGTTTGAAGAGTTAAAAGACAGTCCACCACAATTTTCATAGATCCCTATACAATGTGAGAGTATCGCAAGTTTACCACGGACCAACAAACGTAATACTTCAAATGTTATGTGCAACATATGGAATTAATTATATCAATGCAAATTACCTTTTCCAGATCTGCTGCCTGGAATCTCGGCAGCCCCATTTCGTCCATAGCAGACAAAAACTTTTGAACATTTTCCAAGTGTGAATATGAAGAATGACCAGAACCATCAAACTAGAACAGAAAATTCAAGAAAGATTAATATAGACTCATTACCCTTTATTTAAAGCCTATTATGGGTAGCAAGTCAAATTAAACACTAAACTACCTCAGTCACAGAACCAGGTTTTAGTTTGTTCAGAATTCGACATAGAACAGTGCCATCAACCAAGAATCCTCGTAATTCCTTGTCTGAAGCATTTATTGGCAAACTTAAATCCAGAAGAATGCTGTTTAACCATTCTACTAAAGCTGCCCTCTGCTTTGCTGTAGAAGCAAAATAAAAAATAAAAAAAATTGGTGTAAGGGATGGAAAAGTCTCAGTCGACAGTGCTATAAGCATCAAATGGGGAAAAAAAAAAACATTTTGCACTGTCAGCCTCACCATTACTTGAACTGGGTTCGAAAATGTCGCCATTATTGGATAAACTTGAATTGTTGAATCTAACATGGTCTTTTACTTGATGATCCATCGCGCAACTCGGTATAGCACATCAACTGCAATGCCTCAGATTCATATATATGTATACACATCAAGGTAAAAGATTTTTTATATCCAACGACAAATAAAAAAGGTGTGTTATCTGAGGGCGTAGATCAAGAAGGGCCTGGATGTAAGAAATTCAATACATAGTTACTTCGTAATCTTCCATTTTTTGTTAAAAGAACAATCGTCTAAATATGTGACTTTGTGACTTCATCTCTGTGTCTTACCACAATATGCTCCCATATGATATTGTCATATTTTGTTCGCACTCCTTCAATCCTGATAAATATACCGAATTCACAAATAAATAGACGGAGACATATAATGTCATACATAACATATGCAACAACAAACCTGGGATTCAGTCATAGGAGATTGAAAATTCAACAAAACCACAGAATATTCTTCAATCTTCACTTTTGAATGACAAAAAGAGCCTGCAGCAAAAAAGTTTACGAACCCGAAATTTTTTAAAACCTGCACTATAAATTGCTGCATTTGCATCTTAAAAACAAATTACGAGCTGAAAATACATTTTATTCTACAAAACTACCAATAGCAATGAATTTCTACTATAACCCAGAAATTTGAAATTAAATCAAACACCCCCGCAAACAGAAACGCTACATTTTCGAGAACAACCCAAAAATGGAAACTTCAGCAGGATCAAATACAAACATTAAAGGAAAAGGACAAACATTCCAGAAACAAAATTTGATATTGACATGTCTTTGACTAAAATTTACAGTTCTTCGATAATGACGTGAAGGAAAAAAAACATTTACAAACCTAACAAATGCGAGGAAATGGAGAGGCATAAACCTATGCACGTTCAAGAAAATGGGAAAAGGTATTTTGTTGATTAACTAATGAAAGTTTTTAGCTTTTTATGTGCTGGGCGTTTTTTGTTGGTTGGTCTTCCGTGTACCGTTGGTTTCTTGGAAGGTCGATAATCTATTAGTTACCCGTCAATCCCGGAGAAGCTCTGTATTTATAAATATTTATTTCTTAAATATATATATACTAGGTGCAAGCAACGTGCAATGCACGTTTGCTTAGTTTATATTTAATAGTTTTGTTTAAGAATTAATTTGTTATTAATAAAGATGTAATTTTTTTGGTTAATTAAATAATTAATGATGTAATGTTTATGTAATTGATAAATAATTAAATAAAATGCTTCTCTCTATCATCTCCAACCCAAAATCACAAACAAAAAACTCAAGGTATGTTAAGGGATAAGAAGATAAGTTTACTTAGGCTCCGTTTGATTCTCATTAATGTAGAATGAAAATGAAAAATATAACCGTTATTGGACCCCACACAAGAGATAGAAATTCAAAATTGATAGATTGATGTGATGGATAACGGTCATATTTTTCATTTTTATGGGTTTTTAATGAGAAACAAACGGAGGCTTAAACTTTTTGCATGACTTAAGTCTTTACTCTTTTTTAAGTAATAATGCAATTCATTTTATCATTAAAGTATGATATGTATTACGATAATAAATGTATATCATGTGTTAGACTTAGTACTGGTAAGTGACGGGTAAATTTTCGAGGACGAAAATATTTTAAGGGGGTGAGAATGTAATACCCCGAAAATTTTCATAAAATATAATTCAATTTTTATATACTATATTTTAATATTTTGAAAGTTAGGGACTAAATGATACATTTATCAAATTATATTTTATTTGTGTCAAATATTTAGATATTGATGGAGTTATCGTAAATATATGAATATTGGTCTCGTTGGATAAATCGTAATTAGATACATAAATCAGATTCGAGAAAAAGTCGATTCGGATAAGTTAGCTCCAAGATATTTTAGTTTGAAGGAATTATCAAAAACTAATTTATTTTTATTATTATTTAATTATAATTTTGAAAGTAAGAGGTGGTGAAAAAAGATATTCCGTTAAAACAAGAAATTTCGTTAGTTTTTCCGTTAAATCAAGAAATTCCGTTAGTTTTTCCGTTAAACCAACAAATTCCGTTTAATAGCCACTTTTTATATATAGAAAGATATACTTCATTCCTAGTCATAACATGAATTAATAATTTCTTTTGGGAATCTTTTTATCCTTTTTATTGGATTGGAAATTCTTTGGTCATTTCCCTATTGGGGTAGTTCCATATTCTGCATTTAATGTCACCTTTAATCAACCATATATTATTTAGCAAAATATCCAATGTAGATGAATTGTTTGACGTCAGTTAATACTTTAAAGGATATTATGTAATATGTCTGCTCGTGCGGAACCGCAAGCGTACGAGATCGTTAACAGGTAATAGAATTAATGAGTTAAGAGTTATCGTCTTTCAGGGATTAAATTCAATTCAAGTTTACTAGTTATGTATGAAATTCGAATTGTGGAAAGAAAATAGAGATTTGGGTTTGATTTTATGCCAAATTATCTAAGAAAGTGGTAAAAAGTGTTTTGTATCAAATTATGAATGATTATATTGAATTTCGAATTCGCCTATTGCTATCTATTTCAATCTTGATTTGTAATCTAGTTTTATTCATGCATTCTGGCAATCGATAAAGTTATAATATATATAATTTTCTTTTCCAAGACAAATTAAATATATCATAATCACGACCTGAATCTATTCGTAACTCGAATTTGAATTATTAGAATGCATTGAAATTTAGATTATATATATGATTGCACACGTGATAAGTGTTATTCCTAACATCTACTGCACATATGTTAATTTTGCCACGTTATAAACTTATTGATTTCTTTAACTTCAACTTCAGGGACTTCGGGTGAACTAGGGGCTTTTGCTTGAGGGAGCTTCGTATCGGTGATCTTTTGTGTGGAGAGCTTCTGCATCTTCATTGATTTCTTATGTAGTGCTTCGGCTTACAACTTCAGTCATTTCGACAGTGTTTCGACCATTATATGACTTGTGTGCATTTGATCAATTGAGTCTTTGTTGACTTTCTTTTCCACATGGACTTCGACGTGGCATTTTTACTAGAGTCTTGGTGGCGAAGCGTAACAATAATCCCCCAATTTTAGGCATGATTATTTATGTAATGCATGGATTTGTATGAAAAAAAATTGGTTAGGGGTGGTTTTTACACACCACATAAATAATGTCATTTTTATTTTTATTTTTTACATTGTAATCTTGGAGTGATTTAATTAGGAATAAAGAAAAATGGCAAACAAAAATTTAGGGAAAATTGCAGTAGCGGTCATTAACCTTTTCAATTTTTGCAGACTTTACCCTAATCTTCAATTTGTGTCAATGGAGGTCCCAAAACTTTCATAAATATGCACATGGAGTTCATCTGAATGTAAATCGTCCAAGAAACTATCAGTTGACCAAGAAAAATGATTTTCTTACCAATTTTGACCAAATTGAGAAGGGTAAAATCGTAATTAAGAACTGAAATGGATAACAATAGGCGGACTCTAAATCCAATACAATCATCCATAATTTGATATAAAAAAATTCAAACTTTTCACATATTTCTTAAAATAATTTAGCATAATTGCGTCAAAATCTCTCGTGTTACATAATTCAGATACCATATGAAACTAGTATACTTGAATTGAATTTATTATATGTGAGGGCAATACTCTCAATAGCCCTCGTTTGGCCCCCATTATTTGTAATTTTAATGGTTGGAATAATGTTTTTTTTTAAAATATATATGTAGTTAAATTTTTTTGTGTAATTTTTTTTGTTGGGAAATGTGATGATTGATAAGAAGAGAGAGAAAAATAAATTATAATTTTAATGGGGGCCAAACGAAGTATTAATTTATTACTTGTCAAGGATGACGTACGCATATGGGTTTTGCTTGAACAGACAAGTATATTTTGTGTTGTTTACCCTAGGGGCGGACACAGGGGGGGTCCTGGGGGGGCACGTGCCCCCCTAACTTCTGAGGTTTTTTTTTTTTTCTTTCTTTTCGTTTTTGGTATCGATTGAAATCTAAATTTTAATCTAAATCAAAGTTTACAATAAATTTTAATAATATATTTCATAGAATCCATAAATGTTTTAACTTTTATCAAAATTTACTACAAATTTGATTTTAATTTCCATCAAACAGGGGCAAAATCATAATAAATTGAATTTCGATAACATGCTAATTTTAAAAATTTACCGACGATTGTATGCTAATCAAATCTACAAATTGCTTATGTAATCTCAAAACTTATTTCGATAACTACATTATGGGTATATCGAATAGTCCAAATAGATATCGAAAATAGTTAAAAATATGTTAAACGTAAGTCTTAAAGAAAAACGTCTAATTCGCATTTTAAAAAAAAAAATCAATTATTTCATTAAAATTTACTATTTTTGCGATACACTTCAATGTAATTTTCATCATTTATTAGGAAACTTTATATGGAACATGACATAAAAAATTTTCGAAATTTTACATCCGAAAAAGTCATATCCCATGTAAATTTTCGGATGCAAAATTATATTGTATAGGATTTTTTTTTAACGTAAATTTTCGAGTGTAAAATTTATCCCAACTTCTTTGCAAGTTCGAGTGTGCCCCCCTAACAAAAATCTTCTGCGTCCGCCCCTGGTTTACCCCGTAGCAAGATAAACTAAATGTATAAATATGCAACGAGAATGCAAAGCAATTTAATACAATCAAAGTGCAGACTAAAAGTAAACCCCTTTGTAAAAAGATAAAATTCAACATATTTTGTAGCTGATGCATTGCCCATGTTCATCTTTCTAATAGGGATTAAAATCCAACTAATGCAAACTAACTAATATAGCCGAAAGTAAACATGTGATGAACGACGGATTCATCTACGGGAGAAAAAGTGCTTGGTACATGTATTTTAAAAAAAAAAAAAGGAGAAGGTTATGAGTATTAGCTTTCAACGGACTTATATAGAAATATCTATGAAATATTTTGATATGGAAGTTTTACTCATTAATTTAACCATATAAAAGCTAGGAATAGTGCCGTCTCTAAGGTGGCTTGGCTAGCTGCTTATAACATTCATGAAATACCATAGTAAAAGACACATGATCTGTTCACAAACACAAGGATATGAAAACCTACAGATGAAGTGTTTTCGATTAGCCATATAATATCACTAGTTCAAAGCATGTTTGCCACATCCCCCTTGTTGACGTCAAAAAATAACTAGGTCAACTTTTTGTCAACTTTATAGGCTCTCAAAATAGTCAATTGGTCGTCAAAAATAAGTCATGTGCAGTGCCTTCCTTAAATTGTGTGCCATTGCCCAGAATTTCAAAACTCTTTATTGGTCCTTTGAGGTCGGTATAAACAGCTCATGATGATGCCAAAGTGGTGAGTAATCATTGTAAGCCTTCGATTGGTTGAAAGTAAGGCACAATCATCATGAGTGCCACGTGTTGTTATACGAATGGTCATATGGGGGCAATGACATCACGAATGAGGCACACATGGTAGTAAATTAATGGTGGTGTTTTCTGAATGACGGCAAGCATGGCCGAATTGACCTGTCATGGTAGAGGTCATAGTTAGACCCGGCCTAACATGGAGAGTTAACCTGCTATAGGTCGAACTGACATGTTGCTGGATGAGATGACCCATTATTGGATGAGCTGCCTAACTTGATAGAGTTGATATGTCATGATAGAGTTCATAGGTCGAGCTGACCTAGTGATCTCTAAGTCTGTCCTCTTTGAAGTGAGTAATGAATGAATATAAGCTCTTCTTCTCAAATTAAGTTAAGCTCGAGCTAGTTTTGTGAATTTGGACACCAGCAAATGCCTATAAAGGTATGGACAATTACTTCAATAAAGTTCTGACCTTTATTTTCTAGCTCGGAGTAACTATAATCCTTCTTTTTGGAAGTTGATTGGTCATGAGTTGGTTCAAAGATGAGGTTTGATAAATGACTCTAGCCTTTTTCAAGTTAGACTTTGTTACAGAATTCTCCTTCCAATTCTAGGTAGGGTCTGTACATTTTGAGTTCATTTTTATCACGTCATTTTACTTCTTCTTTTTGTTTGAGCCGCACTTAGGTGAATGCTGAGGTGGAGACCAATCAAAAGATCAAAGATGATGTCCTAGTTATGTACCGAACCGCCAAAGAGTGAAGAGCTCACCATGAAGAGGCTAAGATGAAATAGACTGAGCAGAGGACTACGAAGAGCTAGCTTTTGCCTAAGTGTTGTAGCGCTTATAACCTTAGATCGTACTGTAGAAGAGTAGGGTTTGTGCCCCTGAAGAGTGGGCTTTTGTCTAAGTTTTGTAACACTTATAATCTTAGATCGTGCTGTTGAAGAGTAGGTTTTTGTCTAAGTGTTATAGCACTTACAACTTTAATTCGTGTTGCTGAAAAGCAGGCTTTGTGCCATGGAAGAATAAGCTTTTGTCTGAATGTTGTGGTACTTACAACCATAGATCGTGCTACTAAAGAGCAAGCTTCATGCCTCTGAAGAGCAAGCTTTTGTCTATGTGTTGTAGCACTTACTTAGATTGTGCTGCTGAAGAGCAAGCTTTATGTGTGTAGATGATAATACACCATAAGAATGGAAATATGATGCAAATAACACAATATGTATCTATATAGATGATGTGGTATGCGTGCATTGGCAATACTAAAAATGATATCATGGAACGTGTGGTAGTAATAATGTCAAACTCCCTAGACAATTGTGCCTTTTGTAATACGATCTTTGTTGGGGCCTGCTACCAACATGTCGTCGACATACAATAACATAATAATGAAATTACCATCACAAAATCTCTTGTAGTAAGCACAAGGATCTGAACTATGTGTGTTGTATCCAAGGCCCATGATGAAGGAATCAAATCTCTTATACCAACATCTCGGCGCCTGTATGAGACCGTATAGAGATTTGTTCAATTTGCAAACCAAGCTCTCTTTTCCTTTTTCTTCAAAACCTTTTGGTTAGAGCTTGTAAATCTCTTCTTCAAGTTCTCCATGAAAAAATGCAGTTTTCACGTCTAACTGCTCTAAATACAAGTCAAATATAGCATACATCGCCAAGATTGCTCTAACCGTTGTAAGTCGAACAACATGAGAGAATATTTCGTTGAAGTCTATGCCTTTTTTCTGAGCGAATCCTTTCACCACCAATCTAGCACGATACTGCTCCACTTGGTTATTTCCATCTCGTTTGATCTTGTAAACTCATTTGTTCTCGATGGCCTTCCTTCCTTGTAGTAGTGGAACAAGATCCTATATTTTTTTTTATGGAGAGCTTCAATTTCTTCTTGCATTGTTACCATCCACAGAGAAGCTTCTGGGCTTTTTGTAGCCTCATGGAAAGTTGACAGCTCTACATCCTCTATTAGTAAACAGTATGCGAAATTTTCCTCCACGATGTACTATGAGTGTCAAGCTGGTTCTTTTCTCTCTCGAGTTGACCGTTGAACTTGTGGAGTTTCAAACTTATCTTGTTCTCGTTCTTCGTGCTCTGATGATGCTTCAGAATAATCTGGAACTTTTTGTTCTTGTCTTTCTTCAACTTAAACTATAGTAGTCTTTGGTTTCTCTTTTGAAATGCTATCATTTTCTTTTTCATGTACCTTAACTTCTACAAATACAACATCTCTGCTGATTAGCACCTTGCGGGCAATGGGACCCTACAAGCGATACCCCTTGACTCCATCAACATACCCTAGAAAAATATATTTCCTGGATTTTGGATCCAGCTTTGATGTTTCTTGGGCGTTGTACATAAAATAAACAGGACTTCCGAATGTATGTAAGTAAGAATAATCAGCTGGCGTACCAGTCCGTATCGCAATCGGTATTTTCAAATCAATTGCGATTGATGGTGATCGATTGATCACATAACAGCGGTCTTGACTACTTCTGCCAAAAATGACTTGGTCGTCCTCGCAATTCTCAACATCTACATTGTTCTAACAAGGTTCTGTTTACCGCTCCACTACTCCATTTTGTTGTAGAGTGTATGCCACTGTAATCTGCCTTTTGATACTTTCTTATTGACAGAAGCTATCAAATTCAACACCAGTATATTCTCCTCTATTGTCTGTCATTAAACACTTGATCTTCTTTTCAGATTCAAGCTCAACTCATGCTTTGAATATTTTGAAAACTGGAAACACATCTGCCTTATTTTTTATTGGTTACACCCAACATCTCCTAGAGTAATCGTCAATAAAAGACACAGTATTTTTCTCCTCCTAGGAATAAAACTGGTGCTTGTCAAACATCAGAATGGATTAGATCTAAGATAGCTTTGTTTTTAGTAGAGTAACTATTAAATTTCAATATGTGCTGCTTACTGGTAAAAAACACTGCTCATAAAAGGGTAATGAAACATTTTTCAGTCCTGGAAGAAGCTTTTGTTCAACAAAAATCTTCAAACTTCATTCCGACATGTGGCCAAGCTTACGGTGGCACATCATTATTAATTCTTTTGCCGAGCTTGCCAACGCAGTAGACGCTTTTCCTTCTTGTTGTGTTTCTCCTTTAAACATGTACAAATTTGAAGCTATCTTTTCCACTTTCATCATTACAAGTGCGCATTTAACTATTTTTATGATCCCATCTTGAATATGGGTTTTACACCTACTATTATCTAATTGTCCCAAAAACAATAAATTTTTCTTCAGGTACTTCACATGTCGTACCTTTTTTATAGTGCGAACTGTACCATCAATTTGATGGTACCAATACCAGCGATCTCCAAGGCATGATCATCGCACATAAACACAGATCCTCGTGAGATAGGTTCATAATGATGGAACCATTCCCTCCCTGGATTTTAATCTATCCTGATTTTGACTTCCATTGGGGCCAATTTCCATCGATCTCTCTCTCTCGTCATTGTCAAAGCTTCGGCTTGCTGTGAGCCTCCCGGTCTATCTTATTTGCTTTTACGTCGACTTTCTTCTTTAAGAACTGCAACTGCAATATCATCGAATACTAGAACTTCAATGCTGTTAGTTAAGTTGATAATGAGTTAATCATACGAATCAGGTAGACTTTGAAGTAGAATTTCAGCATGTTCACCCGTCTCTATATTATTGCCCATTGCTGTGAGCTATAAAAATAAAGTGTTGAAGGTGTTGATGTGGTCAATCATCATAGTTGACTCTATCATCCGAAGGGTGTAAAGTTTTCTCCTCAAAAAAATTTTGTTGTGTAGTGATTTGGTCTCGTACAATTTTGTCATAGTATCTCATCTCTTTTGCTATTCTTTTCTCCGTCACGCTTGACAATACTCCATCGGCTAGTACTAGGTGAAGATTAGCAATAGCATTGACTTCCATCTCGTACCACTTGCCACCGTCAGTGATCTCATTGGGCTTATCTCCAATTGCCGCCAAGCAGATATCTTTCCTCAAAACAGCTTTTATTCTCATTTTCCACAATAAGAAATTACTCCATTGAACTTCTCTATTTCGTACTTCATTGCCATTATTGAAGAGGCCTCATTTCCATTAACTGGATCTAACTGTAGCACAAAAATTGGCTATAATCCCGACACTCTGATACCACTATTAGAACGTTGTGGTATGGGGCACACAATTACAATTGAAGTAGAAATGAAAAATAATGAACACCAATATTTTACATAGACAAACGACGGGCAAATTGTAGAAGGATTTCACTATAACAAAAGGCTTACAAGAATTTCTCTCTAAAATAAGAAGAGTGCAATTGACAATATCATCTCTTATACTAGGAGAAAAAATATAGGCTCTCTAATAAAAGGAAATACAATATTTAGGGAAAACCTCACTATTTCTCTCTCTAAAAATACTCTCACTTTCTCTATGGTTTTAGACCCAAAAAATGGGATAAGAATTTGAAGTATATATGCATGTATATATAGAGAAGAAATGAGGTGGTTTGGCTCATGGTTGGCAATTTGAATTCAAGTTGTAAGGATTTTTTTGTTGACTAATTCTAACACTTAATGAAGAAGCAAAATTGCATCTTATCAAATTGACTTCTTTGCTCAATAAAAGTGGCTTTACCGCCACAGAAGGCTCTTGCTTTATGACAATTAGCTCTCAATAGCCATATCAACGAGTCGATCCTAGCCGAGCCGCTAGCCAAAACTCTAAGCTCGGGCTCAGCATAGCCAAAAATGTTTGAGCTTTTTTTTGCCCGAGCCGAGCAAAAGATTGGACAAAAAATTTCAGCTCAACTCAAGCTTTGGGCTTGAGCCTTAGTGGATCGAGCCGAGTCCGAGTCCGAGTCTGAGTTGGCTCGATTTTTTTGTTCTGCAGCTTGTCAAAACTGCCTGCTAAAATAGTTGCTTGCACCTGCAGGCATCTATATGAATTTTATTTTATTTTTTTTCATTTTTTAATATAAGTATTGTTGTGGAGAGAGTTATACGAAGGACATGTATTATTAAGAGAGTTGGAAATTGAAATAACTTTTCAAGTTTTTCGGACGAGACGTCTCATCAGCTGCCTTACCTTTCCCATTTTTTCACGCTATCACACTCTTTCTTTGAATAGTGTGTATTTAAAATTTATTTTTACTCATCCTTTGACCACGTCACTTTTCTATTTCCCATAAATAAATATTTTTTCAGAAGTTGTCTCACTTTAAAATCAAATGAACTACAAACTTCATAGGTGGAGGATGGTTCCATAATGCCACGTCTTGTCAAAAGCATTAATGGGTACTAGCCGAAATGGCCTGTGACACGAGCCGGCCCGAGCTCAAGCTGACGACTCAAAATGGGCTCGATCAAGTCTCGGCTCAATTCCACCGAGCCACGAGCCAGTTCGGCTCGAGCTTTTTTCCGACCGAGCCAGAATCGTGCGCGAGCCATTTTGCCTTCCTTAGGTGCAATCCCCTAAGCCTGCATGGGCATATTCCACTAAGAGTTGAGTAAAATAAACATGTTTCTAGCCTTTGAATCCCCTCCCAACTTGGAAGCTGTATTGTTCTAGAGCACCTCAACCTTTTGCGAAATATGGTGTATTTTCATATCTAATCGTCAAATTTTTCCTTGGGAATAAGAGACTTTGTGGCTCCATAAAAGGCATGTGAAAATGTCATAAGAAACGAACTCAACATTTATTAGTTGCAATTCTCCTTTCGTTAGTCATCACTCATATTTTTTATATCGCTGGACAACTCGTTGAAGCCACAGGAGGATTTTGTTGCTCAACACTAATCGGGTCAAGTAGATTTGGTCATGTTTATAAAGGAGTTCTTCAAGATAACGCGAGTATTGCAATGAAAGTTCTGAACTCTAAGGCATAGGGAGACATTTTCAGGACCTTTAAAAAGGAAATTCCAAATTTTGAAAAGAATTAGACACATAAATTTGATCAAGATCATTACAATATGCATCAACCTCAAGAATCACCTACATCTAAGCTATGGACTGAAGCACAAATTGGATTTGGTTTAGCTTGAAAGAATTTGCAATCATGTAGCTGAAGGGATGGCGTGTCTACATTACCATCCACCAATCAAAGTGGTGAATTATGATCTTAAGTCGAGCAATATTCTCCTTGATGATTGTTGATGTTGGGTGGCGTACTCTGTGGTGTTGCAATTGCTACTAAGCTATTATCGACATGATTGTTACGCCTTACCTTCGAGGCTTCATGAGAGATTGCCACATGGACAACAAAGCCACGTTGGCAGAAAGTCAACAGGAAAGTCAAGGAGGTCAATGAAGCCAAAATGGTAAAAGAGACAAACATTCGAAGTCTTTTCACCAAAGTCTGAAGCTGATGTCGAACCATTCCCTCACATACGAAGCACTGAAGCTTGAAGCTAAGGTCCTTGCAAGTTGTTTGAAGCTCTAAAGCGTCAGAAGTCCTTAAGCCGATGTTGACTACGTTGAAGATTCAAAGATCCTAGAATAATTGATGTGATGTCTGTAATAAAAGTGTGTTAGTATGTTAGCCAGAATGTAGAATGACCAAACCTTTTTCAATATTAATTATAGGAATAGACAATGATGTGAGACTTTAGTGTAGGAGATGTGGCCACATGATTTGGACCAACGATCACCACATCCGCCATGGTAGTATAAATAGCTTCTCCTTGTAAAAAATCAAGGTGGGCATCTTTGTAATCAAGGAATCAAACATATATATACTGGAGATTCTCAAGATATTGAGGGGAAATACTTAGCGATTTCTCTAATAACCTTTCTTTACATTGTAGTTGAGTACAAATTCAAGTATTAAACACTTGGGAACCTGTCACAAATTACTTCCTCAATCTATCCTTCCAAATATTCCTTCAAATAAAGAGAAAGAGATATTCTTAGTTATTTGCCCGATGGTCATTGATAGCACGATTGTCATTGATTCGAATCGTCGGAGTCCGAACGTTTTCGTCTCTTACCGGAAAGTGCCTCCCGCGTCCAGTCCCAATTGATTACCACCGTCATTCATATAAAAACGTGCTAAAACCGTACTTGACGTGGCAAGAGTGGGCTCGACATCTGTTTAGCTCATTTTTTGGGGTCAACACTGACATTAAAATCATCACATATTTAGCTTTTTCTTGAACACCAAACTTGAGAAAAAAGTTCACATCCATGGGAGAAAATAAATGCAGTTTTTCCACCATAATCAATATTCAATGTTATCATGGGAGCCCAATTAGCACGTCTTTTTGCTTGCAAAAGTGATTTCTTATGTAGTTCAATTGTAGCCTTGATGGCTACCGCCGGAGGCTACAACTGTTTCAACAACGTCACCAAGATGATAATGACCTCGACATAGTGGCTGAAGGATGTGATGTTTGACACTTACTGTAGGATTTAAGTGATGACATTGCTTCTTTTTGCTACTTGATAATCCAGCTGCAATAGCCATTGCTTCTTTTTCCAATTTGATATTAGGCTCGATTACAATGCAGTTTGACCAAAACTGAAACTGACATCGTGATGCTTTTTGCTTCGCAATTTCCTTGATTTTCCTTTTGCCTTTTCTCCATTTTAGATAAATCGACCTCGAGATCTGCAAAGTTATATCAATGTGTTGCACACATCTGCTCTTCTAGCAGAGTAAGCACAAATTGTTTCTGATAAAGGCAATTTTTATACGTTTATGTTGGTTCATAAACATGAATAATCATCGATAAACATTCGGAATAGAGCTTAATTTGTGTGAATTGTGTTTGTAGGGCAATAATGAAGATTATGGTGGAAATTAGAAGAAAAGTAGAGAAAATGGGCCAAAACGAAGGAAAACAAAAGTTCATGGACCAAAATGCAAATAACCAAAAGGTGACCCGAGGCCAACTCAAGAGTGGACATGAGCTTAATCATACATTGGGGAATGCATGGGATGATTGGAGGAAAAGAATGAACAAAAAAGGTCAAGACAAGAGAAGAATGAAGTTCGAGGACCAAAATGAAGATATGTGATAGTTGTTTACTCCTTGCGGGTGCAAGGTATAATCCTCTATGCGGCCGCAAGCAAGGATGCAGGGAAAAATTTTGGAAAAAAAGTTACTCCTTGCGGGTGCAAGGAATTTGTCCTTGCGGCCGCAAGGAAGAAATTCGGCGCGAATTTTCTGGTTTCCTTATTCGACTCCAACACATATGGTAATGATTCTAGGGCAACTATAAAAGCTAAAATACGTCCAGAAACTAGGGTTATGCCTTCCTAGAGAGAAAAACAACCTTTTTGGAGCAAGAACGAAGGCAAGGACGAAGAATTTCACTCCAAGATCCAAGATTTCAAACTTTACATTCAAGAATTGGGTGATGTCTTCTCCTAAATATTTTCTTTGTTATTTTAATTTATCCATGCTAGGTTAGGTTTTTAATTGTACTAGGTGAACGATGAACCTCGTATTGTGAACTTTTAATTTCTATTTTACAATTTGATATTTAAACACGTTTGATGGATGTTGAATGATTTATATACACTTTCTTGTCTCTACAATTATGTGCGCAATAGTTGTATGAGTTTGGGTGATTTATTTTATGCATTCGAAAGAAGAGAAATAGATTCTACAAGGTATAAATCATCGTAAGGTCCGATAGGGGATAGAAATATACCGCTATGCTTTATGTGAATCTCTAAGTGTTTACAAAACGTCATGCATTCTTGTATATTGCATTTGTCATAGAAATATAGTCAAATGGTATGCTAGAATAAGTTCAATTCTACTCGAAAGAGATTATTGAATAAGTTAGAAATATTGATTCATCAACCAATTCATCGTGTTGTCAAATTGTGAAATAGGAGTAAAAAGTGAACTTGTTTGGTGATTCGGGATCCTAGTACGCTTTTTCATACATTAATTTCATCAATCTTTTGCATTCGACATATTTTTACATTTAACTCATCATTTTAGTTTGATTCACATAGTAGTCATAGTTTCATAAAAAATCACAAAAACAATCATCTTGAGTTTAATAGATTCGGTTAAAGTCGAGATAATAATAATCACGTTAAATCAATCCTCGTGGGAACGATACTCGAAATTCTAGGATTTTCACTTTATTACTTGTCAACGAACCGTGCACTTGCGGTGATTTAAATTCGAAACATATTTTCGTGAACAAGTTTTTGGCGCCGCTGCCGGGGATTGAGTATTAATTTGATTTTTGTTATTTAGACACTAATTCGAAATTTTCTTTTCTTTTCTTCTTTTTATTTATTTTATTTATTTATTTTTGGCTAACCTCGTTCTAATAATCTATCTCGTGGTTGCACTCTTCTGATACTTTTTTAGATAATTGCATGATTCTAACTTGGTAAGGTAATGAAACTTTTGCAATGGATGATCTCTGCACAAAGATGAAGATATGTTTGGAGGATACCCAAGCTGTTATAATTGCTACGAGATGCATTGTACTGGACAATGTTTGCGATGGCACCCTTGTTTCAACACGCCGAAACTTATGATATTTAGAGAATATTTAAAGTGTCGGAAGTGAGCAATTGACGAAAACCATGAAGGGTACATGCTGATCGTTTGTGATTTTATACCTGACAATTGGGATGAGGACTTCAAACTGGTAGGAGATGGTCCTCCTCTATTTCATGAAAAAGTAATTGCAAAGTATTTTGAAAAATTGGTCAAGTTGGATGAAGACGATATGCTTTTGGGAGATTGCACGTATTGGGAAGAATTTCGTTATTGGGGGTACAATCCACTTGAAATGGTCGTAAGGACCGACTTTTCATTGCCTATGGATTTAGATTGCGGACCAATCATTCCACCCGATGGGAGTTCATCAATTGAAGAAGAGCAAAAAACGAGTGAAAATTTAATCACAGTGGAGCTCAGCGAGGATGAGGCGATCAATAAGGAGGAAATCAACTCATATTTTTTCGACTTTATTGATTGTCCAAAAATTGATTTTGTGATTAAACCCGACGAGGAAATACAGATCTACATAGTTAAAGTTGAGTCAGATGGAATAGATAAGTCATATTATGTTGAAAATGGCAAGGAAGATGTGTGGAGATCAAATGAAAAGTAGACCAAAGCCAAAAGAAGAAAGATGGACAAAACATCAAAAGTTTTCTTTAGGTGCCCGTGATTAGTCGTCATACAGTCGAGCTATAGACTATAAACAAGCACTAGTTGGGAGGCAACCCAACAATTCTTCCCTTTTATTTATTTCGCTTTATGCATTAGATTAGGAATTTCTTTTTCAAATTTTTTATAATTTTTAATAAGATTACTTTTCATCGTCTCTACAGGTAATAAAAGAGTCTATGCATAGTCCACATTATTTTTCTTCCACCATCTTCACATTTGCATCTCCATCAATCAGGGGAGTATTCATCACCTTTTGTTCTCTATCTTCTATGAATTTGTCCTTAATTTTATGCACTGCTAAGTTTGCATTCTATTATTCTTTAAACATTGAGGACAATGCTCTATATACGTTTGGGGTGGGACAATGTTCTATATACGTTTGTGTGATTGTGTGAAAAAAAAAATTACATTTGTTATTTGTTCTAAGTTTTACTGTTGCATTGTTAGTAGTAGTTTACAATTTTGTGTGCTTGTGTGGGTTTAACAACTCTGCTGACTATGATGTTAGATATTGGATTATGTACGGGCCATGAATGATGAAAATCGTGCATTATTAGCTTGATCAATACATGTTAATGTGAAACTTGATTTATTTTGCGCACGACACTCATGCTTACATACTGGGCTACTGATTTGACTCATTGCTTAGAGATAGTTGACCATAGAAATTATACCCAAAAACCCTCTTTTGTGCTAAACCATGACCAACTTTTTAGAAGGGTTTAGATGTGATTGAACTGTTGCAAGGGAACATTGAGACGAGTAGGGGCTCCGTGCATGATATTATGTGTGGATTGTCTTAAACCATTGAGATGAAAACAAAGTGAAAGTTTCAAGTTAGGTTGTAGTTTTTGAAATTGGGTGTCTAAAAAATAAGGGGTATTTCACTAATCATTGAGTAAACAATGACATTTGTTCGAGCCTATATAACTCAAGTGATTAAGCCTGTAAGGGTTTAAAACCTGGTGCCCTATGGTCATCTGACTTGGGAGTCATCGGCCTAAAGCTCACTACAGGGGTTATATAGAAAGCAAAGGAAAGATGTTATGTAAAAGAAAAGAGAAAAATGGTATCTATCTATCTATTGATGAATTATATACAGACTCTTGTACATAAAATGCATTGATTAACCCCAGACACTCAGTTGACAGAACTATACCCCTAACGCGAGGCAACTAACTCAATTTAATCTACAAGGTTGAAGAAATAAAAAAAATAGGAGAGCCCTTACTTATTGAAGTGTGAACTTGTAATGGTAAGATCTATCTAAGCTAAGAGAGGGGAAGGAATAGATGTGAATAGACTCAACCTTATAACACACCTCGGGATACTTAAGTGAAAATTATAAGTTTGGGGGTGTGTGTATCTCTCAAGCGATGAGGAGAAAAAAAAATTGGACTACATTGGGTCGGGTATGAGTCAAACTGATCCTAACATGTTGGTATGAATTCACACACACACTTCGAGTTTTGCATATAACATGTGGAGATTGATTTGATTATTCGTGGCTGAAATTGTTCATGTGCCCTTACTAAGTTCCAATCCTGAGATACAACAAAGTTGTTGAACCATGTGCTACTTGGAAGTAAGTTATGAATTTGTTTGAGGACAAACAATGAAGCAAGTTTGGGGGAATTGATAAAGGCAATTTTTATACGTTTATGTTGGTTCATAAACATGAATAATCATCGATAAACATTCGGAATAGAGCTTAATTTGTGTGAATTGTGTTTGTAGGGCAACAATGAAGATTATGGTGGAAATTAGAAGAAAAGTAGAGAAAATGGGCCAAAACGAAGGAAAACAAAAGTTCATGGACCAAAATGCAAATAAACAAAAGGTGACCCGAGGCCAACTCAAGAGCGAACATGAGCTTAATCATACATTGAGGAATGCATGGGATGATTGGAGGAAAAGAATGAACAAAAAAGGTCAAGACAAGAGAAGAATGAAGTTCGAGGACCAAAATGAAGATATGTGATAGTTGTTTACTCCTTGCGGGTGCAAGGTATAATCCTCCATGCGGCCGCAAGCAAGGAGACAGGGAAAAATTTTGGGAAAAAAATTACTCCTTGCGGGTGCAAGGAATTTGTCCTTGCGGCCGCAAGGAAGAAATTCGGCGCGAATTTTCTGGTTTCCTTATCCGACTCCAACACGTATGGTAATGATTCTAGGGCAACTATAAAAGCTAAAATACGTCCAGAAACTAGGGTTATGCCTTCCTAGAGAGAAAAACAACCTTTTTGGAGCAAGGACGAAGAATTTCACTCCAAGATCCAAGATTTCAAACTTTACATTCAAGAATTGGGTGATGTCTTCTCCTAAATATTTTCTTTGTTATTTTAATTTATCCATGCTAGGCTAGGTTTTTAATTGTACTAGGTGAACGATGAACCTCGTATTGTGAACTTTTAATTTCTATTTTGCAATTTGATATTTAAACACGTTTGATGGATGTTGAATGATTTATATGCACTTTCTTGTCTCTACAATTATGTGCGCAATAGTTGTATGAGTTTGGGTGATTTATTTTATGCATTCGAAAGAAGGGAAATAGATTCTACAAGGTATAAATCATCGTAAGGTCCGATAGGGGATAGAAATATACCGCTATGCTTTATGTGAATCTCTAAGTGTTTACAAAACGTCATGCATTCTTGTATATTGCATTTGTCATAGAAATATAGTCAAATGGTATGCTAGAATAAGTTCAATTCTACTCGAAAGAGATTATTGAATAAGTTAGAAATATTGATTCATCAACCAATTCATCGTGTTGTCAAATTGTGAAATAGGAGTAAAAAGTGAACTTGTTTGGTGATTCGGGATCCTAGTACGCTTTTTCATACATTAATTTCATCAACCTTTTGCATTCAACATATTTTTACATTTAACTCATCATTTTAGTTTGATTCACATAGTAGTCATAGTTTCATAAAAAATCACAAAAACAATCATCTTGAGTTTAATAGATTCGGTTAAGGTTGAGATAATAATAATCACGTTAAATCAATCCTCGTGGGAACGATACTCGAAATTCTAGGATTTCCACTTTATTACTTGTCAACGAACCGTGCACTTGCGGTGATTTAAATCCGAAACATATTTTCGTGAACAGTTTCCCAAGAAGAGCCTTTCCAGCACCAAATTCTAGTGGTGCAAAAGTTGTATAACTTATCATGTGGGCGTATGACATATATCTGATAATTTCAGTTGAGTTGCCACAGTAGTTGTGGAAGAATATTCTTCATTTGCAATTGAATTAGATTATTTAGGGCGGTGACAATTATAATATCAATAACACGCTTAGCCTATTTAAGTTTATTAGCAAATGCAAAAATTGTGGAATCTTTTGACCGGATTTCACGAGCGAGCTTCTATTTAGCAACTTGAATATCAAGAATCTATGGGAGTTTAGCAACAGCTTCAAAGAGTTGAGTTTGAAAAGCTATGCACTAGAAGATGACTTCTTTAATGGATGAAGGAGATGTACCGAGGATTGGGTTTGCAAAGGAAAAAAAATGAAGAAAGGGAGCCCCGAAAGGCACTATGCCAATGAGATCGGTTAGGTGAGACCTCAACGTAAGAGATGCCATTCGAAGAAGAAGAGATTGAGCTCTAGGGACTGGTGGAAGGAGAGGAAAGAGTGTTCACAATGGGCTTTGGGAGGTGAATTTAGGAGGCATCCAGTTCTAAAGAGATGGTGAATTGGGATTTGGCCTAGCGCTGGAGATTGAACAATCTGATGTGGAACATTTTGTAGCATTTTTCTCTCCCTTTGAGAAAGTGGAAATTATATAAAACTAGAATTCTGAAGATTCAACTTCAAATTTCAAATATAAAGTCTCACTTTTCAAAAGTAAGATATATTGTTAATTAATATATTATTATTAAAAATTAATTATACATCTACTTTTCCTCCGTCTCTCTCCACACTCTAGCCCTTTCTCTGCACCCTAATTAATTAAAAGAAAACTGCCCTGATTTTCCACTATAAATGAATTCGTTATCGCTTGGTGTACACCACAACCTCTCTTTGCCCTAATTCTCCACCCTCTCTAATCATTGTAGTTGCCCGCAGCTGTCGTGGTACTGAAATGGTTTATATTTTTAGTGGAATTGTAGTGTCGTTGTGTAGCGGTGCAGCGTCGCTCCAACGAGGTACAATGGGATTGTTGATGAGGATGAGAATGAAGGTGGCGTGATAAATTTGTGGAGTGTCTTCGATCGAGTTGAAGGATATTGCTGCAAAATGCTTGAGTGCCACTGCTACAGCGGCGAATGATGGGCTAGCATTGCCACTGCCGGAGATTTGTTTGGTTTTGTGAGTTTTGATGGTCTCAATTTGGGAAAATTTGGTCGCAATCTAGAGCCGAAAAATTTGCAGTGAGTTTTGTTGGTTGCGTGCAGTTGTTAGTGGTGGGTGTGTAGTGGTTATGGTGGTGGTGGAGGCTGCGATGGTCACGATCAGGTTGTGTAGTTTTTAGGTGGCGATAGTGGTGTCGATTTTGGACGACAATGGTTTTGGGCGTGAGAGTCGTTGCTAGTGGTGAAAATGTGTGGAAAATCTAAGCTTTTGGGTGTCAAAGTTTTTGGGGTAGTTAGTGGTGGTGTGCAGATGGTCGCGGTGTTTGTAGTTGTGGTGGTGCTAGCGATGGCGATTCTAGTGAAGTGGTGGTGGCGGCGATCGAGGTGGTGACTAATTATTTTGGATTTGATTTTTTAATGGTGTTTGGGTAGTGGTCCTTGTGATATTGACTACGTTGGTGGTGGTTGGAAGTGATGTCGATGGTGGCTGTGGCGGTGATGGTTTGCTGTCGGGAGGTGTTGGTGGTGGTTTCGACGACGAAGTTTAGGTTGCCATGCTGTTGGCGGTAGCGGTGAGGTGGTGGTCACGAATAATAAATAATATTCAACCAATGAAACGATAAATTTTGACAAAAAAATAATGTGTGAGCTAAAAAATTGTTAATTTGTGACCGATAAATAAATTGTGACGTATAAATTTTTTATTTGTGACCGATGAACAAATTGTGACTTATAAAATTTCTGAATTATGATTGTAAAATAATTTGTGACCTATAAAAAATTTTATTTGTGACCGTAAAATAATTTGTAACTTATAAAATTTCTTATTTTTGATAGATGAACAAATTGTGACGTATAAATTTTTCTAATTGTGACCGTAAAATAATTCGTGAGGTTTCAATTTTTTATTTATGACCGATGAACAAATTGTGACCTATAAAATTTTTGAATTGTGTCCGTAAAATAATTTGTGACATGTAAAATATGTGATTTGTGAGCAATTATATAGAATTTGTGATCAAATTATATGGAATTGTGACCTTAATATACAAATTAATAAAATATATGCTTAATTAATTAATTCATAAATAAAATTTTAAAAAAAATCTGAGATTTTAAGTTTTAAATTTTAAAAAATTTGAAATTTGAAATTTTAAACCTTATCTCTTAAATTTGAAATGGGTGAAACTTAACCTCTTAATTATGATATTTTCCCTTCGATGAACCCATAGTAAAGTAATAGGTGCGTAGAAAATCAAATTTGAATACAACATTATTTACAAGGAATTTTTGTAGGAGACGTAGGCTGTTAGTTACCCCTTCCTTTAATGCCAAACTGTTAACCTCAAAAAATGACTAGATCAAGTTTTGTCAATTTAATTGATGATTTGTAAGAGGTAATTAGCCGAAATAGTAAAAAAAAAAAAATCAATTTGTATTAAAGAGAGCTTGTAAAATGTGTATTGTGAGTACATTCAGTCTTGCTCTATTGGGAGTGGTTTTGCTAGAGGTACATAATTTATGTACATAGATGGGTACATAACACTCGCATGGGATCAACAAGAATTATCCTATTGGGAAACCATTTGGCCATACTTATAAGCTCACAAAATAGTCAATTGATCACCTAAAATAGGTCATCGACTCATCTACATTGCTTTCTTAAATTGTGTGTCATTGCCCAATATGTCCTATTTGGTGTAAAATAATATATTTTCCTATCTAGATATTGTCTTTATTTTTTTATACATTTTTTTCTTTTTTCTTCACGTATGTGATGTATACAAATCTGAACAAAAAGATTAATTTAATTTCTTTATTTGTTTTCTTGCTACTTCTTCTATACAATATTCTTTTAGTTCATTAGTTATAAATTTTATAGTAGCACAAATAGTTACTTCTCTTGTCGATGCTGAATCTACATCCTTTCTAATCTTATTATTCCATGGCTGTGGCATCTTTCTATATAACCTTTCAAGTATGGATATATCTAATGCTAATCCTGCCGCACTTAATAATTTTTCAAAATCTAATAAGAGTGTATTTGATCACATTTTTTTTTTTGGAAAGAATGATTTTTTTTTTTTTTTTATGTGATGGTGAATATATGGTTGAAAAATAAGGAAAAGATATTGATGTGATGGAAAATATTATTTTATTGAAAAATATGTGGTTGAAAATGAGTAGAAGAATATAATATTGCTCAAATGGGCCTAAAAATGGTTGTATGTACTTCATATTACTAATGTTTAATTTTGCTAATTCTTCTAAGGCTCTATTTTGTTCGTGAGTGTTACCTCTACTGGGGTAAGATTCTATAATTAGCTCTCTAATAAAGCTTGTAAAATTTCTAAGATTGTCTTCTCCAATCATTCTTAATCTAATTTCTTCAGATTTTAGTCTTTTAGTTGTAGCATATATGTCTAACAATGTCTTTCCTAAATAAGTTTATAAATAAGTCCACATTTCTTCTATAGTCATTTGTATAGGTACACAATTACATGCTCTAATTACAGAACTTTTCCATTTGGTTATAGCTCTAGGCCTGTCATGAGATTTATAATTATTTAATTCTAAATTATTCCTCTATCGCTTGCAGTTGGTAAACTACATCCTTCTTTTGACTATCTATACCCAACAAACTATCCTAACCCGGGGCGAACGTTGACTGGTCAATGTCGACAATCAGCGATCGTTGACCAATCATCTTTTGGTATCCTAATTGTGGAGTTCAGAAGTTGTTGCAAACTTGCAATTATTTTTGGTATATCCTAATTGCATAATATCAATTTTCTCCAGTCCATGTAATCTTTATTTCTTATTTTCCACGATTTTGAACTTTAATAGTCGCAAATTTGAGCTTAGATTCAAACCCCTAAATATGTATCAGGGAAAAATTCAGAACCCACAACGAAGAAAAAGCCCACAAAATACAAACAAATCAATAGAAATTTTGCAGCTTTTCCTCGAGCAGAAGAACCCTCAATGAAGGCCTAAATGTACACAAACAAATTAAAATAATTTCCTTAAACAGGGGTGGATACTAATTTTAAAACTCCTAATAGTCTAAGAACCCCAAATAATTTTACACAAACAAATCAATTTTATTACAATTTTTGAAATTTAATCAAAGTTTTGGTATACCAATATTTCATAATATCAGTTTTCTTTGTTCCACGGTATCTTTATTTTCCTCTTTTCTTCGATTTTGAGCTTTAATGGATGCAAATCGTGCTTAAATTCAACCCCCAAAAATCTACATCGTGGAAAGATTCAGAAAAATGAAACCACAAAAGCCCAAAAAAAAAATTGTCAAAAAATGAACACAAAAATTCTAACATGAAAATTACCAGGGAATTTGTAGAGCTTGACATCCAGAAGAAAGGCAAGTGGAATTAGGGCTAATTGCCAAGGCAGTGACACCTTCACGGTGATTCCGAAGAATTTTAGGAGCGTTCGAAGGCAAAAGGGCATCGTGAATACATATGGAATTATCGAAGGATGAAGCCTTGACAATATGCTGACCATTAGTTACCAGGCACAGCCGTACACGCAGTCGGCGACGACTCGATCACTCGACAGTTTGGCGGAGCCCAACACACGCAGTCGGGCCCCCTAGCCGAGTGCTGGGTCCATCTATATGTTGTCTTTTTCTAATAACATTCTAATTTCTATTTCTCTAGATTTTCTAAGATTTCTATAATATTCCATATTCATATATTCGAATTCTTTTTCATCGTCTTCACTTACATTTTCCTCTCTGTATTCATCTAATGCATTATTTTCATCTTCACTATCATAGTCTTCAATTTCGAAGTATGTGCATTCTTCTTCATTTTTTCTTCATTATGCTTTGTCCGTTCTGCTTGATAATTATAATTTCCAAACCTACTACTTAGAGATCCATTACTATTTTTGTACATAATATTATCCTCTAGTACTAATAACGATCTTTCTAATAAGATTCCTAAATTCCAATCCAATCCTGCATTTGTTTTTGAAGAGAGTTTCTTTGCTAGGATGACTTTTATGCCTTTTTGTCCTAATAAAGTAATTATTTGATTATTTTTTTAAATTTATAATTGGTAATACTATTTTCACTAAGTCTTCCTATGAATCTATACAAATTAACAAATTGTCTTCATCCCTTTTCATTTGATATCCTTTGTTTTTTATTCCTATTTTAATGTCTTTATAAAAACTCTGTCTTAACTAAAATTTTGTGCAAAGTATACTATTTTGCTTTTATTATTCATGTCTAATTCTATGCTTCCTAGTAATCCTTGTTCTTTGTCTGTGAATATGCTTTCATACAAAAAAATAATACTCTTAACTCCTAAATTTTCTCTATGAAGTCATTTTACTCCTATTATTATTAATCATAAATGCGTTTGTTGAAGATTCTTATTAATGATTTCTTTATAAAATTACTTTTCTATTAAATCTAGTTGAAAATGCTGCGTGGAATATCAGCTGATCGACCCTCATCTATCGGAGAATGAACGTGTGATGCGTACGGCTCTGTCGAAGAATGGACATGTGTTGCATGTGGCTCCCTCGGAGAATGGACAAAAAATGAAGTCTTTTGCCTTCTTGGAGATGTATCAACAAAATTGTCATCGTCTTCAATATCACTTGAATGTCCTAATCTTCCATCAGTAATTATTAGAACTCGTGTTCTAGATTTATGAACTAATGATTGGACATTTGAACTTGTGTCTGCATGACCGGATTTCTTCAAATGCATTTCATGTGATAGATATGGTTGGATATGTGGAACACCACCCATATATGACATTATCATCTCTAAGTCAGAAAGATCGATGCCATTTACTTTAAGATGTTACAACGAAATAAATAAACACTTATCAGCTACAATTTTATTTAATTAGACATTCAAATTCAATTACTGTGACCTAACACACAATGTATGTGAAAAGATACATGAAAGAACACATTATGTATGATGATATCTATTCGGTGACTGCATAATGTGAATTGTGACTTATTTGTATGTCATCTGTGAACTGTTACTTATTCTGTGACCTATGAATTGTTCTGTGACCCGTGACTTATACGGTGACCTATGATTGCATTTGTGATGAATGTAATAAAACACTTGTATCAAGATCGGAGAAGACATCTTCTTCGAGGTTAGCTGCAGATGGCTGCTTATCAGGCACAGTTCGTGATACAAGAGAACCATAGATCCGTTTAGGCTTGAAATAGTTTCATACAGCATACTTGAAATACAACTAGAAAGCATTTCAGTCTGTAGCGAGGATTTTTATGACCCAATCCCTCATTTAGAGAGGTTATAGATAGATCAAACAGGTCTTTTCCCCACGAAAACATCTCCATCACATTAAAAACTTCTACAAGGGCAAACAAATAATGTTCAACCACCTTCTTGTATGAGGTGGAGAACAAATACGATGTTATCAAATACAATATCTCAAGTCTCACTACCTCGTAATCATCTTCATTTGTTAAACCAAATAGTACGTCTCTACCATCTTCATTTGTAACTAATTTCAAATTACTAAAATGTGTTCCTTATCCTATAAGGTACATTTTCCAAGTCTGCTCCTAATGTCCTGGTCGATATATCTAATTCATGTAACTAAGAAGAACTTGTGCAACAAAAATCGCATATATCTATCTGCAACCTTGAACCACATATCTTTGGGATTTGGTTGCTTCACCTCCGCCATTTGAAAATAGTGTATCAGTTGAGGTTGAACAACAATTTCATAGCAGTCCATGTAGTATGAGAAACGAGTATCTGCCATAATTTGTCTTTGTTCATCGTTGAATTTGGATGTAAAGTTGGACAAAACCTTAATGAAGCTAATTGGGCATTTGGCATTGGGCTAGTAAAATAGATAAATAAAAACTTGTGAAAATTAAGCCTGATTTATAGCTATCCCATATTATAAATCATATTTGAAGTTTATTAATTCATAACTCGGGTGATATTTAGTTAATTAATATATATTAAATAAATAAATTTCCTAAATATAACTATTGCCTATTTTAGAGGGAAAACTTGCATATCAACTCAAAAAACCCACGACCGCCATCTACGTATGTTGGAGAGAGAAAAACTCAAAGAGACCCACGATAAACTGCTGAGTAATGTTATTCATCTCCACTGGGGTTACAAACACAGTCTATGTCACGTTAATGTGGCATTAATTTAATTTCACCTTTTATTTCACCTATCATTTAGAATCTCCTAAATTGTGTTTGTAACCTCAATGGGGATGAATAACATTACTCTAAACTGCTTTTTCAACAATCCCACAATTTTCAACTCCGTAATTCCTCAAATTTCACTAATTCATACTTTGATAATCTCTTTTCTCACACAGCTACACTCACAATCTCATTTATTCATCACACGGTTTTGTTTAGAGATTACGAAAAAATTTGAAAATGGTGTTAACAAGGAGTATTGACCCAAAATCTCGTTCTAAGCGATGTGCGAAATCTAGAAGAAAACAAGAAAGAAAAAAAATAGGAAAGGTGCAGAAAGAATTCCGGGTAGAAACAAGTCTCCCACAAAAAAAAAAAACACGTGCGCGCACGCATGAAAACCTAGTTCTAAAAAGGTAAATCATTTGTGCAGTCGTTTGAGTTTAGGGGCAAGTTGTATTTGAAATTAATTGGGTGTTTATGATTTGTATAGTATTAATTTTTCATATATGTGACCAACTTTTTCTATTTGTAACCCAAGTCTTCTATTGAGAACTAACATTTTGTGACCTAATTTTTCTATTGCTGACTCACATTTCCTCAATGTTACGTGACTGTATTATGTGTTCTGTGACATGTTTTGTGTTTGTGACCTTTGTAATGTTTGTGACCATTTTGATGTTTTGTGACTATTCGTGTGTTTGTGACCTGTGCATTATGACCAATTTTGTGATCAGAAATGCCCACACAAATTTTGTGGCCTATTTTGTTTGTGACCAATCCTGTGTTTGTAACTTGACTGCCTCTACCTAAGAAGCACGTAATTCGAATACAATATAATACGATTATGCCAATACGACTTTTTTTAAAAAAATAATTAGGATGCTCCGATACGTTTTATAAAATTCAACATAATTTCATTAACATAAAAATACATTAATACATAAGCATGATAATAAAGAATAAAATAAAATATTGAATCACCTTATTGGTAAGGTTTTACATGTATTAAATCATTATCTATTTTCAAACATAAAATTAATATAACACAATTTTACTAGTATTATTTAATATTAGTCACTATCTATTTTTAATAATAAAAATATATTTGTTAACTATAACACGATTTCGCGTGTATTGAAAGATTAATAATATTGTACATTTCCAATAAAAAAAATATAGTTGTTAATTTCAAAACTCTAATTGTGTATTTTCAATAAATATTATTGATATTCAATAAATTAGTAAAATAATTTGAAAAATATGTATCGGGATACATATTGAAAATCATACAAAAATACAAAATAATTAAAAATAAGTATCGGATAAAATATAAAAATATTTTTTAAAAAATATCTTAGAAGTATCGGACGGTATCATAGAGCACCAAAACTTAGATACGTATTGGATGCGGGTACTTAGTGAATTTACAAGTATCGATCCTTCTTAGACCTCTACAAATGATTTATGAACTTTTTGTGTATTTAACATGTACAGAGTATGTGACCAATTTTGTGATTGTGCCTTGTTTCATTTAGTATGATACGTGTTTTGTAACCTGAATGCTTGTACCAAGTATACGATATTGATGTACATTTATTATTTCTGTAATCTATTGTAAGAATGGCAATAGATTGTCCTAGAAGATTTATGGTTTCTTAGAAAAACTACTACTAATGCAATGAAAAACATTGTCCAATGATTTATGAACAAGACATATTCTGGTTGTACCTTAGCCTGTCGAGGCACATCTCGCGATTTACCCCCTCCACGATGCTCTAGGAGCGGGGTGATGGGGAGCCCTCAAGATTGGGATTCAACCTTTACATGGGCTGTCGTGAAATTGTTGTTCAACCTCAACTGATACACTATTTTCTAACGAGGAAGGTGAAGCAACCGAATCCAAAAGAGATGTGGTTCAAAGTTGCATATAGACATGCGATTTTCGTTGACTGCGTTGGTTCTATTTAGTCACAGAACTTAGATATATCGTTTTAGAAGCAAACTTGAAAATACACCTTTTAGGATAAAGAACAAATATTTTGGTAATTTGAAATTAGTTACAAATAAAGATGTTAAAGACGTATTTCTTGATCTAACAAACGAAGATGATTACAATGTAATGAGACTTTGGATACTGTATTTGATAAAATCGTACTTATTCTCCACTTTATACAAGAAGGTAGTTGAACATTATTTGTTTGACCTTGTAAAAGATTTTAATGTGATGGAGATGTTTCTGTGCCAGAAAAATTTATTTGATCTGTCAATAAACTCTCTGAAAGGTTTTCTAGTTACATTTCAAGTATGGTTGTATGAATCTATTCCAAACCTACACGGATCCATGACCAATAGGATGCGGAGGAGGTACCCTTTTATCATGAATTGAATGTCAAATAAGCAGTCATCTGCAGCTAAACTCGAAGAAGTCTCCTCCGATCCTGATATTAGTGTTTTATTACATTTCTCACAAATGCAGTCATAGGTCACAGAATAAGTCACGCTTCATAGAACAATTCACGGGTTACAGAATAATTCATAGGGTACAGACTAAGTCACAAGTCACAGATGACGTACAAATAAGTCACAATTCACATTCGGCAGTCCCAGGTCACAGAATAAATATCATCGTACATAACGTGTTCTTTCATATATCTGGTCACATGCATGTGTAAGGTCACAGTAATTGAATTTCAATGTCTAATTGAATAAAATTGTAGCTGATAAGTATTTATTTATTTCGTTGTAACAGCTTGAAAAAACTAGAATCGATCTTTCTGATTTGGAGATGATGATGCCATATATGAGTGGGGTTCCATATACCCAACCATATCTATCACATGAAATGCATTTGAAGTAGCCTGGTCATGTAAGCACAAGTTCAAATATCCAACCATCAGTTCATAAATCCGGAAAACGAGTTCTAATGATTACTGATGGAAGATTAGAACATTCAAGTGACATCGAAGACAACGAAGATGATTTTGTTGATCCTCCTCCAACAAAGCAAAAGACTTCATTTTCTATCCATTCTCCGATAGAGCCACAGTTAACACGTCCATTCTTCTATGGAGCCGCGGGCAGCACATGTTCATTCTTCGATGGATGAGGATCTATCAACTAATATTCCTTCTCCACATGCAACACATTCAGCTGGGCATCCATCAGATGATGTAAGTTGTTATTTAATGTTAGTGTTGTTCTATATGGTAAAATATAATACAAACTCATAATTCACTAATTTTTATCTGTGAAATGTAAATTTTGATTTAAATTCACATTTCAATCTGCATTCACAAGTCAATGTGCACAAGTCACAGATCAATGTGAATTGGTCATATGTCATTGATTTAGGCTCCCATGTCAATGTGCACTGGTCACAAGTTATAATGTACAGGACAAAAGTCAATATGCAATGGTAACATATCACTGATTTATGTCACATTTGACATTCCACATGTTATTGATCTATATTCACATTTCATAGCTGTTGGAAGATTGAAAAAAAAAATCTACTGAGCAAATCTATAAACTCCAATCGAAGAATAAAGAACTGTTTATTCAACTCGATGATGTCAAGTCGCATGTATCGTCATTTAAGACGAAAACGAACCATAAGATAAATCGTATTTTTCGAATGCAAGGTGATATTAAGTCACTTGTTGGAGATAAAGTCCGACATGAACTTTTTGTCAGAGTATGTGACTGCATTTATATCAAGCTCGATGGAGGAAATATTGAAAAAAATAAGCGAGAAAAGCGAATTGCACAGTGTTGGAGTTACTAAAACTCTGGAAGAAGTTGCATAGTGTTGGAGTTACTGAAAATCTGGAAGAAGCAGGTACAAGATATTACCAACATTTTTCATGATACGTAGTTAACATTTGACTTTTCATTTTTTTTTTTTTTTTTTTTCATATATAGGGTAAAAATGTTCAAAAAACAATGGATAAGACTAGCAAAGATATTACAATCTCCTTTTGTTGCGGATGAAGAGAAACAAAACAAGATCTCGAATCGTGTTTTAATTTTTCAATACTACAATCAACATGAGAAAGATTTTGATGTGACTGCATTTCAGAATTAGTTTCACAGAGGATACTGTTAGGGTCTAAAAGGTGTGGAATTTCAATCCCCTCAAGCCTGGCTTTTGGGAACAATGGTTGGGTCTCCACTGATTGATATCAGAACAATCTCACGTCCTGGGTTCGAATCCCAGAAAGGGTGACCCAAGCGAAGTGTCGAATATCAGCAGCCAAGTGGATGGGCCGGTTGATAATGTGAAAGTCGTCTTGGAATGGGGCGCCGTGGACGTCGAATTTGAGCCGTGGGGTATTGTTATGGTCTAAAATGTGTGTGATTCCAATCCCCTCAAGCCTGAGCTTTTGAGAACAATGGTGGAGGTATTGTTAGGGTCTAAAAGGGCGGGATTCGAATCCCCATCAAGCCTGGGCCTTTGGGAGAGATGGTTGGGTCCTTAACAATTGGTATCAGAGCAATCCCACGTCAGGGGTTCGAATCCCGAAAGGGGCAACACAAGCAAAGTGCCGAATGCCAACAGCCAAGAGAAGGGCCGGTTGGTAATGCGGAAATTGTCTTGTAGTGGGCCGCTGTGGACGTCGGATCTTGAGCCGCGGGATATTGTTATGGTCTAAAAGGGCGGGATTCCAATCCCCATCAAGCTTGGGCTTTTGAGAGAGGTGGTTGGGTCCTTAACAAATACAAACCAAAGGATAAGTATGTATGCTTTGTATTTTGTGAACTATACTCTAGAACTAATTGTATCCAAATAATTTATTCATCATTTTCGTTTAGAGGAAAGTGTTTAACGATGCAAATGATGTTATTAGTCTACCCTTCTTAATTGGTTCGTTCCAAGTAAAAAATAAAACATAGTGGCGCGAGTTTGTATGTTCAAAGTCGTCGTTGAGTAGTATGGTAAGCACATATCACAAATCACATGCACAGGTGACAGACCTATGCACTAGGTCATAGGTCACATATCATATGCACAAGTCAAGATCATAAATACTTGGTCACATGCCACTGTGCACAAGTCACACTTCATATGCACTAGGTCACAGGCCATTGGTCATAGATCATATGCACAAGTCGCTGATCATAGACATTTGGTCACCGGCCATTTTGTATAGGTCACATATCATATGCGGAGGTCATATATCATAGACGGTCACATATCAAAAGTTCATCAATGTTTAGTAAAGGGAGAGAGCAATTATGCTTTTTTCGATGTCCTATGACAATGAACTTTGCTCCCAACAAACCAGGTTCAGCAAGAGAAATTTCTCTCAAGTATAATAAAAATGAACACAACAGACAATTTGAATTAATTAAAGAAGAAGAAGAGAACAAACCGTTAAAGCTGAAAGCCACTTGATCAGTAGTTATAGCTTCCATTCCCCCGCTTTGGTGAGCATGGTGACAATATATTTTTGTGATTAGATTGGTTTTCAATGTGTTCAAAGCCATTGCTATTGTCATTGACATTTTCCCTAGCAGATTCTGATTACAATATTCCACTCTATTTTGCCCTTCTCTCCATACAGATTTCCCTTACTGGACTCCTGTTTCTCCTTTCCCAAGGCTTCTGCTTCGTCCACCACTGCGACCTGGATTTATGCTTCTAGGCCTGCATTTATCGTGGAGTTGGTGGTCATTTCTTCTTCCAGAACCATGGATACCACGTGAATGCTCCTCATAATCATGCGCGCAAGAACTACAGCTTCTGTTACTCCTCCCAAATAACTTACTTCTTAGCTCTCTTCAACCAATAGACAAAAATAAATTGGCAACCTACATCCTAAAATGTAAGAGAACACTTCAATTTCAAAGTAACCTGCTTATCTTCTTCAGATGCATGAAATTGCAGTATCCACCTCGATGGCATTCATTTTCCTCGCTGCCTAAAAGTGGCTTCATGAAGATCAATCACAAGGGAGAAGTCAACAAAAATGGGACGCCCTAAAAATTTCAATATTTATTCTGGTAAGCAAGAATGAAATCAAGCAGACTAATAATTTAATGTAACTGTTTGCTCATGTTACAAAGAGATGCAAGTCAAACTGATAGAGTGAACCAGTTAATAAGCAAGTACGAAAGTGGACATTCGTTTGTATTTTCTTAAAAAATTAGGTCCTGCAACTTGTAAGAGCCTGCTCCTCTTTCACCAGTGCAATTCAATTTTAAACATCCTTCGACAAGCACGTCTAGTCACGAATCAAGAATTTCTAAATCTACATCTTCCATCAAATTAATTACATACAGCCAGAATGTTTTCTTAGCTAGCGAGATACATCCTGTCATTTCTTTTTGATCAAATTACTCAGCGTATATTACAAAAACTAGAGCTCGGAACATTGCTAGGTATATGTATTGGATGTCAGGGATTAACAACAACCATAGAACACCCCTGTGCTCCTTCCTCCTGCATCCCATCCCACCCCTCAGAAAAATGAGAAGAAGATAATAATAATAATATTTTTGACCTTTTGTGGCTACGAATGGACTAAATGCTTTTGAAGGGTGATCTAGTTATAAATCAGATTATAATGCAGACAACACCATTGCTTTTGCTTTAACCACAAATTAAAAGAATGCCACAAAATCTTACACCTAAAAACCACTACGATATCTCTTTGAGATAAATAATGTATAACACAATGAATAGAACTAGACTGGGTAAAACCTTCTCTGAAGTGGACTGGCAGCGTGGTCTTCCTCTCTAAATTGGACATAAAATTTAAAAACCATGAGATCAGCCTAGATATTGCAGATGTACAGGCCCTGAAGATCTCCATATTTGCTCAGCTCCTCAAACAAATCTTCACAGAAATCCTGTATGTTAAAAAATAACCATTTAATAAAGTAACTTTGAATTTTGCAAAGAAATACAGGGTATTCAGCCGGCTCAATAAAAATATGATCCATGCGAGAAGACATTAACTTTTTTAACATACATGTTGTAAAATAGGAACTCGAGTCTCCTGCATTTTCAAACTTAAATTAGTTTTATCCCGAGAGTAAAATATGGACACCCCATCCCATCCCTCCCTCCCTCCACAACCACAAAAAAATCAATAAATAAATAAAATCTAATTGAATTGTGCGGTTTGTCCACTAACAAAGCATTGCTCAGTCACCCAACAAAATCAGCCCAAAACTTCTCAAGTAGTCAAATTAGTTAAAGAACACAAAAGAAACTATGCACTCACTAGTTACTCCTACGCCTTGAATATCTAATATCAACAGCTAGTTACTCTAGTGCAAATAAACTATGCACATAAAGCAACAAATCAGAGACGAAGACACATAAACCATACAAATCAACTTCATTCAAAAGAACATCCTTGTAGACAGATGTATGAGCATCCACTACCTGTTTCCTGTTATGCCCAATTATATTCTTAGTTATTTACAATATTCTGAGAATACTCCTCCCAATCATGTTAATTTACTATAATCATAGTTTAAATGGGCTTAAGCAGATACAGAAGCATTTTGAATAGAGGCATAATCCCCAAGACAAGCCGATAAAATGTTTAAAATAATACAAAAATAAAAAAATGCTGCTAATAAATGATAAACCATCTTACAAAGTCCACAATAAAACAAATAATTTAGAAGTCCAACTTGCAATCAAATACAAAATAGATTAATAAAGTATGAAATAAAAAATTCTAAGTTATTAATCACGAAACAAAACCAAGATAGGATCTTGAGGGAATCATCAACACCATCCTCCTTATCACTATTATTTTCTCCTCATGCATCATCCCTCACTAGCTGTTGTATATTCTCCTTCCTTTTCCCTTCGATGTAAAAAAAAAAAAAAAAGGGAAATAAAAAAGCTCGTATACGAAAAATGAGTGCGAGTGTCTAAGACACACGTCCATCAAGAAGAGGGCAAAAACCTAGAATGTAAAACAGCAAACAGAAATCAGTTTTATAAAAATAAGGATGCTGCAGAAACACTGGTTATTATTGGGCATTAATCTTTGACAATAAGTTGTAGTACTACGAACAGGATCTTTTATGCTATTAATTTGAAAAGGTTAAAAGTATTTTACACTGTAGCTAATCCAATATGCTTCATCTTCTCTAGTAAAAGAGAGATGTAAACATGCATGAACTAACAATATGTCAGATTCACATCAAAAACAATTGCCTTTGCAAGCATAAATGGTAATGATCAGTAAACTCGTCAATATGTAAAACTTCTCATTGCAGCACAAAACATTGATTTATTACCTGTGCCACTTCTTGGCAATAAACTGTCAATGCTGAACTGCCAAAATGTAGTAACATCCCTGGACTAGATTATAACAACCGTAGGAAAATCCTTATCGGTGCTCCACTCATCCACTCCTTTAACACTCATCTTGGAGCAGACAATCTCGGCCTCTTTTGACTTTCCTTCCTCTCTGAGGCCTGAGATTAGCTGGTTACAAATGGAAATATTTGGTAGAAAACCATCTTTCAACATTTCTGTGTACCAAATGTATGCCCCATCAATATCCTTAAACTTTATATGTCCCTCAATCAGTATGTTAAAAGTGTCATCATTGGGAACCAATCCTTTTTCTTTCATGTCATCAAAAAGATCCTTTGCTTCCCCAAACTTTCTTTCTTTTAATCGCCCCGTAATCAAGCTATTATATGTCTTCTTGTTAGGAGTAAATCCCTGATTTAGCATCTCACTATGTAAGGAAAATGCCTTGTGAACATCTCCATGCACTACACAGCAATGAATGAGCTCATTATATACAATTCGATCTGGAGTGACATTCATTTGGGTCATTTCTAGAATAATTTTCTCTACAAGATGTAGTCCTTCCCTTTTGCAAATGCTTATTAGAGGGTGATATGTGTTTAATGTAGGCTTTATGCCTGATGTTTTCATCTTCTCATACAACTCCAAACACTTCTCAGTTTCAGCTGCATTTGAGTACCCACTGATTAAGGAATTGTATGTGATAATGTCTGGACTTAAACCTTTACTTGTAATCTGAAGGGCTAAGTCTTGAGCTTCCGCAACCTTACCCCTTCTGCAGAACCCATTAATGAGTATATTGTATGTCACAAGGGTAGGGGTTATATCACTTCTTAACATCTCCTCAAAACATTTAAAAGCATCTTTTATATTTCCTCTTATGCAATGACCATCTATAAGTATATTATATATCTGCACATTTGGCCAAATGCTTCTATTCAGCATATCCTTAAAAAGTACTTCAGCTTCAAGAAGTCGCCCATCCTTGGATAAACAATTTAATAGAGAACCATAGGATATGACATTAGGCTTCAACCCATTATTTTCCATTTCCTCGAGAATTTGTAAACACTTCTCAAACTGACAACTCCGGCCATAACCGTCAATTAGAATGTTATATGACTGCACACTTGGACAAATTCCCTTCTCCCCCATCTTCTTAAACCACTTGTTGGCATCGTCCATCTTACCCAACTCACAGAACTTGTTGATTACCGAATTGAATGTGATGCAACTTGGTTTCACCCCAAAATTTTCCATTTCTTCTACAACAGAAAGTGCCTTGTCCATGTCACCCACTTTACAATATCCATTGACCATGGTGTTCAACATCACCTCCGTCAAAACAACCCCATTTTCCTTCAACTTCTTCAAAACCTCCTCAGCCTTATCCATATTCCCTACCTTGCAGAAGCCATTCAACAAAATGCTACAAGTGTACTCATTAATCCTCACCCCTTTCTTTACAGCCTCTTCATACAACGCCATTGAAGCTTCTGCATTTCCACATCGTGAATGCCCATCAAACAGTATACTATACGTGAACCCATCAGGCACAAACCCAGTCAGCTCCATTTCCTCCATAATCTTATTTGCCTCCACCATCCTCTCCATTCTACAGACCCCACCAAGCAACGTATTATATGTTACAATATTGGGCTCCACATTATCACTTTTCATCTTTTCCTTCAAATTGAATGCACAGTCTAAATCACCCATTTTACAATACCCATCTATAAGACTATTATAAGTAACTCTATTTGGCACCACTCTGCCCTTGAGCATTTCGTCGAAGAGTTTCTTAGCCTCATAAACTCTCTTCTCTTTGCATAATCCTCCAATCAAGACATTATATACAAATCCATTAGGATTCAAACCACATTTTTTCATCTGATTCATCAATTCCAAACCCCTTTTCAAATCCCCCAACTTCACGGCAGATTGTATAGCTTTCCCATAACTAAACTTATCTACCCAAATACCAGAATCCACAACATCAGCAAATATCTCGAGCGTCTTCTCAAATTGACTTGAACCCACCAAAGATTCCAGAAACAAATTAAAAGCGGAAAGGGAAGGAAAATTACCATCTTTCCGTATTAAATTATAGAGTTGGGTGGCCTCATTGGGGAGCTTTGAATCAGCATAGACTGACAAAATAGTGTCATTGAAAACGGGTTTTGTGCTGGAGGATTGAGAGTAGAGTTGTGAAACTGAATGCGAAGAAATTAGATTTTTGAGGTGCCTCTTTGCTGTCTCAGTCCGGTTCTGCTGGAGCAGTATCCGGATCTGTCGAATCTCCTCTTGCATTCCGGCCTGGGTAATCGGAGGGGCAGAGGTTAGGTTGTGTTTACAGAATGGGGGGTGGGGGGGATGTAAATAAGGTTTAGGCCCTCTAGGGTAATAGTAGCCACTAATTACCGCGGTTAAGGTCAAACGGACATCAGTAAAATGTCAATAAGATAATAATTTAGTTAAAAGTTTTTTTTTTATTTTTTTAATTTTACTTCTAAAAACTTTTGAAGATTTATCTTTCTGTTATAAAATAGAAAAAAAAAAAAAAAAAAAGAGAATAAAAGTCAATAGATTTTTCTGTACATATAGATTGATGAACAAATAATTATTTTGAGAAATGTTCAATTTGCAACTCGAGACAAAATTTGATTTTTCCCAAATCTTTAATCTTAAATTCATTTTTCAAATAATCTGTAGTTTTGTTGAACTCTTCAGAAATTTCAATTAAATTTAAGTTATCAACATAAACCGCCATAATTTTCAAATCCAATATTCGTTTTCTTTATAAAAATATATGGGCATATATCATCATTTTTATAGCATTCCTTCAACAAATATTCGCTAAGACGATTATACCACATACGTCCGGATTGTTTCAATCCATATAATGATCTTTGCAGTTTAATTGAGAGCATGATTCTCGGGCATTCATAATTTGTTTCACGCACTTTAAGTCATTCATGGACTTTCGTATATATGTCACTATCAAGTGTACCATACAAATATGCAGTCATAACATCCATAAGGTGCATATCGAGCTTTTGTGATACGGTTAAATTAATTAAGAATCTAAAAGTGGTGGTGTCCATTACAGAAGAATATGTTTCATCATAATCAACTTCTGGTCTTTGTGAGAAACCTTGAGCTATGAGTCAGGTCATGTATCTTGTAATTTCATTGTTTTCATTTCTCTTTCGTACAAAAACTTATTTGTATCCAACAAGAATTACATTTTCAGGTGTTCGAACTACAGGTTCAAACATTTTTCGTCTCTAAGGAATTCAATTCCGCATGTATGACTTTTTTCCACTTTGACCAATCATTTCTATTTTGATAATCTTTAATAAACAGTGGTTCATGATCATCATTTTGCATAATATCAAGAGTCACTTAAAAGCGAAAATATTGTCTATAATAATATTATTTATGAGATAACATATAATTTATTGAAACCTCATTATTTTCAAACACTTGTGATTCTTCAGGAACCATATTTTTAATATTTGATTGATTAATTTTCTCCAACGTTACTTCTTCTGAAATTTTTGGTTGATTTTTCTCTTGTACTTTTCTTTTTCGAGGTACAAAGTCTTTTGAACTAACTGGTCGACCACGCTTCTAGCATATTTGAGATTCATTTGCTACAACAAATTGTCTTGCAGGAACATCAATTTTTGCGGGAATATTTTCTGCTGCTATATATGACTTTGTCACTTTGCTCGTGTCAACAAATGCATCCGATTGTTGATTTACAACATTTTGCAAATGAATAATTTTTTCAACTTCTTGCTCACATTAATTGTTACGGGAATCAAAATGAGATATAGTTGTTTTATTCCAATAAATATTACCTTATTTATCAGGATGTAGTTTTTTCTCTCCCAAAGATGAGAAAGTCATTTCATCAAAATAACAATCTGCAAAACGTGAATCAAAACTCACATAAATCCTAAGTTTTCGTTGGGGGACCCATTTTAGTCCGTTGTCGGGGTGAAATAGGGACTTGAACAGCACAACCAAAAACTCGCATGTGAGAAATATTAGGTTAATGACCAAATTCTAGTTGCAAAGGTGAATATTGATAATATGCAGTTGGTCTGATACGAACCCGAACCAATAACGCATCATACAATACGGCATGACCCCAAACAGAAGGTGTGAGTTTTGTTTTCATAAGTAATGGTCTAGCAATAAGTTATAGACGTTTAATAAATGATTCCGCCAAACCATTTTACGTATAGACATGCGCAACCAAATATTCAACAACAATCACAATTGACATGCAATAATCATCGAATGCTTGTGATCTAAATTTACCAGCATTGCCAAGACTAATAGTCTTGATTGAGTAATCAGGGAATTGCGCAGATAATTTTATGATTTGAGCAAGTAGTCTAGTAAAAGCTACATTCTTAATAGAAAGTAGGCAAACATGTACCATCTAGTAGAAGAATCAATTAATACCATAAAATAACGAAATGATCCATATGATGGATGTATTGGCCTACATATATCTCCATGAATCCTTTCCAAGAAAGTTGGAGATTCAATATTGACCTTTGTAGCAGAAGGCCTAATGACGAGCTTGTCTTGCGAACAAGCCCCACATGGATAATCATTAGGTAAAAGAATCTTCTGGTTCTTTAAAGGATGTCCATGTGAGTTATTTATTATTCGACGCATCATTATAGCTCCTGGATGTTCAAGTCGATCATGTCAAAGTATAAATTTTTTTAGATCAATGAACTTCTAGTTCGTGATAATATTTGACTCAAAAGTATTTATGCCAGATGAGAGTACATAAAATTTTTCTTTTATCTGCATCTGGCCAGATACAAAAGAACTTATGCAAAGATATTCAACATTATTTTCTTGCATCTGCTCAATGTGATATCCATTGCAACGGATATCCTTAAAACTAAGCAAATTTCTTCTGGATTTGCTTGAATAAAGTGCATCGTCAATATATAATTTTGTATTATTTGGCAAAATAATACAAGCTCTTCCGAAGCTTTCAACGATATTTGATACACCTGATATGATATTAACATTATTTTCTGTTTATGTTGAGTCCAAAACATATTTTTTATCTTGAAGAATAGTATGTGTAGTTGCACTATCAATCAAACAAAATATCTTGACAATCCATCGTGAATCTATAAGAAAACAAATATATTTTAAAAAGACTTGAATTTAAATTTTAAAAAAGTAAACATAATTCAGTATTACGAAATTAACAATGCATAATAAAGTTTTAATTTTCTTGCGAAAAATAAGGACATAATTTAAATTGAATTTCTAAAATGAAATTAAATACTAGAAAGTAAACTAATTTATATCTTCCATTACACCACCCCCAATCAAATGGTTAATACTCCCATTTGGATCAGCAAAAAAATCAGAGACATCTAAATGAGTCACATCAATTGGATCATCACAATCAGCAAAATTTGTCTACACTTTTTCCTTTCCTTTCATTGATTTTTGGTAGAGATCAACAATGTATTTTGCCGTGCGACAGGTACGTGCCCAATGACCTTTCATTCCACATCTAAAGCAACTTTTTTCATGCTCCTCTTTAGATGTGCTTCTTTCGTTTGCTTTTTGCTTTTTGAAATTATTGACTTGTTGCTGATAATTTTGTTGATTATTTCGTCCATGATTTACTCCACGTGCACATCACGAAAGCGTCCGCTTCCAAATACATGTCCACGTCCATGTCCATGTTCTTGTCTCGATATTGTATTTGCTTGAAACAATGCAGTATCATTTGCTTCAGGCAATGGTACAGAACCAGTTGGACGTAACCCATGATTTTTCATCAACAGTTAGTTATTTTGTTCAGTCATAAGCAGATAGGATATGAGTTCGGAGTACTTTTTTAAACTACGCTCACGATATTGATGCTGCAGTAGCACATTCGAGGCGTGAAAGATGTAATTTTTTTCTCCAACATATCATCATCGGTGATTTTTCTCCACACAATGTCAATTTTGAACATATTCTGAATAGTTCATAATTGTACTCACTAACAGTTTTGAAATCTTGCAAATGAAGATGCATCCACTCATAGCGGGTTTTGGGGAGGACTATAGCCCTCTGATGATCAAATCATTCAGTTAATTTTTTTCAATGAACTTGTGGATCTTTCTCAGTGAGATTCAATTTCCAATCAATCGTGAAAATGATGACGAAGGAAGATGAGTGATTTTGCACGATCCTGCGGGGATTCTTTGTTTCCTTCTTTTTATTGTTTTTCCCAAACTTTTTGAGACAAGATTGATATCAGAATCGAGTACCTATGACAAATAGTTTTTGTCAGATATGTCAAGTGCAGCAAACTCAAATTATGTGATATTTGTCATTTGATTAACTACACAATTAAGTAAAAGAAAATACAATTAGTTTCGAAGAATATGATTAAATATCAATAGTCAATATCAACATGACATAAATTATGTGTTTTCCTTCTGGGATAAACACCAATTTAAAATTGTATATTCTTCGAAACGCGTGCTACTTCGGGAACACTTTGTATTTTAATATTACTTTTTGAAGAGCACTATATTAATAGTCTTCTGAAATATTGAAAATTATAATTTATGCTATTCAGGAGCAACAACAAATTATTATTTAGCAACATTAGCTCTTCGTGAGTCATGTATTATTTACAGAGTTGTGCTTCTTCGGGAGCAACAACGAGATATATTATCAATTAGTTTTGTACCGACATATGCAATAAATTATGTGAGGCAATGAAAGAATGGAATTAACATGTGATTTCATAAGTAATTAATAGGAATTAATACATGCAATAATTAACGTGAATTAATCATGTGATTTAAAAATAAAAGTGGTTACCTTCTATAGGTTTCTGCATTTATTGGTTGTGGCAATAGTGGTAAGAAAATTTAATCGCACATAAATTATGTGTAATTTGTAGCATATCCAAGCATCATGCGGATTAGTTTCAACAAAAGATAGTTCAACAATTTTGTATGAAGATAATGTTGCTTGTATTGCACAACTCAAATGAGGCTATATCAAAGATGACCGGATGAAATATATTTCTCCAAAATTCTTTCATACACACGAGTTTTAGAAAAATGACGACATCAATATTTAACAAATGTGTTCAAGTAACAATGTGGTTGATTTATTTACAAAAGCACCGTCAACATCTATATTTAAGAAATTGGTTCACGATATTGGAATGCGTCGACTCAAAGATTTTCAGTGATCAAACATCACAGGGAGTAGCTGTACTCTTTTTCCTTCGCTTAGGTTTTATCCCACTGGGTTTTCCTAACAAGGTTTTAATGAGGCAACATTTATATTTAATACTTCAAAATAACTGTACTCTTTTTCCGTCGTTTGTTTTTTTTGTCCCATTAGATTTTTATCAAATAATGTTTTAACGAGACGGATATTTTGTAATGTGTCATTCAAGGGGAAGTGTTGCAAAAAGAAAGTAAATTAGGGTTTAATATGAATGACATTTGTACCCCTGTAACCCTAGATATTATTACTATATGTATCCCTATTGTTGCTCTATAAATATAGGTTTTTAGTTCTCATTATTATATATAGAAAAGTCTATTGGCTTTTATTCTCTATTCTAGTTTCTCTCTTTTATAACACTTTCTATAATTTTTTTATTTTTTCAATATTTTTCTATACTGGAATTATGTGCAAAAATCAAGAAAATAATTTTGACTTCAATATTTTTGTATTTCAATGAACTATAAAACTAACTTATACATCCATTTAATTTTTTAATTATTATTTGGGGCTCGTTTAAATATTTTTATAAAATTTGAAACGGTAATTTAAATTTATTTTTTATTTTTTCTTCTTTTCATTTTGTTTTATTTTAAAAGAGAGTATATTTATCATTTCACAATACTTTATTAAGAAAATGAAATAAAATATTGCATTCCACAACGAAAATGTCATGGGGGTTTTTCCCCAAAATGAAAAGGATGTTGTGGTATTCAACAATAAAGGCAAAGGTTAAGAGTGTTATGTGTCAATTACCCAAAAATTAAGCACTTGTTTGATAAAGATGTATAGAAATTACTAAATTTTAGTCGGTGTATTATTTTTGCTGTAGGATTATTTTTATCACACTATAAAATGTTTTACACGTAAATTAAAAAAAAAATCGTAACTTTCAACCATACAATTTCCTAAAAAATAGTATTAAAAACTTTTTTTTTTTTGAAATAATGGACACCATACATGGACAAAAATAAATGAAAAAGGAAAAGGAAAATGCAAACACCGTGAAACGTGATGGTCACACCTTGTCTTCAATCCCTCGCCCCCACATTTCCCCTTATATGGAGGTTCTTGAATTATTCTTAAACATAACAATATTTCTAAATTTTTTTAAAAGATTATCTTCAATTATCTACATCAAATTTGGTATAAACATAATAATATTTTTTTTTTTGTTTTTCTCTCTAAATATACGCCAAGTTTAGTCTAAGTCCACATCCACCGTCGGAAATCCACAATTGATCATAGATGCAAGGATAATTCAATTCATATTTTGAATATTCACCATTGGAATTATTTTCTCATCTCTATTTAATTTTTGTTAGTTAGAAATCAACGTTCTAATTAACTATAATTATTAAATAATCTCATACCAGCGCTCAAGATTCAATTTAATAACAACTTTACACAATAAAAAAAAATCAATGAACTAGATAACATAAATACCAGCTGTTGCATTCAATCTATTTAAACATTCTTCATAAGATTCAACAACATGTATCACATAAAATTATCAAATTCTAGTGTTTCACAAGTTAAATAAATCAAACAATTACGGATTTAATATTTAACTTAGCGATAGATTGTAACAAATAACAAACTAGCAGGTCTCCTAACATTTAAACATAAAAATCATAGAAATAAGTGCAGAAGAATATTCAATACTCAAAAACATGAATTAAATTAAGAAAAATCATTTAGATATCACAATATGTGGTTCCGAGACTTCAATTTCCTTCAACCAAGTGTAAAACTTTAGTTACAAATCATGAATCTAAGGCTCCATTTGACAGGTAGAGTTTTCCATGGAAAATGGAAACTTTTGTAGTGTTTGATTGGTGAAATTTTCTAGGGAAAATATTTTTCAACTTTCTAAATTTTCCACCTTTTTGAGAAAAATAAATTCATGATGTTTTGGTAAAAAAATATTTTCCAGTTTTTTTTTCGGTTATTGGAAGAAATTCTGAGACAATGGTAAAAAAAGATTTTCACTTTTATTGACATTTTATGCAAAACAAAGTCAAATGAATGGTATTCGGTATGATTATTTTTTTTTTCAATTTTTTATATTTTTATTTTTGGCAATTGGAACAAATTCTAGACCTAATAGTAGAAAATATTATCACTTTAATGGACAATTTTCATAAAAAATGAGTCAAACGGACTCCAAACTTTCAACATTTTTCATAGAAAATTATACCAATCAAACACAATTAATTACAATTTCTAGGAAAATCTTTCTCCTGTAAAATATTTTCTTTCCACCTATTTTCACATTGCAATCAAACGGACCCTAAGAGCAAAATAATCAAGAATGAAGATGTGAAGCATTCTCCATGTTCTAGGGTTGCAAATCACATATTTATAGTTATTTCTATAGGTAGTTGACTTAAATTCGGAAATCATAATTTTCGTGCTGGGAATGAACCATCGGCCACATGATTTAGAGACTTGTGGTCGCATAGAAAAATTGAAAATGGCACTGGAGTTCCCTGAAGCTCTTCTTGCGGCTGCAAGGTTTTAAAATCTTCCACTAAATAGCCTTCAATATTTTGGTCATATATTTTTTTTCCAATATTCGATTGAGACGATTTAAGATACTTTGGAAAGATAACTAAAAGGCCTACAACTTTACTTTAGATATTATCTTCCAATTCGATCGTTTGCCATGTCAGAAATGGGTCTCAAATTAAGACTGAAAATTCGAAATATAACTTTTCGATTGAAAATTGATGTGTGATCCTACTTTGACGATATTTCATCCATTTGACGTCTTCTTTCAACCAATTGACATCTAACACTCTCAAGTCTTCATCATGAGGTTCCACATATCTTTTGAGTATTTGTATTTCAATTCCCGAACTTTCTTTTCCTTTCACTTTTGGCCCTTGTTCGCTTATTTCTTTCAAATTATGTCATATCCATATATTTGCCACCTAAATCAAAATATGAACGTAATGAGTATATTTTGGCATTAATTAATCATATGAGTGCATAAAATAATGAGAAAAAATAAGCATTTTACATTCCTATCAGATTCACGTGCAACAAAGCAAATCTTGGATGTGCTTGATGAGTTGGATTTGGTAATGGGTTGGGAGAAGGTGATTGAGGATCTCGATTCGGTGATTCGAAGCTTTGAATAAGAACTCCACAAAAAAAAACATCAGCTCATTATCACAAGAGGTTTTTCCTAGAAGTTCTCCAGGTGCAGTTGATGTCGTCGACAAGTCTCAATTGAGCCTCGATCAGTTATTTGAAGCCTTAGACCGACAAGTTCTGATTGCAACCTATGGTTCTCATATTCCAGGATGAACAAGCGAATGGAAAGCCTTTGATTTACCAGTAGCCATTCATCCTGACTCGGTACACATGGGAAGATATGATAGGTTTTGAAAAAGAGGTAACTACTTACAACTTGTTCGAGTTAGAACTTGTCGACGAGTTGTTAGATTATTCAGAATCGACTAATTTTCTTGCGACGGCACAAGTCATTACCGCTTTGTATAATTTGTACTTTTGGGCCCATTTTGAGATGTTATTCGGAAAAAACAAAATATGCGAAAATCTGGAATTTTCTCATATATCTTTTGTGTATATATTTTAGGTTAATTTTATTTGTTGATAATTATATTTTAATTTAGTGATTAGACAATAGTACATTCATTTTGTTACTTATTTTTAATTTTAACTACATATTCTTTCAATAAAATAATTTTACATGAAATTATAAAACGTTTTCATATGTTTCACTTGCATATTCTATAAAAAAATCACTATTATGAAACATATTTTCTAAAAAAATGGATCAAAAACACCCTTAATTGAGTATATATGCTATAATACGATTATAATTAGTTATTGTTTTATTAAATTTCAATCAAGTATTGTTTCAATTTCCAAACAAGGATCTACATTGTGTTTAGATAGAAACTGTGTTTAGAATAATACCTTAAATGAATTCTGCAAACTCTTTTGTCGATTCACGAACTCCAATGATCACAATTTGCAACCCAATATGTCTAATTGTCCAGCCTCCAATGGTGATCCACACAGAGAACAAGAATGACAGTGAGTGTTTTCTTTTCTCGTGCTAGCAAGAATAATGAATAATCCTCTACTATTTTTCAAACCCTAACAGCCTATTAATACAAGTCCAAACAGGCTTGACCCATCTCTTAACTTAACCCGGCCTAACATTTAATTAATCAAATTAATTAAATCCGGTCCATGAATTAATTAATCCAATTAATTAATTCGGGCATATTAATAAGCAACTCAATTAATTAATTATCCAACGCTTGTCAATTAATTAATTGGTAAATCTCATTCTTTTAGTTCTCTTTTATGTGTGATCCATTAAGTTCCCGATCACGATGTCTAACGACGTGAATTATTATTTTGATCTAATCAAAATTGATAAATTAAAATACCCCTTTTAATTTATCATCAATTCACATTTGTCATCCCAGATTGACATCTAGCAATGTGTCAGGGCAATACATGTGACAAGAAATGTCACGTGGCATGACAAAACCAAACTTGTTCGTTTATCGTGAAACTATAATCCCTTCGTCAATATGATACGATCAATTATGAGATATGGACGTGTGTCAATCTCAATTATCGATCATATCTTTTATCCTACTGTTAAGTCAATGTAAGTCGAAAAACTCATTTTCGACTTATGAGTTCACTTGGCCAATGATTTCATTATCAACTTAACTGGATGAAATGTAGATCATAATCTCTTACTATCTAAGAGTGACAAATCCTCTATTGATCATTCACAACCTTCATATGATTCTTGACATACCCGAACGATGCCGTATTAACGACCCTTGACAGAGTAACATTCGACATCAGCAAAGTATGGCTGTCCTCATATAAGGTAACATTCGACATCAGCAAAGTATGATGACCTTAAGTCAAATGACTAATTCCACTACTGAACGTTAGAGATTAACCACTAACATTCAGATAGTCTTCCATGTGGAATCTCTTAGCGGATCTCCAATGTTTTGTTCTATAACAAAACATTCACATGTTCATTCAAGTGTCATCGTACTTTAGCTTGTGAGATCAGCTACTTACTTCATAAGTAAGAAATGTCACGCGTGATGGTCTATCCGTAATAACGATATCCGTATCTCGTTATTACATACGACACAGACAATTTAAGATTCAGTCATATGTAATCTGTATCTCACAATCACAACTCCTTGTGATTAACGAATCACCAAAACTTGAATATGCGGATTTTATTATTTAATTAATTAGAATGTTAATTCAATAATAGATCTTGCCATAAATATGCATCGGTTATATATACATTAAAAGTACTTATGTCCAAAATTGATTGGACCTATGACATAACACTTACGCTTTTATTCAATTTCTATTGAGAGGAGTTTGTCCAATTTATCAATGAAAATTGATGATGGGATGGGTTGTTATGAATAACCATTAGTTGTTGACATTGTCCAACTTTGGTGAAGTGCTTCATTTATTAAATTAATTTATAGATCTCGTCAATTTAGGTAACATAATTAAATCGAATTAAGATTATTTATTTTATTTTATTTAATAAACTTGAATCGTGATTTGTTGATCCACAATAGAGTTAGGTATAGACTTATGGGTGAATACAGTTCGATGTGGACGGTTTATGTTATATTTTCAACTCAAACAATTTCATGCGGTTTGGAATTTTTCTAAGCCAAACCATTTTATTTTTCAAACCAAACCATTATTTGCGGTTTGGTTCGATTTTAATCCGCGATTTATCTATCGACATTATATTTATATGTTTAAAATAAGTTGACATATACATTTAAACAAGAACTGATAATGTTAAATGATAAATTATATTCATATTTGTTTAAAATTTGATATATAAATAAAAAGACAAAAAATAGTATCAAGTTAGCATATAGCAACAAGCACTCCAAATTTTACAAACAATAATATCAGAAGAAGTACAAGAGTACTGACCTCTCATTTGACAAAAATTGGATCAATGTCTCATATTATAACACATGATTTGACCTCTGTGTGATATACAAATATCAAAATATTTATTAGTCATTATTAATGATATTAAGCAACTAAGAAACAACATGCTTAAAATATCAAAATTGACAATAGAAAATAAATGTCACATTCCACAACTTTCTCAAAGTCATCCAATGCTTCTATCTCATTCAATAAAGTACTTTGTAATCTGTTCTCTAACTTCTTTTTGAACAAACTTAATAGGTTTTTCATGGCTATCAATACCTTTAGAAAGCTCTTCGATTTTAAACATACTATAACTAGTCATTCTCTTTTACTTTTTGTCTTGAACTTTATATGGATGCTTCTTGCACAAATGTGTGAGATGATTCCACAATGTACCAGTTCCCCAGTCTTTTGCATGATGCTTATATGTTTGTACACAATAATTACATTCTACATTTTCATCTCCTCGCATTTTAAAATGATTCCACACCTCATACCTTTTGTTTCCCTTTTTGTTTTTTCACATCCATTTACATGTCTTCAAGGTCATCCTCTAATAGAATCTCATAATCGGCTTCTTCTGAAATTGGATCCATATCTGAAAAAAGAAAAGAAACAACGAAGGAAGATAAGCTATGGAAAAGAAACAACACAGTGATATAAGAAGAAGGTCATGGAATGAATTCCCCATTACTAAAATTTCTAATAAGTTTTTGTACATCGTGATATTAGCATTTAGCATCATGAATAAATAAATCTCACAATCTATTTAGATTTTCAATAAAGCAAGGATGAATTTATAGATGTATTGCATTTTTTACTATTGTATATTCATTTGTTGGAATATACACAGAGGAGGTCTTAAACACATGAAAATGTGCAATGCAAAGCACTATAGTCAATCTATTGAAAAGAAATTACATAATTCCAAGTACTTTAACTTCAATGTGCAAGAATAAGGTGAGAAGAATTTTTTAATCAAAATTCAGGCATTGAACTAAAAATTAAATATTATACTCACCCTACCTAATCTCAAACCCTAAATCATTTTTCTTCTACCTCTCATTTCCTCGTCTCTCTTTATCCTCTCCATTTACATCTACCATTAGATCACCGTCACCATTGAGGAGCTCTCGCCGCTTGAGGGTCGAGCAGTGGCATTGTTCCTGCTGTGCCTGCCCTCGCAGCTGGCTATGTGAGCCCCGACAACGACATCACCCTCGTCGCTACTAGAGTTCGATAGGAGCACCCACCATCGGAGACACCACCAAACGCCACTGGTGGTCTGTGGCTGCGTTTCAGTCTCTTCTGCCATGGATGGTGGCTTGTGGGTGGTCTGTGGTGTAGTTAATTGTGGGGTTTCATAAGCCATTTTTCGAGATTGAGAGAGAAAATTTGGGGAGGGGTGGGAGGTGCTTTGTGTGGTGGCGTCTGTAGTAGTGGATCGACGGTTGGGGTGTTGGCGGTGTATTATGTGGTGGTGGTGGTGGCGGCGCTCAGATCAGCTTCTTTTGCAACGCCGCTGTAGCAGCTGTAATGGTGGATTTGTGTGCCATCACCGCCAGTTGTAATGAAGAGATTGGAGTGTCTAGTTTGTAGTGGGTTCGGCGATCTGAAATTTTTGTCGGTTCGGTGTTTGTACCATGGTTGTTGTTGGTCAGATCTGCTTACGATGGTGGTGGCACTGTCGGTGTGCTGTGGTATTTGACCAGATGTGGTGTTTGGTGGGTTGACAATGGTGGTGGTAGTCGACGGTGGTGCAGGTGGAGGATTTGACGGATCTGACTATTTTGGTTTTGTGACTAAAAATATAATATGTGATCTTAAAATTTGGTAATCTGTGACATAAAGATTATATAATCTATCACCGTGAAAAAATCTGTGACCAACTAATTTAGAAATCTGTGACTGTGTAACCTATAAATTTTGATATGCGACCAACTAATTTTGAAATCTGTGACCAACTAATTAATTGTGACCTACAAAATTTTTGAACTGTGACCGTAAAATAATCTGTAACGTATAAGAATTTTTATTTGTGACTGAAAAATAATATACGACTATCTAAATTATGAATCTGTGACCACATTGTATAAATTGTCGAAATCGGAGCAGTCGGCGGAACGGTCGTCAAAATAGTCCTCGGAACGGTAGGGGTGGAGGTGGGGTGAGTTAATTATATTATATTAAATTAAATATTTAATAATTAATTAATAAAAAAATTAATTAATAAATAAATACATGAGTTTTATATTTTGAAACTTGACACCTGAAAATTGAAACCTGACTTTTGAATTTTTCTCATCTATTGATGTAGAATGCTTAGATTAACCAAAGCCTAACCAGGTGAGTACTAGCACTCAACTGCAAACAACACGAGAAAATACAAGATAAACAACAGAGAAATATGATTGTTCAGCATTAAATTACAGCAATAAAAAAATGATATTATTCTACATCTACAAAACTAGATTGCAAGCACACACAAAACCAAACGATCAAGTCTACATTTTATTTACTATATTTATCCCAATTAAGATTTTTTTAACGAAGACCCAACTAAATACTAATAACAATAACTTACTGACTTGTTTGTTATGCATGAGTTATGTTAATCAAGTTTGTACCCTTCAAGAAAGTATATTTTAAATTCTAAAAACTATACTTTAATAAAAATTTATAATTTAATAAAATATTTTTTAATTAAAAAAGTACGGTTTGATTTGATTTTTTACGAATTTTAAAATTTGAACATAAATCAAACTATTTTAAAACAGTTTGGTTTGGTTTGAGAGAAAAAAAAGCATTGGTCCACGTGGACTCCAACCAACGGTTTCAAACCCACGACTTTAGTTCGGTTTGCGGTTTCGCGATTTTTTTGTGTAGCCCTAGGTATAGTTACCGCATTATTTACCCTTTTATTTTATGTGACTTAAGTACCATGTTTATCTAACTTAACAGTTTACTTATAAGTAAATAAGTAAAACAAATTATTCAAGTAATTTTCTTATTTTAACTGTATTGGTAAGAAAATTTAATTTAAAAATTGAAATTATCCATTACTTATTTAGTTTCTATTTGTTTTGAAAAAAAAAACAGAGAAAGAAATTTTGTGATTTGTATTGAAAATTGGGAGATGGCATCCCCTCGTTACCAAAACATGTAAGAATGTCTGATATGTGATAAGTGTATTTTATATACTTATTCAAGATTATAAAATATCGATATTTGATAGTTCTTTTGTCAAAATATATTCTAAATTTTTGTATCTTAAGTCATATAGGTAAAACTCAATGGTTGAACAAGGAATTGAAAGAAAGAAGCCAAAATGGTGAAAATGGTAAAGTCCAAAGTTTGATGATCAAATTGAAAATATTCAATAGTTGATTTCTACCAAAAGATGATACTTGAAAAATTTTAGGAAAAATTGGATGTAATTAGAACGAAAAAAGGAATGGAATACAATCAAAATCAATTTTCAATTGGACAAGTTATATTCCAAATTTTTAGTTGAAAATTGAAACCGATTTTTGGTACAGTACTATCTTTAGAAAAGTTGTATCCCTTTTAATTATCTTTCGAACTCTCTTTGAATCGCATCAATCGAATATTGGAAGCGAAAGTTATGGCCAAAATATCGATTGCTTTGTAGAGACAGAAAATCCACGCGCGAATGAAACTTTCCTTGTTCGATTGGAACTCTTTTGGAAGTAAATCTGGACGTGATTTTGAATCAATTTTCAACTCTTACAAATACATAATATTAGAATACACATTGGGGGACCTCTCATAGACATATTATACTCCAATACACATCAATTATTATTATCAAATGAGGAGAATTCATAATTTTCGTGAGAGAATTGAAGGGAATTTGCAAGAATTCAATACGTAGTAATGATTGCAACACTTCTGGTTTATCTCATCAAATAATGAAATATTATCAACTCTTCATCTACAAACATATATAACAAGTGTTGCGAAGTTTCTTGGTTACTTTTTCTCATCCCCAAGAGTTCATAATTCCTCCATTGAATATCTATGCTCCTCAATAATTTTAGTTTTGAGACTATTGATGTTTATGGAAAGATCGGGGCGTTAATAGACGCATAAAAGTGAGAATACGTGAAGGAATGGCCATACCTCATCATTGTTGTTATTGTAAAACACTCATTATCATTAACCAAAAATATTTGTCTCGATAGTGCACGGAAATTTGAGGAATCATTACTAGTGTAAGTGTGTGAAGGAATGGATACTATCAAGCGTCATACCTCATTGTTGTTCTTATTGTAAGATACTCATTATGGTTGACCAAAAATGGTGAGAACACGTGAAGGAATGGGTACTATCGAACGTCATACATCATTATTGTTCTTATCGTAAGACACCCATTATTATTGACCAAAAATACTTGCCTCGACAGTGCAAGGAAATTTTGAAGCATCATTGCGAAACACCCCGAATATTAGTTATATTTTCATATGTGTTTAATTTAAGATTGGTCATTAGCAAAAGATATAGCCCATGTCTAACTTGTCATCACATTAAGTCCAAAAGTCAAAGTGATAAGTTTAAGGGGAACAATACATAAATCATGTTTTTAGTAAACACTATTTCAAAATTAAGGATATATGTTTTAAATTTCAAAAATTAGGTTTTCATTAAAATTTATTTATGATTTAATTAATTAATTATATATTTAATTAATAAATATATAAAAGGTCACATATATATGAAATTTGGTCACAATTAATTTTTTTTTATAGGTCACAGTTAGTTTATCGATCACAAATTAAAAATTTAAAAGTCACATTTTGTTCATCGTTCACAAATCATGAAATTTATAAGTCACACAATTTTATTATGGTCACAAAACATCAAATTATAGGTCACATATTACTTTTATTGGTCACAAACTAATAAATTTGTAGGCCACATAGTATTTATTGATCACAATTTATTCTTTATTGGTCACAAACTAATAATTTTGTAGGTCACTCAGTATTTATTGATCACAATTTATTCTTTATTGGTTACACACCAAACAATTTATTGGGGTCAATCAACAAATCATTTGTAACCACTACCAACACAACACCACTGTCGTAATCATTTGTAATCAGCAACAAAATCAACACCAATGCCAATACTAACAATACACCATCCTCACAACCTCACCATCCGATAAATCAACCACAACAACCATTAGCAAAACATCAGCCATACACCCATCTGCCATAGCCACATCAACTATTAGCAAACATCAGCCATACAACCATCACACCCATCCGATAAATCAAACTCAAAAAAAGATGAAATAACATATCGCGATAGAAAGGGGAAGAGATGGGAATAACGGAGGACATAGCAAGTCTCTGACGACGTAGAGATAGTTAGATGTGATAATAGATAGAGGCGGTGGTGGTGTCAATGAGGTGGTGCTAGTGGTAGTGGTGTCGGCGAGGTGGGTGCGGCGGGGATAGAGAGACAGGGGTGAGAAAATGGGTCGGTTTTGAAAGAGAGAGTGAAAGAGAAGGGGGGGTGGGGGGGCAGTGAATGAAAAATTAGGGTTTTAAATTTGATTTAAATAAAAATTAATTTAAAAATTATTAATTAAAACTTGAATGATGTATTATTAAAGTTGATTTTGGATTTGTGAAAGATGTATTTTAAAAGGCTGTGTGACTGTAATTTTCTCTAAGTTTAAACCACTTATTTGCATGACGGATTTATTTTATTGTGTATAATTTATCGTAAATTTGGTTTAGGTAGAATATTTAATTATCATAGAAGTTGATAAAATATATCAAATATTATACTCATTTTATAACTCGTGTTGAATAATATAAATCGAGCTCAAGAAAAATAAAATTTGAATTAGTTATGTCCAAGTTATTCTAATAGAAAGAAAAATTGATATCCTTTAATATATTTATTTACATGTATAAAATGAAAGTACGAAAAAAAAAAGAGAGAGAGAGAGAGAGAGAAGAAAACTTTCAGGTAAGGTGTGGGAAAATATTTTATTTGAACCAACCTTTTGTTACGTGTGAGTTGTGTGTGTGTGTCTATATATATATATATGTTGTGGGGGGTGAGAGTGTTTTAGAAAAAAATCCATAAGTTCATTTTTAATACACGCACTCTATTCATTCGTATATTATCATTTCAAACCACATTTTTCAAAATATTGGTGTTAATTGGGGTAAGAATACTTTGTGCAAGTGGTAAATTCTTATTTCATGATGTTTACATAAATTTTTGGCATTAAATACTCTAAAATCTTTGGGTCGATTTCTATGTTAAATCCTTCGGAACGGACCGTTATGCCAATATGTTAAATCCTACGGGATATGAGAATTTTTAAGAAATTTCTTGAACTATTGGATATCAAGACCAGTTTGCTCTAAATTTAAGAATGCTAGTATGTTATGTTATTTTTATGTTTATATCATGTTATATAAGAATATGCACGTATTTTTACTCAATATATTCAAAATACTCACTCTTATAATAATATTTCAGATTAGATCGAATCGGGTGGACACGTGGAAGATTGATCGAGCGGTGCTTATGGGATCGCCAAGTAAAATTTTTAGAAATTATAAATTTGAAATTTTTATTTGAAAAACATCTTTATGTTAAGATTTGTGCACATTATCTCAATATATTTTCTTTAGTGGTCGAGCATTTGACATTATAAGTTAAGTTTTAAATTTATGGTTTGAAATCGTAGTATATAAATTCCTAGTTTAACATTATCGATTTATCGATCAAATCACAAGATTTGGTAACACTTCAAGTCTATTTCAAAAAAATAATAATAATATAAAAAAATAGATTTTTGGACGTTATAGTTTGATATCAGAGCCCAAGTGTACCTTTCTGTAGATTTTTTTTTTTTTTTTTAATATTTATGTGCAAATATCGTTAAATGTGAATGTGATTTACGTGCATAAATAAATATTCTTTGAACAATAAATCATTTTGAAAACTTAGTGATCTACATGAATCAAATTTTTTTTTTCTTCGTGGTTTTGTTTATGAGTCAGCAGCATGTAATTTTTTTTTAAGGCAACTAGTTTTTGAATTTACATTAAATAGACTGTAGGAATATGTAAATTCTGTTAATGTTTAATTATAAATATTTTTAAAGGGAACTTAATTGCATGATTAATAAAAGTAACTGTATCTGTAAGTGTAAATTTTTTACAAATGTGATATTAGTTTTAATCAATTTATACTATTATTACACGTGTGACTCCTTGTAGTATTGTATGGGAGATTCCATTATGTTGAGTTTAAATTCTATTTTTGATTTGGCCATATATAAATTTTCTTTTTAAGGTTAGAGGTATGTACATGTACCTATTCACTGAGTTGCAGTCCTAATATGGATTAATAGTATGATTTCAAAATAAAAATTTAGAAAACCAAAATAATGACAACTCTAAGCACATGAATTCAAACTCAGATTGTCCTGTATTTTATATATTTTGTAACAGGAAAATGAAAAATGTAAGTTTGAGAAGTAAAAAAAATGTGCCACAAGTTTATTAATGGTTCTATACGTGATAATACTTTTTTTTTTTTGAATAAGACCCATATCATTTAGCGCTCGTCAATCTACTACGGTCCGATGAACCCAAGGTATGGATGAAATGTTATGTTTCATTTTATTTTCAAGCATTATTTATGTATCATTTAAACTTGAATTCATGAAATGATTATAACTGAATGTCTAGAATGAAATATGTTATTTATGTTATCATTTTGTTTTAATATACAAGAAGGTATGATGACTAGCCTTTATATTAAAACCATAAGAGCATATTTAATTATTCGATATCACTAACAAAGATAAATAAAAGCGAAATATCCAGAACTTTTCGACTAAATAAGGTAATTTCGAGGACGAAATTATTTTAAGGGGGACAAGATGAAACACCCCAAATTTTAATTATATTTTCATATGTGTTTAATTTAAGGTTGGTCATCTAGCAAATGAAACATCACATGTCTAGCTTGTCATCACACTAAGTCCAAAAGTTAAAGTGATAAGTTTAAACCACTTATTTGTTGAAAATCATTGAGTTTACTTGAATATAAATTCAATTTCATTTATTACAAAGAATTTCTTGATTGATCAAACTAATTTTCATCTATCTCATTAAGAATTCTTTTTGCAAAGAAACTTTCTCAATCTCATCTATTTTTCATTCTTGGTAGAAGTTTTCTTTGCCAACACTTTGATTTAAGTGTAAATCTTTCTTCATACTTAACTTGTATTATTTGTTAAGAGAGATCATTGGTTAAAAAACTTTGATACAAAGATACAAACAATTTCATTATCTATTCTTCATTCTTGGTAGAAGTTTTATTTGCCAACACTTTTATTAAAATGTAAAATCTCTCTTCATACTTAACTTGTATTATTTGTTAAGAGAGATCATTGGTTGAAAATTTTGATACAAAGATACAAACTATTTCATCATCCATCATTCATCAAAGTTTACAACAAAAACACTTTAACATTACTATTTGCTATATATTGAAGTGTTATCCTAACTCTCTAATACTTAACTTGATATATCATTGGTTAAGAGAGTTTCTTTAATTGTAAAATTATCACTTACATTTTGACGGTTTCGAGAGCCCTCTGAAAACTCGACTGTAAGGATATGTGCTCCTTGTTGTAAGTCACATAAGGATAAGTGCTCCTTGTTGTAAGTCACTTAAGGGTAGGTGCTCCTTGTTGTAAGTCACTTAAGGGTAGGTGCTCCTTGTTGTAAGTCATTTAAAAATTGATACTCCTTGTTGTAAGTTACCATTATAGTGCATTTGGCCTTACTAGTGACGGAGAGCTTGGTAACGGGGATGTAGAACACATTGTGTATCAAACCCCATTAAATTGGTTTGTTATCTTTACATTATTATACTTTACTTTACATTGTCATTTATATTGTGTTATATCCATACTTGAATTAAGTTATCGTATTTGCATATTTATTTGTTATGTTACACTTTACATTTATATCTTGTGTATTGAATAGTTTTGAGACTAAGTGTCGAAAAAATTTCAAAAACCAATTCATCCCTCTCGGTACCAGTGGTGGGGCCGCTGATGCTTCACATTTCGAGAAATCTCTTCTTCAGAGATCTCTCTTGTCCTCCTTGGGTTCACATCTTCGTCACTGGAGCTCATAGTCTGAAGTGGCGGATAACTGATTGTTTTTCAAGAATCAGTCCATTTTTCAAGGGAGAATATCAACCGGATATTTGAACAAGCTGTTTGGTGGGAAGACACGTGGTTAAATTAAGTTTCCCACAGACGGCACCAATCTGTTGACCTCGAAAAATGGCTCCGACACGTGGCCAACATGATAAGCCTTCAAGTCAGCCTTTCCCTGCACACGTAACATGGCGTCAGTCACCCGTGGCTTTTCCCGAAGGGGTTGGGAGCATCCACGAACACTTGACGGTCAAGTCAGTTTAGGTTCAACCAGAAAAGAGGTCGCCGACGGTGGAACACTCACTGGGATGTGGTTGATATAAATGTGTAATAAAAAGTACCAATATGTGGGAGAGAAAATGATACCAATATAGTTGGAGTAAAATGGGATTTGAATCCATTCTTCAGGCACAAGGATGTTGTATTTATACTAATGATGGGAAGTGGAGAGCTATTAGATGAGGAAACACGTGTTATCAGATCATCGGGGCTCATCCCATTCTAGGTGTCAATCTGTCTTTTCATAGGTTGGCTGATATTGAATGTTTCTGACAAAAGTAGCTGAATTGACCATTTGGGTCTTGCCACACGTTCCATCAGTCAAGGATTTGACTTTGGAAAGATTCATTGTAAAAGATCTTTGCAAGGGTGACGCGAGGCAGGTGTAGAATTCTAAGAGCGGAGTACGTGCCTTTACAGATAAGTTCGGTTCCTTCGCTGGTGGCTGTTCAGTTCGTCCCCACACAATCGCTTCGGCTTATGTAACCAGTTCGTCCCATGCGCAATCACCTTGGCTGACACGTGGCTCGGTGCGGGCCACCCCTGCTAGCATGTGGTAGTGAGGTGGCGGGTCGACGCAAGCTCGTAACAGAATGAATTTGAGAGATTAAATGTCGGAAGTATTCACAACTCCACATGACATTGTGGCTTGGATAAAAACACTCTTAGTTCGACTGACACTACGCGATTGAATTAAGAATATTCAAAAGGGTGATCAATTATTTGAATTTATTAAAGCTGATATTGATACAGAAAAGCGATCACAGTTTACTATTGCCGAGTATAAGATATTGTATTATCAAGGATGTTTGTGTGTACCAGATTTCAAATAATTGAGAAGGGGGATCTTAGAAGAAGCCCACACTAATTCTTACTCAGTACAACCAAAAGATAAAAAGATATATCGTGACGTGAATATATATATATATATATATATATTTTTTTTTTTTTTATTTTTTTTTATTTTTTTTGAAAAATAAGAAAAAGGACATCGCCGAGTTTGTTGAAAAATGTCTAATATGTCAATAGGTGAAAGCCGAACATCAACGACCGTCAAGGTTACTCTAACCACTAAATATTTCGGAATGGAAATGGGAGCATGTAACGATAGATTTTGTCGTCGATTTTCCAAAATAAATGAGAGGTCATGAGGCTATTTGGGTAAGCATTGATAGATTGACCAAATTAACTCACTTCTTGCATGTTTGGATGATATTTTCTATGGATCAATTCCCACAACTATGTGTTAATGAAGTGGTGAGATTGCATGGGGTTCCAGTTTCAATCATATTAGACAGAAACCTAAGGTTTACACCAAATTTTTGAAAAATTCTACATAGAGCAATGGGAACTAAACTAAAATTTAGTACAACTTTTCACTCCTAAATAGATGGACAGTCTGAGCAAGCCATTCAAATGCTAGAGGACGTGGTTAGAATTTGTATCCTATAATTTGGAGGACATTGGGAAAAACACTTATGAGTTCGCTTACAACACTAGCTATCATGCCTCTATCGGTATGGCACCTTTAGAAGTTGTGTATTGTAGAAAGTGCAGATCACCCATTCATTAAGAGAAGTTGGTGAACGAAAAATATTAGGACTTGAAATCGTGGAACAAACAGTTCAAGCTATCAAAAAGATTCGAACAAGTAAGAAGATCGCCCAAGACAAACAGAAAAGTTATATAGATTGAAGGCAAAAAGAACTAGAAATGATATTTAGTCAAGAAAAATATTTTGGGATTGTCGTATTTAGATTATACCCCATCACATTACTTACACTCATATAAAATTTGTGTAATACTTTATCTCTCTTCCTCTCAACTAATCTTCCATATACACATTTTCACATTATAACATTTAGCATGTCTAACAAGACAAATTCTTCAATTTACTTTTATCTTCTTTCATATGGCTGTAAGTGCAGTAGTACGAATTGTTCTTTCAATATTTAAATTACGAAAATATATGTTATGAATATGATAATACGAAAATCCAAATTATGATTATGATAAGGGTCATATATGTGTAAATTCATAGGATCAGAGTTTAATAGCGTTGCACACAAGAATTATAGCCAAGAAGTTCAAATTTTAATTCATGTATCTCCATATGTATGTTATTATATTTCGTATTTAAATATGAGATGCAATTTTTTATTACTCATTTATTGAGATTTATGTCTTACATGTATATGTTAAATCTTTTATAGGTAACTAAAAAGGCGGAATCAAGGTGATCAGAGGTGGATGGTGCTTGCGTTGGTGACAAGGAAGAATAAATTATGTAGTTTAAGGATTTTTAATATGTTCATCGTATTTTTCGTTAAACTCTTTACATTTTAAGAAAATATTATATTTTTCTTTTATTTGTGAAATTATTCTTTACGGTACATATATACTGATTCCAAAGGTAGAAATTTGAGTCGTTAACATCACTTGCATTGATGAACAGAATCATTGATTGAGCTTATAATCCTTTGATTGAAAGCATGTTAGGGTATCGTTTACAATCGGTTTAAATTATAAATAGATACAAATGAAAGTTAGAAGTTTGACCATGTTGTTGTCTAGGAGGGTATGGCTGATTATATTGTTGGAAATTTTGTCGATTCTGATTCATAGGTTGATTCACTTGTCGATTCCCATAGCTAAGATTTGGATGATTCCTCCATTCTTGATTGTACGTGTTTGAATAGGGACCATAATTTCTCTATGGCTGTTCAGGAAAACTACCAGATGCATTTACGTGTTCAACGGGTTCTTCTTGAAGTGTTGGACACATATCAGTTGGATGGTCTATTAATGAACAAAATCCACATTCCTTCGCTGTTTGTATAGTACATGCAGCCATTTGACGAACAAGAGTGGTTAGACTCGTTATTTGTTGTTCAATGGATGAAATATTTACCTCGTTAACTTGTCTAGAAAGGGAATCAAATCTAGCACCAAATTGTTGAAAGTTGGCTGCCATGTTTGCAATTAAATTCCTCGCTCATTCGGGAGTTTTATCCACCAAAGCTCCTCCACTTGCAGCGTCAATCATGCCCCTTTCTGTGTGTAAAAGACCTTCATAGAAGTATTGGATGAGAAATTGCTCACTGATCTGATGATGGGTACAACTTGCACACAATTTCTTGAACCGCTCCTAATACTCATATAGAGATTCCCTGTGATCTTGTCTGACACCACAAATTTCTTTCCTAATATTTGCTGCCATTGAAGTTGAAAAATGTTCTCTAGAAATAATCTCTCCATTCTATCCCATGTGGTAATGCTTCTCGATGGTAGATAATAGAGCCAATCTTTAGCTGAATCCTTCAGAGAAAATGGAAAGGCTCTCAGTTTGATTTGTTCTTCGGTGACTCCCGTAGGTTTCATACTCGTGTATACCACATGAAACTCTTTCAGATGTTTATGAGGATCTTCACCTACAAGACCATGAAAAGTAGGCAAAATATTTATTAGTCCAGATTTGAGCTCAAATGTAGTAGTAGCATCTAAAGTAGGAAAAGTTATGCATAAAGGTTGTTGATTCAATGTAGAGGCTGTACTTCAAAATCCTATTTTCGGTCATGGTTCTTTCTCCTTCAAACTCAAAATTTTGTTGGATGTTAATCCTTAACTTGCGCAAAGTTTTCTCAATTTCCCGATCGTACTGCATATCACTTTGATTAGAAGATCAAGTTGTCCTGGTGTACTATTGTAGGCACCCAAAAATAGTCCTAAACCTCTAAAACTAATGCAATAGTGGAAGTAAGGGTCGATCTCACGAAGAGAGTGCAATTCCACAATTCATGTTTCGTATAATGATTGGGGGGGTTTTGTTTATAATGAAATCAATCTTATAACAAATAACAATGTAAATCAATGAGTTGTATTAAATCAATGAAACGAGTCTTGATCAAAGTCAACTTCCGCCATTAAAGATTTATAACCATTCATCAATTCACAAAAAATAATCAATTCAGATTCACAATATTCATCGTTGGAATAAATTCCTATTTCTCCGTAATTTTAGTTAATCAGAAACCAACGTTCTAATTAACCTTAATTATCAAATAATCTCAGACCAGCGTTAAAGATTCAATTTAATAACAGCTTTAAATAATAGAGAAATCGATGAACTATATAATACAAACACCAGCGGTTGCATTTAATCTATTTAAACATTCTTCTTAAGATTCAATAACATCTATCGCAGAAAATTATCAAATCCTAGTACTTCACAAGTTAAATGATTCAAACAATTATGGATTTGAGATTTAATTTAGCTATAGATTGCAATATATGAAAAACTAATAGATCTCTTAGCAATCAAACATGACAATCATAAAATTATGCATAGAAGAATATTCAATACTGAGAATATAAATTAAACAATGAAAATAGATAGATCTCATAGTTATAATATTTTCCAAGGCTTCGATATCTTTCAATCAAGCACCAAGAGTTAGTTACATATGATAGATCCAATAAACATAAAGAGAAAATAGGTTGGAGGCGTTCTGGTTGTGTTCTAGGGTTTTAAAATATGTATTTATAGTTGTTTCCATAGGTAGTTGAGTTAAATTCAGAAACCAGAATTTTTTCCCCAATTTGGCCTAGGCGGGTAGGAAATGGGGCGGTCGCCCAGGCAAACAAAATGATTTCTGTTAATCATTCTGATGGTTGGGTGAGCGCTTGAGCGGGCGCCCAGTACACAGTTGGACAGCTTTTAGTGTTTTGATCATATCTTTCAACACAGATATCCGATTGAGATGATTTAAAATGTGTTGAAAAGCTAACTCAAAGGGATGCAACTTTGCTTCAAATACCATCTTCAAATTCGATCATTTTCTACATCAAAATTTGGTCTGAAAAGGAGGCTAAAAATCGGTGCAACCTTTTTTAGGTTGAAAGTTGATATGTGATAATGTTTTGGCTAAATTTCATCCATTTGACTCCTTTTTTCATCCAATTGACCTCTAATACTCTCGAATCTTCATCACAAGGTTAGAAACAAGTTTAAAATATTTGTACTTTAGTCCTGAACTATCACTTTCTTCCATTTTGGTCTCTTTTTCACTTGTTTCTTTCAAATTACGCCATATCCATAGAATTGCCTCCTAAATAAAATATGAGCATAATGAGTACATTTTGGCATAAAATAAACATACGAGCGCATAAAATAAGGAGGGAAAAATATGCATTTTACATTCATATCATGTCCCCATCATCAGAAAATTGAGCAACTTCTCATCCAATACTTCTATGAAGGTCTTCTACCCACAAAAGGAGCATGATTGACATTGCAAGTAAAGGAGCTATGGTGGATAAAACTCCAGAAGGAGGGAGGAACTTAATTGCAAACATGGCAGCCAACTCTCAACAATTTGGCGCTAGAGTTGATCCTTCTTCTAGACAAGTTAACGAGGTAAATGTCTCGTCCATTGAACAACAAATAGCGAGTCTAACCACTCTTGTTCATCAAACGGTTGCAGGTACTATACAAACATCGAAGGCATGTGGAATTTGTTCATTGGTGGGCCATCCAACTGATATGTGCCCAACACTTCAAGAAGAATCTGTTGAACACGTAAATGCAATTGATAGTTTTCATAGACAACTACAGAGGAATTATGATCCCTATTCAAACACGTACAACCCAGCATGAAGGGATCATCCAAATTTTAGCTATAGGAATCGACAAGTGAATCAACCTATGAATCAAAATCGACAGAATTTCCAACAATATAATCAGTCATACCCTCCTAGACAACAACATGGCCAATCTTCTAACTCTGAAATATCTTTAGAAGATATTGTTAAATCTCTTGCAACTAACACTTTACAATTTCAACAGGAGACCAGGGCTAGCATTCAATGTTTGGAGAATCAAATGGATCAAGTAGCTAATGCAGTCAGTCGGCTAGAGGCGCAAAGTTCGAAAAAACTACCATCTCAAACAATGGTGAATCCAAAAGAAAATGCGAGTGCAATCATCCTGAGAAGTGGTAAAGAGGTTGAGATTTCGGTAAAGGCATCCTCTAGGCCGTTGGAGCAAGAAGATGAAGAAAAAGAGGTTGCAAACAAGACTATCACCAGTGATAATGAGGTGGCTGAGCGTAATTTTTTACCCCTCTCTGATTATAAACCAATACCCCATTTTTCTCAAGCTTTAGTAGGATCTAGGAAATATGAACGAGATCATGATGAGCTGCATGAGATTTTTAGTAAATGTGAGGTAAATATTCCACTTTTAGATATTTTAAACAAGTGCCTCTTTATGCTAAATTTTTGAAACAATTGTGTACAAGTAAAAGGAAACAGAAATTGAAGGGGATTGAAAGGGTAAAAGTTGAAGAACATGTATCTGCAATAATTCAAGAGAAACTTCTTGCAAAGTGCATAGATCCAGGTATGTTCACTATCCCTTGCATGATAGGCGACACTAAGTTTGAGAAGGCCATGTTAGATTCAGGAGCATCTATTAATGTCATGCCATATTCTGTATACACTTCCTTGAAACTTGGACCTTTAAATAAAACTGGTGTGATAATTCAATTAGCTGATAAATCTAATGCATATCCTAAGGGGGTAGTTGAGGATGTTCTTGTGAAAGCTAATAAATTGGTTTTTCCTGTTGATTTTATGTGATTGACATGGGTAATAGTAATCATACTACCTCTATCTTGTTAGGAAGACCGTTCTTAAGGACATCCAAAACTAAAATGGAATTTCATAATGACACACTAACCATAGAATTTGATGATAAAATTATCACATTTAATATCTATGATTCCATGAAACATCGGTGTAATAATAATCATGTTTATTTTATTGATGTGATTGATCATTTAGCACAAGATATTTTCGAATTTCTTGCTAAAAAGAACGGGAAGCTGTCATATTGAGCATCTTATGAAGGAAAAAGATGAGCTGGCCTTAAACACTGAGTTACAAAGAATTGTAGCAGCATTAAATGATCTTCCAGAGTCAGTTAAGATTTTTGGTTTTGTATTACCAGTTTCTAATGAGAAACCTCTACTTTCTATTTTGCAGACTTTCATTCCAGATTTGAAGCCTCACCTCAATCACTACAAGTATTTATTCCATGGATGTAGAAGAACACTGCTAGTTACATTCCCAATGGACTTGGTGCACCCCAAGGAAGATTGAAGCCAACCATGATAGACCCAGGCTAAATAAGGAAACTTTGAGTCAAGCCAAAGACAATAAACAAAGGCACTGCTTGGGAAGCAACCCAATGGGAGTTCGTTCATTTTCTCTTTTTATTTTTGCATTTTTTTTTATCTTTGTCATTTTCTTTGCATTGCACCTTACATTGGGGACAATGTAAGTTTTAAGTGTGGGGAGGGATTTAGATTTAGGTTGCATTTAGATTGAGTGAGTTAATTTTCAAAAAAAACTGCATGATTTTTCAAGAAGAGGAGATGAAGTTAAAAGATTTTTGATTGTGTATGTTATTTGTTAGAATTAATTAAGTTTTTGAAGAACTCATAACATAATTGAATGAATAATCCTCCAACTTAGAGCTGATTAGTGGAGTTATTTTCTTTGAGAATGGTAGTAACTAAATTCTGTAGACAAAAGTAGTAAGATTTTTAAGCCTTTAGACTGATACATCCATAACAGTCTCATCATTCTTTTTCATGTGTGATATTCTTCCATGGTTTTGTTTCTCTAGAACTTGCCTTGATTCTCTTCAAGATCACATTGACACGTGCATGCATGAACTTGATTAAGACCATCTTTGTTACATAAATGAGCTTCATTAACCAAATAGCCGACCCTGTAATTGAATTTTCCATTGTTGAGCCCATTTGAGCCTTATTGCCTTTTCTTTGTATAAACTCACATTACAAGCTTTAAACTGAAAAAATAATGTCTTTACCCAAGTTTTAGAGCTAGTGGAGTATTGTTGAATGTCATAAGAAGTATGGGTATGCAAGAAAATAAGTGTGGGGGTATCAAGATTTATGGTAGTGCTATTATTGGTGAATTGGAACAAATTTTATATGTCAATTCAAGGAGTTTCAGTATTGGTGTATAATTTGAAGTTTACATTATGCAAGAAAAACACAAGATGAAGAAGGAAAAAGATGAATGATTGAAGAAAAAAAGAAAATAAGTGATGAAAGAGAATGATTTTAATGTGAAAAAGATCTATATTCATAACTCTTCCTACATCTCAAGAAAGAGTTCGATTTGTGTGGTATAGATGCAAAAATGATGAAGCTATCACGTGGAGTAGTTGATTTACATGTCTTATGTATATTTTTGAGCTAAGTCTATTTATCTTTACTCCACTAGTTTCGATGGCTCTTGAGTCACATACCCAAATATTTCTCACTTTGATCATAAGGCATATTACAACCTTTGAAAAGTCCTTATGATTCTTGTAATGCATGTGATCTAAGTGGTGGTGAATGAAAAGATATGCAAGCATATGGTAGAACATCTCCATTGGATTGAATTTGAGCGAAACACTTATCGTTTAAACACATGAGAGTTGAGTGCTTATATCCGTGAGGGTCTACATGTTTAGTTTACTCTATCTTCATATGAAAATGCTTGGTAATTGATTATGAGTTGTGTGGAATGTTTATTCGTGATATTTTACGTATTTTGGAAAAACATGATGGTTTTATGTTCTTGGCATTATGACCTGGTGTTTTAGAGAATTAAATTTGAGTTTTGCCTGAGGACGAGCATAAGCTAAGTATGGGGAAATTTGATAGGAATGTAAAATGCATATTTTTTCCCTCCTTATTTTATGTGCTTGTATGTTTATGTTGTGCTAAAATGTACTCATTATGCTCATATTTTAATTTAGGTGACAATTCTATGGATATGGCGTAATTTGGAACAAATATGTGAAAAGAGACCAAAGTGAAAAGAAATGAAAGTTCAAGGACTAAAGTGAAAATATTTTAAACTTGTTTATAAACCTTGTGATGAAGATTCGAGAGTGTTAGAGGTCAATTGGATGAAGAAAGGATTCAAATGGATGAAATATAGTCAAGACATTATCACATATCAACTTTCAAGTTGAAAAGTTTTGAATCGATTTTCAATCTCATATTGGGACTAATTTTGGACATGGAAAGCAATCGAATTAGAAGATAGTTACTGAAGCAAAGTTGTATCCCTCTAAGTTATTGGTAGAGAAAGTTATGGCTAAAATACTAAAAGCTGTCCGGGAGGAAGTTTCGTAAAACCATGCGGCCGCACAAACCACGTCCGAGAGTTTGAGAGCTCAGTTTATTTGTTCCATGTGGCCGCATGGTTCATTTTCAGGGTGCGAATTTTGGTTTCAGAATTTAAGTCAACTACCTATGGAAACAACTATAAATACATATTTTAAAACCATAGAACAGAAACGAGAACGTACAGAACGCGTCGAAATTCCATTCTTCTCTTAAATTCATGAATTTTAACTAAACTTTTACACTTGGTCGAAGGAGATTGAAGACTTGGAACCACATATTGTGAGATCTAAATGGTTTTTCTTAATTTAATTCATGCTTTTGAGTATTGAATATTTTTCTGCATTTCCATGATTGTTATGTTTAATTGTTAGGAGACCTACTAATTTATTATTCATTGCAATCTACCGCTAAGTTAAATATCAAATCCGTAATTGTTTGATTCCTTTAACTTGTGAAACACTAGAATTTGATGATTTTCTACGATAGAGGTTATTGAAGTTTAAAAAGAATGTTTAAATAGATTAAATGCAACCGCTGGTGTTTGTGTTATCTAGTTCATCGATTTCTATATTGTATAAAGCTGTTATTAAATTGAATCTTCAGCGCTGGCCTGGGGTTATTTAATAATTAGGGTTAATTAAAACGCTGGTTTCTAACTAACTAAAAATAAGGAGAGATAGGAAAATAATTCCAACGGTGAATATTCAAAATATAAATTTAATTATCCTTGCATCTATGATCAATTGTGGATTTTCGAAGGTGGATATTGACTTGACCAATGTTGGTCTTTTGATTGTTTTCGTTAATTTAATTTTTATTGTTATTAATTGCGTTATTTACAATTGTTTGCATACAAAAAGCCCCCAATCATTGTACGGAGCATAAAATATTGAATTACATACTCTTCGTGGGATCAACCCTTACTTCCATTGCTACATTAGTTTTAGAGGTTTAATGACTATTTTTGGGTACCTACGACAGCACACCAGAAGCCCAAGACAAAAACCCATATAAGGTTTTTATATTTTCAAATCATTTTCCAAAAATTGCAACCCAAGCTCTTAAAGCTTGAAAAGCTAACAAATCAGCCCCCACATCTCTGCCAATACTTCATGTTTTCGTTTTTTTTTCTTTTTGCACACAAGTCCTCTAGCAATTTGTACCCAAGGTCCTTCCACTCTAAACTTGTACAATTTGCTCCTCAGGTTTTGACTTTCATATCAATTATGCTCTCTATAAATTGCATCCAAGATCCTTCAACTTTCTAGACTTATTCATTTTGGTCCACAAATTCAGAAATTTGCACAAATTTGATCATTTTCTCCTCATTTTGGCCTTGTTCTATCTCTTTAGGTGATTTTTACTTACAAAAGTAATAATTACATAATTGTGAGAGAAAATTTGTCCATTTTTATCAATAATAGGTATTCAATAAGTGTGGAAAAACACTTATCAGCCACTCTAAGTGGATAAGGTGATTTGTAGTTTTCTCTGTCAATATAAGTTGCCTTTGTTGCATGTCATAGTTGTGGTAATTGTAAACACTCATTGGTCAATACACATAGTGGTGGCAATGGGCCTAGCTGAGCCGACTCAGCCCTTACCTGCACGAGCTCAGCTTGTGCCCAAGCTCGCCGACTCGTCTTTTTTTTTTTACTAAACCTATAAGAAAATATATATACACATTTTCTAAAGAAATGTATATTTAAAAAATTGTTTACAAAATATATTTTGACCGTTGTCTTTCTAAAGATTAAGTTTTGTTTTTTATTTACCCTTTTATACTATATTAAACCTATATATATACATTTTGTAAAATGTAAACAATTTTTTAAATATACATTTTCCAAAACATTTTTATTTTTTAAAATATATATATAAAAAAAGATAAACCCTTCTTTATCTGGGCTTGAGACAAGTTACTTCAATTTCGAGTAGGCGGAGTTAAAAATTGTACACGAACAACTTGTTATGTGTACAATTTTTTTAAAAAAATTATGAAGGTATGAAAATAAAATTTTGTGATGAATATAGTGAAATTAAATATCACTTACTTGGTTACATGCAATTTCGGCATATTTATCTTGAATTCGATAATTAGCGTCTTCCCAGTCCTTCACGCACATTAACGCTTCCAAAATATCTTCTTTTAGTCGACTCATGAACTTAGAGAGAACCCTCTTCCCTACACTAAAAGTAGACTCCGAAACTACAGTGTTAACATGAGGTGTTAGTAAATCTTTTGCTACTGCAGAAACTACTGGCCATTGACGTTCATAATCTCGCCAGGATTGAATTACCTCTTCTGAACTTTTCCTGACTGCTTTGTTACTAGGCAAAGTATGACTAAAGTAATCAATTAATTCACATGGCAACACATTTGGACTATTACTCAAAGTTTGAGTACATGTAGTGAAAGACAAACTACTACTACTAGATGAACCACATGCATATGCAGTTGAATCATATCTATATGAGTTCATGGTTTCAAATAAATTTAAAACTTCCGAGTCGTCATCTATTATATTAATGGGAGGAATAGTTGTAGGTACACGAGTAATATGTGTACCAATTCGTGAAGCATATAATTCATACATTTCACGTAACGTTTGTTCCAAATTCCTATAAGTGATAGATACATTAAAAGTTAAAGCATTTGAAATTTGATCAATTACAAACGTAGTACCCGATAAATTATATCAAGAGTCCATGACGCATGCTAAATGAAATAACATAGGTAATTCTTTCCAATATTTTCTAAATTTTAATTCTATGGAATATATAACTATATGAAAATCGGGGTCATTTGAAATCTCTTAAAAGCCCTAGTAATTATATAAAGACGTTCAAGAATCATACAATTAGTGGGATAATAAACACTAGACAATATATTTTTAGACTCATAAAAATTTGTCAAAAAATTTAAATTTTAAAAACTATATTCCAATCAAAATATTCAAGATAGTATCGTCTTCGTCTCTAGCATGCCTATTGTTATAAAACTCAGTAATTAAATGCTCAAAACCTTCACATGATTTTAATAGTAAATAAGTTGAGTTTCATCTATGGCATATGTCAGTAATAAAGATTTTTGTATGCTTCATCTCAACTTCACAAAATTCTTCAAATGTTTGTTATCTATTCGGTGTAATCGTGATATATACAAGTGCATTCCTAATCCGGCTAATTTCATCATTAACATGTTTCAAATCGTCTTGAACTATTAAATTAAAAATATGGCATACACATCGAATATGCAATAAATAACCACCAAAATCGGGTTGAAGTACTCTATGTAATTTATCAATAACAACCTTATTTACACTAGTGTTGTCGAATGTAAAAGAAAGAATTTTACTCTCGCATTTATACTCTCTAATAATGTTCATAATAGCATTAAATATAGTTTGGACATTGGCGGGTACTCAATAATTTTAAAAGCAATTTTTTATGCATGACCCAAAGTGAGTCTATATAATGTACAATTGCAGCTATATAACATTTCTTATTAATCCATTCCCACATATCGAAAGTTAAAGATATCACACCCCATATTTTTCTAAATCCGCAATCAATAGTTTCTTTAAATTAAGAAAATATTCAATTGTATCGGAATGAAGAGTATTTCGACTTACCCCAACGTACCTCGATTGAAGATATTATTTGACATAGTTTACGAAATGTTGGTTGTCCGCTATTGCTAGTGGCAACTCCAACGCGGTAACGAACTTCACCATTCTTGTTCGAGCTTCATCCTCCGAATACATCCATATAGAAAGTGGCGTAATAGTAACATCGGCGCCTGGAGTACCAAATTGTAGTTTCATTTGACCAGCTGGAAGAAGTCCATGTTTGGCTGCACATGTTTTGTAGTGACGGTTGAGGTGGGTAGCTCCAATGCCTTTTGCCATGATTGTCGTTGTTGGTAGTATTTACATACTACTTTGGTTTCTGGAAGTCCATTGACCACACGACCAATTTGAAACAATTTAAAATTATCCCAACATTTTTCCTGCTTCTTTCCTTTTCTCTTCCATCTTACATCAAGAATATTTAATGTAGGTTCTTTATCTTGTTCCAAATCAATTGGAACACCAGGATCGACATCAACATCATCCAAATCAATTAAATGACTACCTTCATGAACGTCAAAATCTTGAATGTTTTCTTGAATTGGTAATTCATTAAGATTGACGAATTAATTCTCAAATTGACAACTTTGTATCAGACAAAGGAATTATAACATGGATTATAATGGTTGTACAAGGCCACATGGGCACCGTACTTACCGGCCACCACTTGGCACCCCTATAGGTGGGGCCTGCCGTACAGGACCCATGTGGCCCCATATATGTAGCATGATTGTTATAACAGGTCTACGTATTTATCCGTGCACCTGGTCATTTTTTGGAGTCTCAGGTTTTTGTATTGCCTAAGATGTAATACTAAACCAATGCATGAAATTGTGAACTATTGTTCTCAACATTTCAGGTTCAACTGATTGATGCTTCGGTTTTGGGAAAATGATGAAGGTTAGAATACTAAATTTATTTTTATAGTTCGGTTCGAGACTTTTGGACACCCTTAGGCCCATTGCTTGAGCGCCCGGTGGGTAACAGTCGAGCGACCAAGTCTCGGGAGAAAACCTGTAGGTGTTGCTCGAATGGTTAGCTAGCGGTAGACTAGCGAAAATGCATTGACTTTTCTTCCCAGTTCATAATTTCAATCTCTTCAAGTCTAATAAAAATTCCAACTCCCAATAGGGCTTCCAAATAGAATTTCAACTTAAATAAAGCTCCAATATCATTCCAAACTGAATTTTTCTTGACGTACACTTCAATTAAAATTCTTCAATTACTTCAACAAGGAATTCGGGTCACGTCCAAATTCTAACAGTTTATGTTTTCAATTTTGGTTCTTTTGCTAGAGGCCAGGCATCTAGATGATGTTTTATGAGTTGGCATGCCATCAATTAAATAATTTGTTTGTGGCGGTTCATGCAACTGCCTGTCTTTATGGGGATACAATTTTGGGGTGGTTCATTCATCCTACCTAAAGAAATCAGATTTGCGGAAGATTAGAATAATGTACAAGAAATTCCTAGCCTTAATCTGCTAGAGCATGATTCTAGGAGACTAAAAATAGAATATATCCCTAATTATCATCTATCCAAAATAGGGAAGTAATACTACTAATGCCAGGGAAAAGTCTCTAGATAGTATACAAAACCTAGCCTTCTGATTAGCACAAAGTCAGCAAGGATATTCTTCAGATTTGATTAGCACTAAATAAACAAGAAATCTTCCACAGTTTTCTTTCTACACTCTCAATGTTTAGAACTCAAAGAATCAGGCACATATAGGCAGTCATAATGTCATGGACAAACTAGCACCACCGTTTCATTTGCATTGGGCTCATTTTTTTCTTCTCTTTTTGTTGTGGAACAAGAAATGTGCTTTAGGTGCAGAAGATTTAGAAGCAAAATTTATTTCATTACATCATTTATCGGTATTCCAGGACAGCTCCCAAGTCTTCTTTTTCCTGTTTTCCATAAAAAAAATTGAATACATTATATATAGTGCTTGGTTTTTCTATGATACAAGGTTGAGTGAGTTTATTCTTCTTGCTACGATCTTCTTATATTATTTTTTTACCGGATTTTTTATAATGGGATTATTTATAAACACCAGAATCTGAAGCTTTGGTGGTTTATTTCACTTTATCCTCAATTTCTCATGTTTGAGTGAGATTCAAATTCTTTTTATATCTAATACTTCATATAAGTTTTTGATAAATATGGCATTTTTTCTGAGATTTTACGACACATTCTTAACATGTGTAGACCACATCAGTGAGATTGTCTTCTTATTAGCTCTCTTTGACACCTACATACTTAATGAACCTTAGAATTTTACTAGATTACTGGATCATTGATCATCCTTGTTTTTAAAAACTGCCCAGCTCATAGTATAGGATTTAACATATTTGTTGCTTAACCTGAATGTGTGGTGTTTCCATTCCTTAACTCGATTTTCATTCCTTCCTCATATAGACAGGCCATGGCACAAGAATGTTGGCAACAAGTAATGAATGCAGAACTTAAGGCTCTTGAGGCTAACCAAACCTAGGATGTTGTGCCATGCCCACAGACCGTGAAACCCATTTGGAGTTGATGAGGGTGTTTTTGCACACTTATTTAATACCTAAATATGCTTATTATTGATGAAATAGCTTATATCGACTCAAAATTGGGTAATTTTGGCTTTTGTAGGTCATAAACCTAAATGCAAGGAGAAGAAGGCAAAAATAAGAGAAAATGGGATCAAAAGTGTACAAAAACATGAACCCAGGGACCAAAGCGCGCAAGTTAGAAAGTTGGAGGACCTTAGGTTGCAAATTTTGGAAGGCAAAATTAATAAAAAGATCAAAATTTGAGGACCAGATTGTACATGATCAAAGTTGAGAGACCTAGCGTACAATTATATGGAGGACTAAGATGGACAAAAGAAAGGAAAATGAAAAAAAAAAGCATGTGCTCACGCGTAGACTTAATGTGGTGCTCGCGTGAGAATGCTGTTTTAATATATCGAGATCAAAATGGTAACATGGCTGGGCAAATTTTGCATGTTTCACGTAAATTTTGGGACTTCGTTTGCAATTTCACACAAGACGATTTTTTGCCCTTTCAATACCATTTTTTGTTCAATTTTAGGGCAAGACTCACAGGAGAATGCTTCAAGGGGAGAAGAGGCAAGAAGAAGAAGAAGAGAATATCTAGCAAAATTAGGGAGTTTGAAAGGGATATTCAAAATTTCAATCCCTCATATCTTCAAGAATAAATTGAAGGGACGGTTCAGTTTTCTTTCATTTTCTTGGATTTTTTCTATCATCTCCTTCATTTTGTAATAGGTTCTCTCCTTATTTCCTTTTTGTGGTTCTATTTTACAATGGGCTATTTGTTTAATGTTGGGATTTATGGTGTAACTTGACATAAGTTTCATTAATGTCAATATTCATCATTTAGGGTGTGTTTGGTAGAAATTAAAATCAGATTAAAATTGAAAAATGTCCGTTATTGTTGACTTTTATTAGATGAGTGAGACCCAATAACGGCTATTTTTTCAATTTTAATTGGATTTTAATCTCTATTGAATATGCATTTAATGCTTTAGTTACTATGGTTATTGTGCATTTGTTATTCTGCTTCAATTTTCACCATGTATGTGGCCAATAGATGATTGAGTTAGGTAATTTGTTCAATCAATGAGAGATTGTTGCGCATTCTTGATCAAAATAATTAATGCCCTAGGTTGTTTTAGGAGATAGAAATATACTCCAAACTCTAGGTGAGCCATTGAGTATTTTCATTACCGATTTAATGTGGTTGTTTGGATTTTTATCAATATAGAAATATAGTGGGTACAAAAAACAAATTGAGTCAAAATTGTGTAATTAAAAAAAAACTCATCGAGGGATCGATATTCGAAATCACAAGTCTATTTTATTACTTGAACGCACATGTGCACTTGCGGTATATAATTTTAGGGTACTGGAGTAAATGGGTATACTTGGTCAAACTTTGTTCTGATGGTTCCTTTGAGCACTATAAGGCTCGATTGGTTGCCTTGGATAACCAATTTGATCCTCTTCCTAAAATGACGACCATTCGCCTTTGGTATCACTTGCCTCTTTCTGATCTTAGTCTTTATGTCAAATGGATGTAAAGAATGAGTTCTTATATTTCCATCCGTGCCTCTTCCCTTGGTTGACACTGTATTTAAGCTAAAATGTTATATTTATGGTCTTAAGCAGGCTCCTCGAGCATGGTTGGACAAGTTAAGCAGCAGTCACTAGGAATTTTCCTTCATTCAAAGTTAGTATGATACACTCTGTTCTTTCACTAGAGTACTGTTGGCATCATTTTCTTGTTAGTATTTGTGGATGATATTATTATCTCCGGATCTGATCACATCCTTAATCAGAAGCTTCAGCAACATTTTCACTCGATTTTTCATATGAAAGACCTTGGTCATCTCACTTATTTCCTTGGGTTAGAAGTTCATGCAACGCCATATGGTATCTTCTTGAATCAACAAAAGTCTATTCAAGACTTGATTAGGTTGGTTGATTTATCTGAAGCTACCTCAATTAATACTCTGTTGGAGTTTAATTTTAAATAGGGCTGTAAGCAAAAACCGTCAAACCGAAAAATCGAACCGAAACCGCATTTTAGAAACCGTCGGCTTGGTGCCACGTGGACCCGTCAACGAAATGGTTTTGAACCAAACCAAACCGGTCAAAAACGGTTTGGTTTAGGTTTGAGAATTTTAATTACGGTTTAAAACCAAACCGGACCGGTGAAAAAATATATAAAAATAAAAAAATAAAAAAAATGAATTTTTTTGAAAATTCATCTAAATATGCAAAATTCAATAGTTTTGTCGTTTGTGTGTATTTTTGTCAATTTATAATTTTCTATTACATATATATTATTATTACCAAATAATCTTAATTTATATATAATAATCTCAAGACTAACATAATTTATCAAAAACTCTTTTCCTCTTTAGAATTCAAATTTCTACCGTTGCTTCTGAGTCTGCATTCTCAAATAGAGGTCAGATACTTGATTCCTTTAGGAGTTTATTAGATGCAAGGATGATTGAGGCTTGTATATGCGGAAAGAATTGGTTTCAAATTAAGAATGAACCTATAGTGTTGCACCAATATTTATACGAAGTGGAAGCATTTGATGATTCAATGAAAGTTGTGGCAGGTGGTTTATATTTTCTATTACCATATTTTTAAAGATTCTTTTATCTATCTAGTATCTAATACTACGATGATATAACAAATGCATTTGTTTGACAATGGAGACTATGAATCACGTGTGACAACAATTGTTGTTTGAGTATATGCGAGAAACTGAATTCGTAACAATATACAACGGTAAGCTTGTGTAATTGTTATGTTTAGATATTATAAACAATTGATTTATTATTATGGTTGGTTATTCTCTCTATTTAATCAGTAGTTTTGTTTTTCAGATATGATGATTACGATATCTTGTTGAACATCATTATATTTTTTGGGCTTTATATTCAGTTTAGTAGACTTGTATTGTAACGTTATCGTAACGTCTTAGCCTAAAATGACAAACAAAAACTATATTTTAGTTTATTGTGATTTCACTTTGATTTAGTTGGTATTTAAATTTGTAGCAGTTATATTTAGTTTGTTTTAGATTTATTGCTAGTAAGATATAAATATATATTGAATTCAATGAATTAATGTCATTAAGTAGACAGACAAAAAAATATACGGCGAAACTGACGGTTTAAAACCGGACCAAATCGTTAGGTTTAGATTTGAGTTTTTTTCAAACCATTCAAAATGGTTTGGTTTAGGTTTGAGTTTTTATCAAATCGGTTTAAACGGTTTGGTTTAAAAATTTGTCAAAAACCGCAAAAATCGGACCGCTTACACCCCTAATTTTAAATATTGAAAAGATGAAAGCAATATTGTTTTAGACCCTACTTTATATCGAAAGTTGGTGTGTAGTCTCATCTATCTCACCATCTTACATCCGGATATTTCCTTTGCAGTTCATATTGTTAGCAAATGTATGGATACTCTATGTCATCTTCATTTAATAGTTGTCCGCTGCATTATACGCTACCTTATTATGACCTCTCATTGTGGTTTGTTTTTCCCTAGGGGATGCCTCTTGAGCTCTTCGCTTATAATGATGCTGACTGGATTGGTTGCCTTAATTCTCGTCAATCTACTATTAGGTAGTGTATCTTTCTGGTGATGCTCTCACTTCTTGGAAATGCAAGAAACAAGATTGTGTTTCTAAGTCTTCCACTGAGGCTGAATACCTTTCTATGTCAACTTGTTGTTCTGATGTTGTATGGCTGTGTGGTCTTCTAGTAAAACTTGGTATTGGAAAAAAAACACAATCTATACCTCTCCATGATGACAATACTAGTGCTATTCAGATTGCAGCTAATCGTGTGTATCACGAACTCACCAAACATATTGAAGTGGAATGTCTAGATGCCTACATATGATTCCAAGGTCATTACTCTTCATCATGTTTCTACTACTTAATAGATCGTAGATATCTTTACCAAATCCCTGGCTCGCCTTTGTCGTAATTTTTTCATCAGCAAATTGATGCTTGTTGATTCACCTGCATAAATTTGAGGGAAAGTATTAAGCATTGATTTAGTTTCCATGTACAGAAAAGAAAAACTACATATAATCAGGGATTTAATTCTGTAACGTTATTTCTTTTCATATATCTGTAACATACTATAAATCAAGGAAGTACATACTGAAGAATCATTCCAAAATTATTGTCAGTGAGTCCTACCAAATGTGTAAATAAAAATAGAATTTGATCAACTTATAATCAGCTATAAGCATTGCCTAACATGCACATTGATATGATCTGGATAGGCAATCATTTGGTCGAATTTGAGAGTCCAAGTTGAATAAGTTGACAAGTCAAGCTTCAAGTTTCGTAAAGGGCACAGGAGCCGAAATGAGTTGGATTCAAGGTTTGGAAAACATTTGGAAAGAAAACGAGCAATGTGCACGAAAACGGTCATAACTTTCAGCTCGGTTGTCGGATTTTCACCCATGAGTACATTTTGAAAGTGGCACAAAATTCTACACAAAGCTATGTGAGCTCATGGTACTTCTGGGCTTGTGATCACACAGAAACAAGCCGAGAACAATTTGTCAAGAATTTTAATTTTACGCGAATTTCCTTATTTTGTTAGAATTTTAGTTTAGGTAAGATTCTTGTAATCTTTAAAGTAATATTTTCATTTTTCCATATTTTCCTAGGTTTAGTATAAATAGGAAACTTTATTTCATTGTAAAAGAACCTTTTTGACATAATGAAATATGGAGATTTTCTCTCTTCTTGTTCTTCGTGAACATTCGAACTTATCAAATATATTATTATATTTGTGGCGTTCAACCATAGAACTTATCAAAGGATTAGGCACCCTTTGTGGCGTTTGCAAATCAAGGTTCATTGATTTTGTAATCAAGAGGTCATTCAAACTTTATTTTTGTTTGGTTGCTTAGTTCAATAATCTGCGGGTCAAGATTCTACCGTCTACAACCTGAATTTTGACTTTCTTGGCGTTTTCAACTAATTCCGCGATTTCCACACTGATCCCGTTCCCAGGTTCTCGTCATTTGGTATGAGAGCTTAGGCTCCAAATTCAAGTTCTATCTTTTCTTTTGTTTTGAGTATTTTGTTTTGTTTTGTGTCTAGTAATATTTTTGAGTCTTAAATCCAGAAAATTTCAAAAAAAAAAAAGAGTCAAAAGTTATTTTTTAGCTAATCTAGTATCCAAATCAACTCATGTTTCTTTTCTCGGTTTCATAATTGATTTTTGATTTTACCAAAAAAAAAATTTACTATTCATCCATATGGTACTATCTATCCGTACGGTAATGTAGTCCGAAAAAAAAAATTATTTATTTGAGAAGTTGACACTATCATATTATCTATCCAAAATCCGTTTATTTTCATTCCAATTCAAAAAATTCAAGATCCACTTTCTTGAATTTAAATATCACTCATCCAATTGTCCAATTCATTTCTTAAATTTTCTTGATTACGCCTACGTAAAGGATGTATTATGATTGAGGATTTATTTTTCAAACTCGGTATTTTGTGGATAGTACGGTATGCAGTTTGGCTATTGATAAGGAGTACATATCAGATTTTGTTAGTATCGCGATGGTGGAAAAATTAGGATTACCTTTGCAACAACACCTTAGGCCTTATATGATGACTTGGTTGAAGGAGTGTGGGAATGTAGATGTGACCAAGCGGGGAATGTCACCATTGGGAAATATAGTGATGAAGTTTGGTGTGATGTAGTTCCATTAAAATCTTTTCATATCTTGTTTGGGAGGCCTTGGAGGTATGAGAGGAAGGCTATTTATGATATAGAGAGGAACATGTATAGGTTTCTTCAGGATGGGGTAAAAATCACTCTAGCTGGTTGACACTAGAACAATCCTTTGCAGACCGATAGAAGGTGAGAGGTGAGGTAGAACGGGAAAAGCAAGAAAGAGAAATGACTACACATAAGGAGAACACCGGAGTTGAATTGTAGGAGGAGTCTAAAAATAGGGAAGTTGAGATGGAGGATGATGGATTGAAAAATGCAGTTCATATTGGGGAGAGTAAACCGATTAAAGAGGAGAAACATAAGCAGTCTAGTATAAAAACTGTAGAGATGGTTCAGCGAGAGAGTGAGAAAATAATAGAAGAATGTGTTGAGCAAATTGTTGAAAATATTAAGGGGAATGAAAAGCAGAGTTCCATTGTTAAGCATGATATGGTGGAGACGATACATTATGAGTACGAGGATACATATCTCATTAAGGGAGAAGCTAACAAATCTAACGGTGTTTTGCTTAATTCTTTCTTTCAAGTTTATCATTGTACGTGGAAGTTCATACAACAACATCTATGGCTGATTGTGTTTGTGCGCAATAATTCATATCTACAAAATGGATGGGTACCGTATATTGATCCTATACCATGGAGGGAAAAAAATTTCTATTTGATCCAGGTGGTGCAGTGATGAGTTGTGTAGCAGGGAGGTTATCCCCTATGCGATCACAATGTACGGATTCGGGCCGAATCATTTTCGAAGAGAGAGAGGATGATATGATCTGGGATAGACAATCACTTGGTTGAGTTTTGGAGTCCAAATTGAAGAAGTTGACAAGCCAAGGTTCAAGTTTCGTGAAAGGCTCGGGAGTCGAAACGAGTTGGATTCTAGTTTTGGAAGATATTTGGAAAGAAAACAAGCAGCGGCGAGGACGAAAACGGTCATAACTTTCAGCTCGGTTACCGAATTTTCACCCATGAGTACATCCTAAAAATTGCACAAAATTCTGCACAAGATTATGTGGGCTTATTGTACTTCTAGGCTTGTGATCGTACAGAAACATGCCGAAAACAATTTGCCAAGAATTTTAATTTTATGCGAATTTCCTTCTTTTGTTAGAATTTTAGTTTAGGTAAATTCTTGTAATCTTTAAAGTAATATTTTCATTTTTCCATATTTTCCTAGGTTTAGTATTAATAGGAAACTTTATTTCATTGTAAAAGAATCTTTTTGACATAATGAAATATGTAGATTTTCTCTCTTCTTGTTCTTCATGAACATTCAAACTTATCAAATATATTATATATTTGTGGCGTTCAACCCTAAAACTTATCAAAGAATTATGCATCCTTCGTGGAGTTCGCAAATTGAGGTTCGTTGGTTTTGTAATCAAGAGGTCATTCAAACTTTATTTTTGTTTGATTGCTTGGTTCAATAATCTGCAGGTCGAAATTCTACCGTCTACAACCTGAATTTGGGCTTTTTCGACGTTTTCAACTAATTCTGCAATTTCCACGTTGATCCTATTCTCGGGTTCTCGAAACACATGTTAATGCAAATCAAAACATTGTGTAAACAGGTCGGCCACCAAACAAATAGTGTTTGGGGTTGACTCTTGTCCTGACTTCGTCGTCTTTATTTACTTGGTACGTAATGTTGTCTTGATTACAATTGGTTATTAATATTTCCATTAGAATTCTTCATGACATGTAATTCAATTAGAATTCTTTAATACTTCAAATAAGAAATTCGGGTTACACCCAAATTCAAACAATCTCCACCTTAACACGAATTCCATCAAAGAATGAATAGGCTTCTTCAACAATAACCAAAAAATTAATTTCTCCAACAAAACATAATACACATCTTCTAATGAATCTAAGCACTACTCTTGTAGAATTATCTCAGATTTCCAAAAATCATAATGATTTTATAATGTACCAAAATAGGTTGTAACACGCCCCAAAGCAAAATCAAACTCAAATGCTTTTAAAGAATGCTCATTGCTAGATTGTACACATTCTATTCCACTTAAAGCATGTTCAACCAAATCAGTATCCACATACCTTATTCCATTGGGTCCTTACCTAGGAATTGAATACAATGGCATCGTAGGTGATAGTGGCAAAGCGGAATTATCCATATCTCCTGAACTCTACTAAGTAGTGTTCTTCAAGTCCGACCTTTTATGAGCTCCTAAAGGTATTGTACCAAATTGAATGTCCACCATGGTACTGAACATATGCCGATTAACTCTTCTAGATTTTGCATAACCCTACAAAATGTATAACTATGATATTTTCCGTCCATCCAATACAACTTGGGAACCTTTACAAACCTTCAAGACTCCCTCTCCACCAAAGAACTCATAACCTTTTAAATTAAGGATAAACAACAAGATGAGATTCTTTTTCAAATCCGAAACATGTCGAACCTGATCAAGTGTTCTAATTGTCCCATTCAATAGCTTTAATCTAGCTGTACCAAGCCTAGCAACCTGACAAGGTGTGTTGTTTCTCATAACCACGACACCTTGAAAACGATTTCATATATAGTAAACAAGTCCTTATTATGACAAATGCTGAATCAAGAATCCAATCATCTTTCGGTTTAGACTCAATGTCAGATATAGCTAAGAGATCTCCACCACTTACAACGTTCTCCACGAGGTATGCTTCGTCCGAAGTATCTGAATATCTACTTGTAGTTATCCTTTCTTTATTCTGCAATTTACAGCAATCCTTCTTCATGTGCCTCTTCTACTTGCAGTAGTTAAAATTTTGATTATTGAACTTAGACTTCGATCTGCCCCTTCCAGAACCACCATGAGTAACTAGGCCTTCTCCATCTCTAGCCTAAAAAACCAGATGCTTCATCTTCTCTTTTGAATACAAATCATCATACACCTCCTCTATAGTGAGAGTATAACGACTATACAAGATCGTGTCTCTAAATGAGGAAAACAAAGTGGGCAACAAACACAATAGGATCAAAGCTAAATCTTCTTCATCATACTCCATTTCCAAAGTTTTCAAATCAGCGACGATCTCTTTAAATACAGCCATGTGATCTTCCAATGCTCATCCTTCTACCATTCGATGAGAGTATAAATGCTGCTTGATGTTCAACTTTCTTGTCAGACTTTTAGTCATGCAAAATTGCTCAAACTTCAACCATAAAGCAGTTGATGAATTCTCCTTCAAAACGTACTAAACAATAGTATTTGATAAATGAAAATGAATGTGAGAAACTGCATTCTTATCATTCTGTAATTCTTCCTCCGCGATCAAAGTTGCGATCATCTTGTCAATTCCCAGCAACGCATCATCCAAATCCAACTGTGCGAGTATTGCAGGCATCTTAACTTGCCATAGCGAAAATCTAGTGCTCCGATCCAAAAGCAGAATATCATACTTCATGGAAGTCATCACGAATAAAAACCTCAAACAAATCAAATATTGCACTCTACGGAACTACTGAACATAAGCTCTAATACCACTTGTTGTAAAATAAACAAGATATCAGAATTGCTCTAATACAACTTGTTGTGAAATCAACCATCAGATTGAAATGTTGAAGTTATATGACACAATAATAAAGTATTTGATCTAGCAAAAGAATAATAAAGACAAGAAATATGGCAGAGGAATGAAGAGATCTTATTGACTCGATAATAATGGAAACGAGAGAAAATTACAATTGATCTTATAATTTTAGTAATCTATTTTCTCACACTTATGAAATTGTATTGAAGAACCTAATATTTGTAGGGAATATGTAGAGGATGTACAAACCCTCTTAGTAGAGTTTTTGATGAAGTAGAATGTCAAAAAATCGAGTCCAAAACGAAATAGGAGAAGAAAATGCGAAAAAAGGGAACAGAACAGGTAGCGCTGTGACGCCCATGCCCGACGCTGTGGCGCCTAGCAATCTGCCAATTTTTTTTTCCCAGATTGTTTCTCCATCCCAAACTCTTCTTCAAGTCCAATACCAATTTTCAACTCTCAATGGGTTTTCAAAATAGAACTTCAACTTGACATAAGACTCTAATAGTATTCCAAATTTGAATTGTTCATGACGTGCACTTCAATTAAAATTCTTTAATACTTCAAATAAGGAATTCAGGTCACACCCAAATTCCAACAGAAGTCATAGTTGATGATAAATCTAGAATAGACGTTTTTCCTACTCACATTAGCCCATATCCTTGTGTTTCTATCAATCTCTAATCCCAATCTTCTTCCTCAATATGATATTACGATGCCAATATAGACTAAAATTCCATTATGGTATTTAATAATGATCTTTGCAGTAATAAAGTGCTCACAAGTCTATATTATTATAGAAGTTCCTGGAGAATTTATTTTGGGGAATGTTTCCAACGAAAACAATTTGTAGATAATCCTGCAAATTCATATTATTAAAAAAATATGCAAGTGATTCGTACACAACTTTTTTTTCTTTTATCAACGGTTCTCTTTCCTCAAATATTCAAAACTCAATTCTTGATATGTATCTCCAATTTGTGAGACTTATAAAGTTCGTGTCAAACCTTACAAGTATTGATAAATGTTATTACATGTTTATATTTTGTTAGGAGTCTAATTATATCTGATATAATGTACCACTCTATTGATGGAAGTCGAGCTTCACATTAATTAATGAGGAAATGATATTTTGATGCAGTGTTCTAAAAGGTGTAACACTTTACCTTGACAGAAGCGCAAATTAAGCCATCAATTGTCAAGTTGACCGCTTAATGTAACCTAGGCACGTCTAGGCATATGCGCAATTTATTAATGTTCTTTATTTTTTTTCCCCTTTTTTAAAAGCATTTTATTTGAATTTAGTTTATTAATATTTTTTTACTTTTTATTCCTTTTTTTAAAAGCATTTTATTTGTCTTAGTTTCAAATTTTTAAATGACTTTATTTTTATAAAAATAAAAAATGAATTTATATGATAAAGATTTAGATAAGATTTAATTTACGGTGCTATCTATATTATGTAATTATGATTTAGAGATTTATCGTTTTATTGAAAATTTTAAAAGTATGTATGAATTTCCTATAAATTTATTAAGTATGACTTGTTTAGTTGAAATTATAAAAAATAATCTAAATTTTACATTTTGAAAATTGTATAATTGACTAATTGTATGAATTATTAAGTAAATATAGTATTTATAATTCGAAATTTTGGTATATATTATTTTAATTATTAAATAATTTTAGATGATTAAAAATTCAAAACAATATTAAAAATAAAAATAAAAACTCTATTTTACGTTTAGATCTCACTAGGCTCGTAAAGTTTAAAACTTAGCCTCCATGTCTAAGATTGGCCAAAACCCAAACCAACACGTGGAAATCTCCCAAAGCAACCCGAATCGATCAATTTGGGTCGGTTTTTTGTGATTTTATAGGTGGGTTCCGGTTTTTGGTTAAAAAGGTGAGTTAGGTTGGGTTGATTCATGGGTTGACACCATTGACCCATGAAAACTAGTTTAACTCGCTCAACTCGAGTGGTCTAGTTCAAAATTAAAAAGAAAAAAGAAATAAAATTAGCTCAATCGGACGAAACACAAACAACACAATCCTAACCTTTCTCTCTCTCTCACTCTCCGCCTCTCCCGGTCTCCACTCAAATTGCCGACGACGAACTTCACTTTTCAATTGTCGATGCCGATCGTCGGTAGTCCAGGTTGCTCGTCACATACTCGCAAGTGCTCGTAAGTTGTAAGTTCTCAATCTTCTCCATGAAATTGTGTTTTATTTCATTTTCTTCGATGTTTTTGTTATTTTATTCGTTATTAAAGATTTTTTTTCTACTCGCAACTACGACAGGTACCCTTTACCATCTCTCACTGTATATTAATTTCTCTCTGCTTATTTACCACAAATAGTATATTGGTATGACTGAGTTCAGCTTGGGTAGTTTTTTTTATTTTTTACCTTCTTTAGGAAATTAACACAGCCCACATTCCTAATTGGTCTAAACTCAATCCCTAGAATCACAGTAGTAAATCCTAATTCCTATATCAAATTCTTTGCATTCTCCTATTCTATTATTGTTAATGTAGGGTAACTAATCAACTAATTAAATCTTTAGCCTGAAGAATTCGTGTTTTCATACTACTTTACAATTAAATTTATTGTTTCATTTGTTAGTAGTTGTTGCTTCCTTTTTTTATTTTCTTCTTTTTTGTATGATAGAAGTTTTCAAACGATTTCTGTCCCATTTTTATTAATCTTCCTTTTTTGTGGCGCTACAAAGTGTAAAATGGACACAATAGATATAGATATATGTGAAGAAAATGACACAACAGCACCATCAGATGACGCAGCTTCTCCGAACTTGGATGGTTCTGCATAGAAGATGTTGAGCACTACAACCAATTGGATGAAGGTAATATATGTAATTTTCAGCAATCTTATTATTACGAGTTATTTCTAATTATTTGTTGTCAACTTAGATTTTTTTTTTTTCTTTTTTTTTTTTTTTTTCTTTTTTTGTAAAAATTTTAGAATCAATGAATTCTAAAACAACTGAAAATGATTCGTTTGTTTTATAAGTTTTCAGGTATATTTATTAATCAGCTTCCAATTTCAAAGCTTCTTTGATTTTCAATTTTGCACATTTGACACTTTTTTAATGCTTCACATTGCAAGTTCCACCCTCCCCCAGTTTCATTTGGCTTCTCCACATTTGTTTTTGCCAACAGCTTCAATGCTTTACATTATCTATTGTAGAACTTGGATGCAATTTTAATTTCTCTAGATGAATGTAATATTTGCTTTTGTTTTTGGTCTTTTGTGGATGCCAAGTGCCAAAAACTCAATCAAACAAATATTTTTGTTATGATTTCTCGTTTTTCACTGTATTTTATGTGATCTTATCTTACCAATAGTTGCTCTGCAATTCTCTTGTTATGTCTCTTATTGTGTGTAATATTATGTGGGACTCTTTTGGAATCTTTATGTCAATACAATATTGTTTTTTTTTTTTTTTTGTTATTAAGTGACTGTGTTCTATTTTTGAAGGAACTCATGTCCTAATTGTTTATGTTAATCAATGATGCTATATCTTAATATCCAAGTTAATAGGATAATGCCTTGATATCTTCATTGTGGATCTTTGATGTCGGGCAGAATATAAATTATTCTGCAGGCTAGTTCTACCAGCAAATTCACAAGAAAGAAACACAATAGTAACGCCGAAAACACAGAGAAAACGTCTCTGAAATTTAAAGAACTTTTATATATCCAACAATAATGAAAATAAGTCTATAAGCCGGACTTTATAGCCAAAAATTCGATTTTTACCAAAAATGGCAAAATTCCAAAAATCACGCCAAATTAAAATACGGAATAAAATAAATAGTCTGCAAAAAATCTAGCCGAAATCGAGTTAAAAATCATCTCCTAACATGCAATCGAAATATTACCAAAAATAGCAAAATTTAACTAAAAATAGCAATCTGAAAGGGAAAATAGCAAAATTTGAGGTCGAAAACAACACACATCGAGCAAAGCTGGGTGACCACGACGTGCACGCTGAAACAAGCTTTCCGGATTGGGGTCATAATAGCGATTATGATAACCGTAGCCAAAGTTATAGACAAATTACCGAAACACGTCTCAATTACCAAAATTACGCAATCACTTGCCATCCTTGAGCCGATCTGCCAACTCGTGATACTTTAGAGCCATTAACGTGTTATCTGACAACTCAGCATCTCACTCGGATCCTCCCGCATCAGTCGCCCTGGGTTGGAAAGAACTCGTCCTCGAGTTCGGGTCAGTGTCATCAGAATCTACAAAACAAGGACTTAGGTGTTTCACATTAAAGACATAAGAGGTCTTCAAATGACTTGGAAGGCGCAATCTGTAAGCATTATTGTTGATCTTCTATAGTATCTCACACGGCCAAATCTTCCGGTCCTTAAGCTTATTATACTCACCAACAGGAAAATGATCACGTGTTAATACAGCCCAAACAAAATTACCAACGTCAAAAAGTACCTGACGACGATGACTGTCAACCCGAGCCTTGTACTTGGCATTGCTCTCCTGAATTGCCAACTTCACTTGCTCATGGATACCTCGAGATGCTCTGCCATCTCATCTGCCTTAAGATTGAAGCGTCCTACGCGTGGAATAGGGGCCTAATCCAGCACACCCCAGATAGGTTCTGACCATGGACAATCTAAAATGAACTGAAGCCAATAGTTCTGTTTGTTGATCTGTTATAGGCGAATTCTGCTTGAGGTAAAGCTAAATCCCCTGCTTCGACTTAATTCCTGCCAAACACATCAAAAGGTTGCCCAAACTCTGGTTCACTACCTCGGTCTGACCATCTATCTAGGGGTGATAGGCTCTGCTAAAGTTCAGTTGTGTCCCCAGTCTTCCCCACAAACTCTTCCAGAAATGAATGATGAACTTGGTATCACGATCAAAAGTTATAGATCGATGAACACCATGTAAACGCACAAACTCCTGAAAATAAAGATAGACAATTCGAGTGGCATCCATAGTCTTCCTACAAGCTACAAAATGGGTCATCTTCGAAAATCTGTCAACCACAACAATGATAGAATCCACTGTTGGCTGGGTATGGGGTAAACCCAACACAAAGTCCATGCGACATCGAACCAAGGAGCTTCAGGAACATGTAAGGGTGTGTACAGACCCACATTGGTGAGAACCCCTTTAGACCGCTGACAAACGTAACAACAGTTCACAAAATGCGCAACATCACTGGTCAACTTGGTCCAAGAAAAGTCAGAAGAGATAAGGATCAATGTCTTATCTCGGCCAAAGTGCCCTTCATTATGAATTTCACTGATAATTTGCCACCTCAATGATCAGTCTGGAATGCACAACTGCAATCCATGAAACAGATAGCCATTATGTAGAACAAAATCATAACGGTGATCGTTAGTTACCTCTTGAAATATACTGTCAAAGGAAAGATCATCTGCATACATATCCGAAAAGGTCTCAAAGCCTGTAACTATGGTACTAGTAGTGGTGATGAGCACAGTACAACAGTTCAATGCATCTGCGATGCAATTTAAGCTCCATGCTTGGTGCCTGAGTGTAAAGGTGAACTCCTACAAGTACGCCACCCACTTGGCGTGCCGTCTACTCAGCTTGTATTGACCATTAATGTACTTCATGGCCTCATGATCAATAAATAGAATGAACTCCTTCTGTACCAGATAGTGAGGCCAATGTTTTAGGGACTGAACAATGGCATAGAACTCTAGGTCATAGGTGGAATAGTTTTTCTTGGATCCCGAGAGCTTCTCACTAAAGAAAGCAATTAGCCGCCCTGACTGACTCGGAACACCTCCAATGCCAATGCCTGATGCATCACAATTTACCTCAAACACCTTGTCAAAATCAAGGAGTGCCAAGACTGGTGCTTCGGTCATCTTCTGTTTAACTAACTAAAAACTGACTTCTGCTTCCTCAGACCATTTGAAATCACGTCCCTTAAGACATTCTGTAATAGAATGATGCTAACCCTTCGAGAAGATTGTAGATCCGGATAGTTGATCCAACATACATCCAGTCAAGGAATTGGAAACATGTACTTCACAGTAATTTTATTTATTGCTCAACTGTCAACACACATATGCCATGAACCATCTTTCTTTGGCACAAGTAATGCAGGAACTTCACAATGGCTCATACTTTCGCGATTATAACCCTTCTCCAATAGCTCCACCACTTGTCATTGTAACTCTTCAGCCTCCTTGGGATTGAAGCGGTATGCTGGTCGATTATGCAAGCTCGATCCTGGAACAAGATCAATCTGATGCTGAATATCCCTCATAAGTGGTAATCCAGGAGGAAGGTCCTCGGGCATAAGGTCAGCGAATTCTGCTAGTAGTTGTTGCACCTCTACTGGTAAATCAGAATCCACTAACATCACTGCACTATTCTCGCAAGGCAGTAGAGCATATACCACATCCCCATGCTCAACCTCTTTTAAAAATCTAGACATAGAAAATAGATTAGTATTGTTGGTTACCGGATTAGGAGAGGGCCCTTCATGCCAGCGTGCCAACACAATCTTTTTTTCCCTTGATGTTAAGGGAATATATATTCTTCCATCCATCATGGATAACACTACGATCATACTGCCAAGGTCTACCCAACAATACATGACACGCATCCATTGACACAACATCACACCAAGCATTATCAAAATATTTGCTACCAATTGAAAAAGATACGAGACATCGCATATCTACTGTTACCTCACTGCTCTTATTCAGCCACGACAACTTGTATGGTTTGGGATGATGATCTATTTTCAACTATAATTTCTGGACAGCGTCCTCGGACACTACATTCTCACAACTGCCACTTTCAATAATCATTTTGCAAACTTTATCAACAACTGTGCAGGTCGTGTGGAAAATATTGGTTCTCAACCAATCATCTCCTGAATTGTCCATGTGAGTCAGTAAACTCTTACGAATGACCAAAGTCTCATGGCCATCTCCACACAGCACTTCATCAATGTCATCGTAGTCCTACACAGCCTCCCCAATCTCCTCAGTCTCATCTACTGCGTCCTCCTCAATCAACAATTTTTTCCCCTTTTAACTAGCAGGCTTCCTGCAATCATTAGCCCTATGCCCTTGTTCACCACAATGAAAACATTTAATAAAAGGATTAGAATTACCCTGCGGTATCTACTGGACGGGACAGGAATCCTGAGGGCGAACTGGTCGATTGTTCTGTTCGTTCCTAATCACTGGCCTCTTGTTCTGCTGTTTTTCAACAGCAAGTGCACGCTGATATGCCTCTGAAACTGTCCACATTGAGTGAAGGCTAAGGACATCATACAGGGGCGGCGCAACCCTCCCAAGTATCGTGCCACCATCTGTTCCTCCATCTCAGATAAGTCATTTCGAGCGACCAACTTGTAAAACTCCTTCGTATAATCATCGACTGATCTCATATCCTACATCAACGTATGAAGTCGCTGAAATAAGGTTTGAGTGTAACCAAAGGGAAGAAAGTGACCCTTTATCTTCTTCTTCATCTTCTCCCAATCAGTGATCTTGGGCTTGCCCTGCTTGCCCTGTGAACGTCTCAACTATTCCCACCATGTAGACGCCCTGCCCTTGAGTTTGATGGCAACCAATTGTAGTCAAAGATACGTTCTACCTCATTTATCTAGTCGATAAATCCCTATGCCTGTAACGTATCAAAAAATTCTAGCAGATCCACCCAGAAATCGAGATCCGTATGACGCTCCTTCCGACCACGGTGCTCTTTCAATAGATCACGTTGGTGGTAGGGATTTTCAAAATAGCAGAATCAGAATCGAGATCGGAGACCTCACAATCCTTCAAGTCGCGCGGCGCTAAGAGCTGGGTTAACTTTGCAACTTGCCTCTACAAATCTTCAATCGTGAAATCCTAAATATTACGATCACGGTGTTGGACTTCCTCAATCGGAACCTATCCATGACGACCACGACCATGACATCCAGCCATTGAAACTGATGAAATCTCACCCAGGAAGGAGACGTTGAAGCTTTGATACCAACTGACGCCAGACAAAATAGAGATTATTCTGCATGCTAGTTCTACCAACAAATTCACAAGGAAGAAACACAAGGGTAACTCCAAAAACACAGAGAAAGCGTCTCTGAAGTTTAAAGAATTTTTATATATCCAAAAATAATGAAAATAAGTCTACAAGCCGCAAAAAAATTCGAATTTTACCAAAAATGACAAAATTCCAAAAATCAAGCCAAATTAAAATACGGAATAAAATAAATAGTTTGCAAAAAAATCTAGCCCAAATCGGCTTAAAAATCATCTCCTAACATGCAATCGAAATATTACCAAAAATAGCAAATTTTAACTAAAAATAGCAATTCTGAATGGAAAACAGCACAACCGAGCATAGCTGGGTGACCACGACGTGCGCGCCTAAACAAGCTTTCCAGATTGGGGTCATAATCGCGATTGTAATAATCGTAGCCAGAGTTATGGCCAAATTACCAAAACACGTCTCAATTACCAAAATTATGCGATCACTTGCAATCCTTGCGCCATTTGCCAACTCATGATACTTTAGAATCATTAATGTGTTATTTGACAACTCAACATGTGATTCGGATCCTCCTGCATCAATCTTGAACAAAAACATAAACTACAAACCTACCAACCCAACTTAACACGGCCGGACTTGATTAGGTTGGATTAGGTTGAATTTATATCAACTCGAACAAGTTGGGTTGGGCTTGGTTTGAGTAAAAAAATCGACTCAATCCACGTTTAGTCACACTTTACGCTTTTTAGAAACTAATATTTATAATTTTAAATGTTTGATATGTATTATTAGATTTACTAAATAATTTTTAGAATGATTAAAAATTAAAAATAATATTAATAATAAGAAACCCCTTTTTTTTTTTTTTACACTTTGACGTTGCTTAGACTCGTAAAACTCGAAACTTGACATCCACATCTAGTCACAATTTACAATATTTAGAACATTGCTTCGATGTATAAACCATCTTTTTTAACAAACTTTGATATATAAACCATTGGGATAACAAAGAACGTGATCGAAACTCTTTCGGCTTAGTTTTTTGTTATTGATACATCATATATGATAAAAATAATAATAAATAACAAAGCACAATGTGCTTCAAATCTTAATTTTCATTTTTTTGCTTTATATCCATTTCCATTAGGGGGAGAGAACAAAGTGAAGCGTCCTTCACAGGGCCGGCCCTGGCCCAAGGCTACTAAGGCAGTGGCCTTGGGCCTCAAATTTTTAGGGGCCACTAAAAAAAAAAGCCCCCCCAATCCACTCCCTTGGGCCTCAAATATTAAGTGCCCTAAAAAAAGCCCAGAAAGCCACAAATAAAACCCCCAAATACCTATTTCCTTACAATCATCTTCTAATCGTCATTCTTCTCGGCTTCTACAAGTTCAAGACTTCAACAGACAACGTAAACGTCGTTTATAGACATTGCCCGAGAAGTATTTGATAAATTTTGTTCACGTGAGTATTTTTTTACTGAAAATTTCTTCAACTACTGATGACGCGGGTGAAAATGAAAGTATTGGAAAGTCGGATGACTAGAATCCATAGTTCCTTCAGTGAGGGCGGCATATATTCTGCAACTCCAATCTCCTCTTTAAGGACAAGTGAAATTGACCTGGTACATACATATATTTTTTTTTTATCATTTTTAGACAATTAGACTATTGTATTTTTTGGTGAGTAATATTTTTTTTGGTGGGATTTATGTCATTTTTGAAATGTTTGTAGAGGCTTTATTTTTCTTAATATTGTTTTTGGAGCTGAGGATTTGGGATATTTCTTTGAAAGAAGAAGTGAAGTTAAATTGCTCCGATGGTAAAACTACTCCGACCTTATTGGGGCTCAGGAGCTGAATATTTATTTCAAATAGTACATGGAGCTATTCCACAATACTATTTTGAACTTGATCAATGTATCTCGGCCGCAAAAGGTTAAATCTTATGCTAGCCTCATCTCTCGGGTTGTGAAAGAAGTTTTAGCTTGCTACTCTATCTTTTGAATTATATATAGTCTTCTTTTTAATAAGAAAGTGTTAATTATTTAATTATTTAAATTTTGCTACCCTAGTGAAAAAATGATTACGTTGAATGGTCTCATAATAATTAGTCGTCTAGGCCTCTAAATTCTCAGGGCCGGCACTGGTCCTTCAAATGTATTATCACGTGAAGTGTCAGAAGAATTTCATATTGAATACTATATATTGTTCCACCTGCTAGATTATAGCGTTTGTTCACGCACAACGAGAAGAAAGTTGAAGAATTCTTATCCTCATCCGAGAAGCAAATTCCATTACTTGTATTGAACATTTTTTCTTTGATTGTTGGATCTCATAAAAAATTAACGTACAAGTCCTCTTTATCCTTAATTGAAAACTCTTGAAACTTACATCAAATTGATTCTGAATTGTTGAGGATCAATTTAGAGTGATTTAAAGATATAGACCAAGATTGCAAAGAAGAAATGATGCAGGCTCCAGGGGACCAAACAGAAACAGAGAGGAAAATAGGGGGTCTATGATAGCAAAAACCCCCCAAGGATTGTGATTGCAATTATTATTATTTCTGGAGCAGCCCCCAAATCTTGTGCACTGTGCAATCACAGTCCCTATACTTTTGCATTCCCACAATTTGGTTCCGATTAACTCAATCATACACTTCGTGAAAATCATCTTGACCTAAATCTTGTCCTATATATACACACGCGCGAGCTAGAGAGAAGCAAAAGAGGAAGTTTAGAGCTTCAAATATATAAATTCCACATAATCAAGAATTCCATTTTCTTTATGTATAATACAAGTCATCGATCATAAATATATATTTAATTATATATATATATTTCAAAACATTTAAGAATTTCACAATTTATTATACAATAGTCAAATCCCACTCTCTAAAGTAGCAACTTAATTTAAAGCCAGAAGAAATCATTAATTTGCAAAGGATAAACATCAAATATAGAAATTAAACAAACAAAGATTTGACTCTCAATTGTTACATTAATAATTTATGGTCCCATCCTTTGCCCCATCGGAGCCGCCATAGGAAACTGCTGTTGCTTCTGCTGCTGCGCCGCCACATTTCCCAGCCACCCTAACCAAAAGAATTAAAGGACTTAATTGAAAGATTTTAAATTTATTTTTCCTTTAGAGACAGAAAGAGGATTCTCGATTATGGGACCAAAGTAGTATTTTCCAATAAATTATAATGTTTGAAAAAACTAATAATTTTTTTTACTGTTAAGAATAATGCTTTCAAAGATTTGTTAAAAGTTCAATCGATTGTGCAGATTTGTGAGAGTTACACCACCTTTGTATTTGCCGATGAAACAAATAATAAGACTGGTTTGATATAAATTTTTTAAGAATAAATTTTGTGAAAATTGATTTTTTGTAGAATATGTGATTAAAAAGTAGGAAAAATTTACAGTACTGCAATCCTTAACAATTTAGTACTGCAATCCTTAACAATGTTGTACTGAAAGAATGCGTGATTAAAAATGAGTTTAACAAAAAATGAATTTTAAAAAATATGTACCAAACAGGAGATACAAGTTTTTCTTGCATCGATCCCTTGAAATTATTTATGTATTTATTTCTAGGTTCATTATTTTACTTTTTATTAAAAGGCATGTGCAATTCATGTAACTTGACTTAATGGGCAAAATGGATGCAAACTATAAAGAGGGACTAAGTTGCTTATTCTTTGAAGGTTGAAGACTACAATTATCAAAAATTAAGCTACTTTTGCTGGGAGAATTAAGCCCTTATTTGGGCTCCATTTTCTCAAAATGTACTTACAATTACATACTCACGTAAAATAATGTTACATGTATATCCTTTAAAAAAAAAACCATACATTTTCGGGTTAATACCTTAAATAATCACTGAACTTTGTCAAAAGTTCCCATGAGATCGCTGAACTTCAAAACTTCCTTAATTAGTCACTGAACTTTTCATAAAGTTCCCAGGAGGTCACCGAACTTTAAAAATACCCTAAATAGTCACTAAACTTTTCCAAAACTTCCCTAAATAGTCATCCAACTTTACAAAAAGTTTCTAGAGAGTCACTAAATCATTGATGTATGGGGTCCCAATTTGCAAAGTTCGTTGACCTCCTAGGAAGTTTTAGCAAAGTTCAGTGATTATTTATGGTAGTTTTGTAGTTCAGTGACCTCCTAGAAACTTTTTGCAAAGTTCAGTGACTAATTAGGAAAGTTTTGAAGTTCGATGACCTCATGAGAACTTTTGGCGAAGTTCAGTGACTATTTAGGGTATTAACTCTACATTTTCAAAAAAATCACTTTCAAACACATTTTAATGTAGCCCAAACAGGGACTAAACTTGCAATTTACGCATGCATTTTATTCTTCTAATTCAAAGCTACTGTAACGATAGTGTCGACTAATCAATTTCTATGAGATTAAGGGACGATAACCGATGGAACGTAATATATGTGTGTGTGAGGGAGGGAGGGAGGGAGGGGGAGAGAGAGAGAGAGAGAGAGAGAGAGAGAGAGAGAGAGAGAGAGAGAGAGAGAGAGAGAGAGAGAGAGAGAGAGAGAGAGAGAGAGACCAATAGAAGGGTCATAGCCTTTATCCTTGAGCTCTCTATATTCTTGGCAAAGAGCACACCACTCGCAAAAGCAGTGAACTGCCCAATCTGGTGCTGGAGTTTCAATTAGTCCAAATTTACTCCTCAACTTCGTTCGATAAGTGCATGACATTATGCATGGCATTGCAATGCAAAATGCAATTACTCCATACATCATTCCACTCGGCCCACAAGCTACACACAAATAAATTAGAATAGACACAACATCAGTTCAATTTAGTAGAGTTTTCCAAGAGTTTTTTGGGCATTGGTTTTCAAAATATGTTCGAAGCATCAAATATTGCGTGTTCTAGTCAATATCTTTGAACCATCTCAAAAAAATTATAGTTGTCTTTTCAAAAGAACAATATTGTGTAGAACTACGTGCTAAACTCTAGTTTAGTTGGCAGTGGATCTACCACCTACTTACCAAAAAGTGCCCAAAAAAAGAGGGACGGCAAGGTATTTTTGTAATGATCTAGGCCTCGAACTCAAGTTGTTATATCTTACGTACTATCAATTTAGGGAGAGCTTGAGTCAATTTTACGCATCAAAACTTTTTGTCACATCCCTCGGGATTAGAATCCAAGAACTCTAACTTATGAGAGACTATAAGGTAGACAACTTGGGTTCAAATTTTAGGGAAACGACAGTAAGGAAAGCATGCATTAAGGGTAAGATAAGCTCATATTCTCCACAATATGTAAGTTAGTGGCTTGAATAGAGAGGTTCGAGTCGTTACAATTTCCTCGAGAATGCTTAGATCGTAGATGACACACTACCAAGTGTTATCGGCCAAATACTCGGCTCCCCTTTTTCTGACACCTTTTGGCCGGAGTAATTTGTCGAGACAGTATTCAAAGTCGAGCTCATTGGCAAAGTTTGACAGCAACAAAAAGTTTGTCTCTTGCAACATAATTTTCAAGTTTTAAAGGAAAAGTGTTGTATACTTACAGGTATGTCCAGAATCAATTATTTCTGCAATCTGTCCAAATGTTACGCAGGGGAAGAACGCAGTAATGAGAGCTGAAATATATATATATAAAAAAAAGGTAAATTGTAAGTAATTTTTCTACTGTAAATTCATGGAAGGAAGCTAGAGAAAGAGAGATTGTTACCATTTTGAGGATCTTTCATGCAATCAAACAACTCGCTACTCCAACCATTGAGAGTAGCAGGTGCTGCCATCGGAGTAGGTGGCCGGTTAAAAGGAGAACCTTGCATTGCCGGGTGTCCGACTGGTACACCACCGTGTACTGGTGGAGCAGCAAAATTTTGTGCCGGCTGAAATGGTTGCTGAAAATTAGTATGAGGCGGAGGAAAGGCTTGTGGTTTCACCGGAGGATAAGTATAATCATCGTCTTGAGTAGGAGGGAAAGCGTGCGGCTTTACTGGAGTGGCGTAATCATCCTCGTCGTCATGAGGCGGAGGAAAAGAGTGAGGATGGTGATGCGGCGGAGGAAACTGCTGTGGCTCATCTTCTTCAGGATATAAGTCTTGTGGTTTATTCAGTGTGGAGCGTTGCTGGTGGTTTGGTGGTGGTGGTGGTGGCGGTGTATCTCCGGGGTTTCCCATTTGGTTTGTGAAATTGATTTGCATCAAATTGATTATGAATTATTGAGAATTGTTGAGGATCAATTTAGAGTGATTTAAAGATATAGACCAAGATTGCAAAGAAGAAATGATGCAGGCTCCAGGGGACCAAACAGAAACAGAGAGGAAAATATGGGGTCTATGATAGCAAAAAACCCCCAAGGATTGTGATTGCAATTATTATTATTTCTGGAGCAGTCCCCAAATCTTGTGCACTGTGCAATCACAGTCCCTATACTTTTGCATTCCCACAATTTGGTTCTGATTAACTCAATCATACACTTCGTGAAAATCATCTTGACCTAAATCTTGTCCTATATATACACACGCGCGAGCTAGAGAGAAGCAAAAGAATAAGTTTAGAGCTTCAAATACATAATCAATAATTCCTTTTTCTTTATGTATAATACAAGTCATCGATCATAAATATATATTTAATTATATAGATATTTCAAAACATTTAAGAATTTCACAATTTATTATACAATAGTCAAATCCCACTCTCTAAAGTAGCAACTTAATTTAAAGCCAGAAGAAATCATTAATTTTGCAAAGGATAAACATCAAATATAGAAATTAAACAAACAAAGATTTGACTTTCAATTGTTACATTAATAATTTATGGTCCCATCCTTTGCCCCATTGGAGCCGCCATAGGAAACTGCTGTTGCTTCTGCTGCTGCACCGCCACATTTCCCAGCCACCCTACCAAAAGAATTAAATGACTTAATTGAAAGATTTTAAATTTATTTTTCCTTTAGAGACAGAAAGAGGATTATCAATTATGGGACCAAAGTAGTATTTTCCAATAAATTATAATGTTTGAAAAAACTAATAATTTTTTTTACTGTTAAGAATAATGCTTTCAAAGATTTGTTAAAAGTTCAATCGATTGTGCAGATTTGTGAGAGTTACACCACCTTTGTATTTGCCGATGAAACAAATAATAAGACTGGTTTGATATAAATTTTTTAAGAATAAATTTTGTGAAAATTAATTTTTTGTAGAATATGTGATTAAAAAGTAGGAAAAATGTACAGACCCACTTGCAAAATTGATTTTATTTTTTTATTTTTTTGTACGGAAATAATGCGTGATTAAAAATGAGTTTTACAAAAAATGAATTTTAAAAAATATGTACCAAACACGAGATACAAGTTTTTCTTGCATCGATCCCTTGAAATTATTTATGTATTTATTTCTAGGTTGATTATTTTACTTTTTATTAAAAGGCGTGTGAAATTCATGTAACTTGACTTAATGGGCAAAATGGATGCAAACTATAAAGAGGGACTAAGTTGCTTATTCTTTGAAGGTTGAAGACTACAATTATCAAAAATTAAGCTACTTTTGCTGGGAGAATTAAGCCCTTATTTGGGCTCCATTTTCTCAAAACTTATTTACAATAACATACTCACGTAAAATAATGTTACATGTATATCCTTTAAAAAAAAAACCATACATTTTCGGGTTAATACCTTAAATAGTCACTGAACTTTGTCAAAAGTTCCCATGAGATCGCTGCACTTCAAAACTTCCTTAATTAGTCACTGAACTTTTCATAAAGTTCTCAGGAGGTCACCGAACTTTAAAAATACCCTAAATAGTCACTAAACTTTTCCAAAACTTCCCTAAATAGTCATCCAACTTTACAAAAAGTTTCTAGAGAGTCACTAAATCATTGATGTATGGGGTCCCAATTTGCAAAGTTCGTTGACCTCCTAGGAAGTTTTAGCAAAGTTCAGTGATTATTTATGGTAGTTTTGTAGTTCAGTGACCTCCTAGAAACTTTTTGCAAAGTTCAGTGACTAATTAGGAAAGTTTTGAAGTTCGATGACCTCATGAGAACTTTTGGCGAAGTTCAGTGACTATTTAGGGTATTAACTCTACATTTTCAAAAAAATCACTTTCAAACACATTTTAATGTAGCCCAAACAGGGACTAAACTTGCAATTTACGCATGCATTTTATTCTTCTAATTCAAAGCTACTGTAACGATAGTGTCGACTAATCAATTTCTATGAGATTAAGGGACGATAACCGATGGAACGTAATATATGTGTGTGTGAGGGAGAGAGAGGGAGAGAGAGAGAGAGAGAGAGAGAGAGAGAGAGAGAGAGAGAGAGAGAGAGAGAGAGAGAGATATACCAATAGAAGGGTCATAGCCTTTATCCTTGAGCTCTCTATATTCTTGGCAAAGAGCACACCACTCGCAAAAGCAGTGAACTGCCCAATCTGGTGCTGGAGTTTCAATTAGTCCAAATTTACTCCTCAACTTCGTTCGATAAGTGCATGACATTATGCATGGCATTGCAATGCAAAATGCAATTACTCCATACATCATTCCACTCGACCCACAAGCTACACACAAATAAATTAGAATAGACACAACATCAGTTCAATTTAGTAGAGTTTTCCAAGAGTTTTTTGGGCATTGGTTTTCAAAATATGTTCGAAGCATCAAATATTGCGTGTTCTAGTCAATATCTTTGAACCATCTCAAAAAAATTATAGTTGTCTTTTCAAAAGAACAATATTGTGTAGAACTACGTGCTAAACTCTAGTTTAGTTGGCAGTGGATCTACCACCTACTTACCAAAAAGTGCCCAAAAAAAGAGGGATGGCGAGGTATTTTTGTAATGATCTAGGCCTCGAACTCAAGTTGTTATATCTTACATACTATCAATTTAGGGAGAGCTTGAGTCAATTTTACGCATCAAAACTTTTTGTCACATCCCTCGGGATTAGAATCCAAGAACTCTAACTTATGAGAGACTATAAGGTAGACAACTTGGGTTCAAATTTTAGGGAAACGACAGTAAGGAAAGCATGCATTAAGGGTAAGATAAGCTCATATTCTCCACAATATGTAAGTTAGTGGCTTGAATAGAGAGGTTCGAGTCGTTACAATTTCCTCGAGAATGCTTAGATCGTAGATGACACACTACCAAGTGTTATCGGCCAAATACTCGGCTCCCCTTTTTCTGACACCTTTTGGCCGGAGTAATTTGTCGAGACAGTATTCAAAGTCGAGCTCATTGGCAAAGTTTGACAGCAACAAAAAGTTTGTCTCTTGCAACATAATTTTCAAGTTTTAAAGGAAAAGTGTTGTATACTTACAGGTATGTCCAGAATCAATTATTTCTGCAATCTGTCCAAATGTTACGCAGGGGAAGAACGCAGTAATGAGAGCTGAAATATATATATATAAAAAAAAGGTAAATTGTAAGTAATTTTTCTACTGTAAATTCATGGAAGGAAGCTAGAGAAAGAGAGATTGTTACCATTTTGAGGATCTTTCATGCAATCAAACAACTCGCTACTCCAACCATTGAGAGTAGCAGGTGCTGCCATCGGAGTAGGTGGCCGGTTAAAAGGAGAACCTTGCATTGCCGGGTGTCCGACTGGTACACCACCGTGTACTGGTGGAGCAGCAAAATTTTGTGCCGGCTGAAATGGTTGCTGAAAATTAGTATGAGGCGGAGGAAAGGCTTGTGGTTTCACCGGAGGATAAGTATAATCATCGTCTTGAGTAGGAGGGAAAGCGTGCGGCTTTACTGGAGTGGCGTAATCATCCTCGTCGTCATGAGGCGGGGGAAAAGAGTGAGGGTGGTGATGCGGCGGAGGGAACTGCTGTGGCTCATCTTCATCAGGATATAAGTCTTGTGGTTTATTCAGTGTGGAGCGTTGCTGGTGGTTTGGTGGTGGTGGTGGTGGCGGTGTATCTCCGGGGTTTCCCATTTGGTTTGTGAAATTGATTTGCTTAGAACGTGGGGGAGAATGAATGGGAACTACTAATGCACTTTTAAATTGGAAGAGAATGCATGGTTCATTAATATATTGGTGATGTACTACTTTGTACTCCTATTTTGATACGCGTCGAAATCGAGTGGTTTGGTTCGGGTTTCTTGAGAATTCAGTTAAATAGAATATTATTGAAAATTATGAAAATGAAACTATTGGTTGCACTAACGAAAAAGGAACCGGATTGAACGAGGAATGATTTGACTTTAGTCCAATTCGATTCTTTATGCTTCAAAAATAAATTATTAATTTTTTGTTTGAATTTTCATGTTTTCTCTTTTGAGGTGACAAAATAATGAATTTCTCCAAATACTTATTAATTAATGTAAATTCATCTTTATTGGGATTTCGTTGTGAAATTATAAAAGTAATTTTTCGGAATCAATTTCATTTTTTTTTTTTTTAATTTGAGGCGACGAAAATATTGATTAATCTAAATATCTATTAGAGTTTGTTTGGGAGGAATTTTAATCAAAATTCTAGCCGTTACAGTTAACCTGTGGATCCCACCTGTGAGAGGGAAAGTCAAAAATGTTGATTGATTTGATAGTTAACGGTTAGAATTTTGATTAAAATTTCTCCCAAACAAGCTCTTAATCAATGAAAATTCATCTTAATTAAAGATTCAATTTTACTTGATTTTATCAAGTATAGTTGTTAATAGTGTTATGCGACTTATTCCGCTAAGTAATTTAAATTTTTATATTAACATGAATTAGCATTTACATTAAAGAAAATATAAAGAAAAAAGGAAAAAGAATCAGTCGACATAAACCAGTGGACTTTTTGTTTTTATCGTAGAAAAAAAAAAAAAAAAAAAAAGAAGGAAGAATTGTAAGAATGGGGACAGTGATGAGTGGTTGACTTTGACTTGGGCAAAAGTTTACACCACTGGCAATTGGCATATATGTATATATAGCAAGTTGGTAGTTTATATAGTTGACCCCATGTGCGTTTCATGTTATGATATTACAATTTGCCCGTTTAATATTTTTCCAGCGTTATACTTTTGTTGACTTTAAAATTCGGTGGATTCGTGATCAACAAAATTCTTATCATCTCTCCTCTACATAGGAATCATTTTGTACGTTGGAATGCACCGTTAGAAGGTAAGGTCATAACTCTAAAAAAATGTCCGACGATCAGTTGTATTTCGACAGTTAAGTCAACATTCAGACAAAAAGAATGAGTGCAAAAGACGAGAGATGGTGATTTGACTATGGCTAGAATGACATTTCCTTTGGTGAATAATATATATATATATATATATAAAAGTACGATTGGCCAAAATAAGTTTAGTGAAATGGGCCAAAGTCCAAGTCTCCAATCGAATAATTGATGCTGAGTCGACATATGTGGAACTCTCCACATCACGCGCATGTCACGTAGTTTATAGGTATAACAATTTTTAGAAAAAGTAACTTTTGATTGCATACTCTACCTACCTAGTCTTCAATTAACTCATCGACTTTGCCTTGTCGTTAAAAATTTCTTTTTGTTTACATATAACTCTATGAGCACATATGCGGTGACTTATTTTAAATATAAACAATAAATATGTGATTTCTTATTTTTAATGTAGATCCACCTAAATTCAAATTAAGTTAATATAAGTTACACATTAATTTATTGCTTATTTATACGATAAATTACTCGAAACATACTCTCTATCTTTATGCACTTTAACATTTGGGATGTGTTGAAACATATTATTCTTCACAAGGTAGTCTATATATTCCTCACATCAAAACTCTAGTTTGGGATTCCTATTTTTTTTTTTTTATTATTATTATTTTGGTAAGTGTCACGTCTATATCTCTTAACTTTTTATTTTTGTGCCTCTTAACTCTTTAACATAGTGTGTCCGATATCCTAACTTGACAAAAAAAACGTATAATCAAATGGTTAAAGGCCATGTGACATGCATGCGATGTGTCTAGTAATACGGCCATTAAGAGCATATGACCCGTGTTCAACACTCGCACAATAATTTCAAAGCTTCTCGTGTGGAATATGTAGTGAAAAATTTGCTATGGGTAGAGCTGCAAGAGTCTCACGAGCTCCACTATTAATGCATCGAAGATTCAGACGAACAAGATGTTAGAAGCCGAAGGGTAGGTGTGGCCTTTTATTGTTCAAATAGACGTTTTCCTTCATGTTAGGATAGCACGTGTAAATTGTTAAAATATTTGGAACATGGACACCACAAATAGAAAATTTTGGACATGAATATCATATTTAGGGAAAATTGTAGTCACAGTACCAAATTTTTCACTTTTTTTACAGATTTTATCCAAACCTTTCATTCGTGTCACCCACGATATCAAACCTTTAAACAATTTGTACTCGAAGTCCAAATTGATATAAACATTTAGTTTGACCATTAGTTGACCAATAATTAAATGTCTGACCAATTGTTGACCAATTTCTAAAGAGTAAAAATATAACTTTACATTTCTCATATGAAAAAATTAAAATTAAAAAATTAAATTAAAAAAAAAAACCTTTTGACTTTCTATCTCGCAATGGGACCCATGTGTTGGAAAAAAGAACACTGCTACATACACAGTGATTAGAGGGCTGTAAATGTGGGCCCCACTAATTTAATCACTGTACAAGTAGCATTTTTGTGGAAAAAAATGATCACAAAATTAATTCTTGTTGACAAATAATGGGAAACAAACAGGTTATTAGGTGAAACTGAAAACCATGGTACAATCTAAAACAATTGCAAACTTTATTGTATTCATTTATTTAGAATAATTAAAAATTAAGAGATTGAATTAATTGAACGCAAATGAAGGAGTTGTTTAACAAAGATTTTGGTTAGAATTTCAACACATTTTGACAAAAGTTGATATAACATTTTTTTTTTTTTTTTTTGAAAAGTTATATAAAAGTTGCGAGACTGAAGAATTGTGAGGGTTAAGTTAATTATTGAATTTGACTTCCACTTTTTAAAAACTTTTAAGTTTTCCCAAACATGCATTAAGATTATTCTTCTCATAGGAGATTAATTAGTCTAAGAATTTAAACATCTAATCACGTACAAACTGAATTTATCTTCAGAGAGAGGGTTAATTACCCCCAATAGTCACTGAACTTTGGCCAAAGTTTCCACCAGGTCACTGAACTTTAAAAACTACGTGATTAGTCATTGAACTTTCGAAAAATCACCCCATTGGTCACTGAACTTTAAAACTCACCACATTGGTCACTAAACTTTACAAAAAATTTCTACGGGGTCACTGAACTTTGCAAAAAGTTTCCCAGATGGTCACTGGTTCAGTGACCATCTGGGAAACATTTTTTCAAAATTTAGTGACCAATGAGGTGATTTTTAAAGTTTAATGACCAATATGGTGATTTTTCGAAAGTTCAGTGACTAACCACGTAATTTTTAAAGTTCAGTGACCTGGTGAAAACTTTGGCCAAAGTTCAGTGACTATTGGGGTAATTAACCCTCAGAGAGATGACTAACTAACAGATCGAGAGATAAGTAATTTGACTAATTCACATATAGATAATGAATGTTTGGAATTCATATTATGCAATGAGACATTATTTTTGCTAAGTCGAATTGAAGGCTGATGTTAAAATCGATCTATTTTCGACATCAAAATTTTATGTTGAATTGTTCAACTATATTAAACAATTGTGTTTGATCATATGGGCCCATTGAAAGAAAACTCTGGCAAAGATTTCAATCTTATTCAATATATTCTAATCATCAAAACAAAAAGTCTACTGAATTTTGGGATGAACATGCCACGATATTGCCAACTTTTTCTCCAATCAGCTGCTAAAAGTCTTTCAATTTATATAAACCATAAATTCCTCGAAATTCCAAGCAATAATTATAATACTACTAGAAAATTAACAAGTAATTTGAACATGAATTCATTAAAGCTTTGTCAATATTTTCAATCGATCGGACTTTAATTTTAATCACATATGTCATAAAATCATCAATTTTCATCTATTCATTTTCAATAAAATAATATTTTCTATTACATCAATAACTTTTCCTTCCTTCTCAACCACACATTCTCCATCAATCTACTATTCCAAAATACATTTTTCCAAAAGAATGTAGTTCAAACACACCATGTATCGTACATTTTTATTTAGCTCATGTTTGACGATCATTATTCGAAAACTCTTTTATCTTCGTACTCATTTTCAATCATAGGTTCACACAATAAAATGTTCCTCACGTAAATTCAAAAACTTTCCCTATTTTTTAACCGCACATTCTTCTAATAATCAGTATTCAAAATTCTATCTTTTCCCAAATAATAATTATCAAACGTGAGCTTATTATACAATTATTTTTATTCTCTATTATCCATTAATTAGTACAGATGATCTTTGATGATGATTTCTGTTTAAATATGCTATTAGCACGACTTGAAATGGAGGACAAATGTTTTTTTTTTTTTTCGTATTTTTGTTTATTTTATTTTTAATTTATTTAAAATATATGAGAGGCAAATAAGTATTTTCTTGCCCTTCTAGCAAACTGTTGGACGAAATTATCATCAGAGACGAGAGCAAATAACCATTTGGTTTTGATTGTGGTTCGGTTCTAATTCGAGAACCAACAACCAAACCAAGGACCAAGCTCAATATTTAAATTTTATTATTTTATATATATTTACAAATTAGTAAATCACAATTCACACACAAAAAAAAATCAAAATTCAATTGAAAATCAAGAGAAAAAAGTTATGTACCTTCGATTTCTCATTTCTCATTGTGGAGACTGAAGACCATAATTCATTTTGGAGACCTTATCTTAATTCGTGTCTCATTTTTTCTCATTTTTTATTTATATACCGACTCTCAAATAGAGACCAACAACTGCCATCTACCATCTAAAGTCGCGCTCAGCTAACCAAGAATCAAACTCAATATTTAAATTTTATTATTTTTTTATATATTTACAAATTAGTGAATTACAATTCACATAAAAAAAAATTCAAAGTTCAATTGAAAATTAGGACAAAAGGTCATGTACCTTCGATTTCTCATTTATCAATGTGGAGATTGAAGACCATAATTCATTTTGGAGATTAGACCTAAATTCTTCTCTCATTTTCTCTCATTTTTAATTTATACACTAACTGTCAAATGGAGATCAACAACCACCACCTACTGTCTACCATCGCCCTCAGCTACCATCGTCACATGAATTTCTGAAACTGAAGCAACAACCTTCAATTCTTCTTCCTCAAATGTCATTTTTTTCTCAATCACTAATCAAATTAGAACTAAACTAAACTAAACCAAACCAAATCAAAATTAGGGCTGGCCGTGGACCGGTTCGGTTGGATTTTTTCGATTCCAAAAGTTTCGGATATTTAATAAATGGAACCGTCGAGTCCAAATATAATTATGGAACCGTTCGGGTTTGGTTCGGTTCGGTTCCATACCATAATTAAATTTTTTTAACATTTACAACAATACTACATAAATACAACTAATGACATTTTCATTCGTAACTTTTACAAATTAACGTAGCATAATTTAAAAACACATAAATAACAAGATATTCAATAAGATTAATTCAATTAACACAAATACCAAAAAGTAGATACTAATATTAAAATATCGATGATCCACATTAATAATTCATTTGTTTCAAGCAGCTTGCATAAAGAAAACGAAATATAAATTAAAAGTTATCAAAATAAAATATTGTTTAAGTATTGGTAATACTTACCAACTATTTGATTTAATCATCAATTCCAATTGCTTTACTTGCCATAGTAAGAAACTCTACAAGTATAATTGAAAAAACACAATTAACAAACACAAATAAACTAAAAATTGTTTAACTAATAAGATGTAAATAAAAAAAAATATAATATATATTTATTACATGACTCAATGTCTTCATAAAATTCTGTTTCTTCAATGCAAATGGGCTGGAACAGTCTAGTAAATAAATATATTATATAAAAAAAAATTTGGCTATATTAATGTGTTAATTTATTTTAAAATTTTTAAAAAATTTAATTAATCTAATATAAAAAATAAAAAAATTATTTAGATTCGGTTCTTGGTCTAGACCCGACCCAAACCGTTCGGTTCTCAATTCGAGTATCCGTTCGGGTATTTAATTTATGAAGAATCGCTCGATTCGGTTTGATTCGATTCGGGTTCAGTTCGGTCCGGTTCGGTTCGGGACTTTTGTCCAGCCCTAACCAAAACCAAATGGTTCGGTTTCGGTTTGGTTCCATATCTTTCAAAAAACTATTGGTTCCGTTATCAAAAAAATTATTGGTTCGTGATTCGTTTCAATTCTCTTAGAATCAGAATCAAATTGAACCATATCCACCCTAGACACAAATTCTACAATTAACAAAATGTTGATGACCTTTAGTAGAATCAATATGTGGAGTAGCAAATAAAAATTGTAGAATCAATACAATCAACCTAAATAAATATAAATAATATTTTTTGTGTAACGTTTCTACTTCATTTCAAATATAAGTTTTTACTATTGCTTCATGTCACATTTCATTTTCCATGTTCATTTTTGTATAAAACCAGTCACAAAAGGCTTCTTTGCTGCTTCTTTTATTTATTTATTATTTTTATTTTTTGTTGACGGAGCACAAGAGTGGTATATACGTTAGAAAATGATGCTCCTCTGAAACATTTTTCCATGATTTATCTTTTTCGAATGACTAAAGTGAATAAACTTACATCATTTGAGTTAAAGTGAAACAAAATTACAACATTCATAATTTTTGTTGGGTGTGTTTGAGCCACATTATTTTGGAAGAATGTATTTCGGAATAGTAGATTGATGAAGAATGTGTGATTAAAAAAAAAGGAAAAGTTATTGATGTGATGAAAAATATTATTTTATTGAAAAATGTGTGATTGAAAATGAGTAGAAGAATGAAAATGAAAATTTTAATGTATACCAAACAAAGGCTAACCACAATGAAAGATGACAAAACCACATACTAAACACTTCTATAAAAAACATGAATAAAAGAAAAATTACAGGAAAAAAGAAACAAAAAAACCAGGTCTTTTCCATAGAATATCAATAGTACTACCAGAAGAATATTGCATCCATTCCAAAGAAGAATAACACTACTAATTCAAATGATATTGACCCAAGCAAAGGAAATTGAAAGAGGACAGCAAAAAGAAACTAAGTGCTTATTTTTGTGAGTCGAGTCAACTAAAAGCACAAGACACGCTTTTGCCTAGTTGAGCAATAATATTAACACACAGAGTCAGCATCAGCGTTTCCATTATTTCGAAAGGCAGAGGTAGACGGGAGTGTTGGAAATGATGCCATAAGTAGGTCAACTTTGATACTTACTCACCAGTAACGAGGATTACTTCGATAAGAATCATTATTGCAATTGCTGCAATACATAATCTCGAAATTCATCAAATGGATATTAAAACAGCTTTTCTAAATGGTGAGTTGGAAGAAGAAATATATATGGAGCAACCTAAAGGAATTGTCACTCATGGACAAGATAAAAAAGTTTGCAAACTGGTTAAATCCTTGTATGGATTAAAACAAGCGTCAAAGCAGTGACACCAAAAGTTTGACAAAACAATGTTGTCAAATGGTTTTAAAATTAACGAGTGTGATAAATGTGTGTATAATAAGAATACACCGACATCATATGTCTTAGTAGGTTTACTAACGAGTGGATGATATGCTAATTCTAGGTAACAATCATGATATCATTGTGTCTACTAAGGAAATGCTAACAAAATATTTTGACATGAAGGACACGAGTGTAACAGATGTAATTCTTGGAATTAAAATTTCTAAAACACCAGATGGCCTTGATCTTTCACAATCTCATTACGTTGAGTCTATGCTAAAAAAATTTGGAGTTTCTCATGAAAGTCCAGTCAAAACTCCAGTAGACACGAGTCTACACTTAGCAAAAAATAGAGGTGAACCTGTACATCAATTAAGATATTCTCAGGTTATTAGGAGTTTGATGTATTTAATGAATTGCACACGTCCTGATATTGCATTCGCAGTTAATAAATTGAGTAGGTTTACATGTAATCCAAGCAATGATCACTGGAAGACATTGAATAGGGTACTTCGATATTTAAAACATACCTTAAAATTTGGATTACATTATATGAGATATCCAGCAGTATTAGAAGGATACTGTAATGCAAATTGGATATCTGATATGAAAGATTCTAAATCCACAAATGGTTATATATTTACACTTGGTGGTGTGGTTGTGTCTTGATCCTCAAAGCAAACTTGCATGGCTCGATCAACATTGGAATTAGAGTTTATAACTTTAGATAAAGCTGGAGAAGAAGCAGAATGGCTTCGTAACTTCTTAGAGGATATTCCGTGTTGGCCTAAGTCGGTGCCTGCAATTAGTATTCACTGCGACAATCAGTCAGCTATTGCAAGGGCACAAAATTGCATGTATAATGGTAAGTCTATACATATATGTCGTAGACACAATACCATAAAATAGTTGATCTCAAATGATATTATCTCCATTGATTATGTGAAATCTAAGGAGAATATCGCGGATCCATTTACAAAAGGTCTACCAAGAGATCAATTATATTATCTATCAAAAGGAATGATATTAAAGCCGAACATGCATGAATCTTAATGATGGTAATCCAACCTTGTTGACTGGAGATCCCAAGATCTTGGTTCAATAGGACAACTAAGTCATTAAGACTCAGTTAAACACTTAACCATCCCTTTATAAAAAGTACTGTCTTCAGAATGTAAAAGGTTAAGTTGTAACTTTTAATGATTCATATAGCTTGGATAAACCGAGTGGAGTACAACATATACTCTTAATAGGAGATCACCTATATAAGTGTGAAGTGGGACTGCTTCTATGAGAATTTGGGGCTTAAAATCCTCTAAAGCACTCATGAATCCAAGAATGTTCAGGGCCAAAATGAACACAACTATGAGAACCTAAGAATTGTATAGAAAGATTATTGTGTGGATACTGTTGCCTTGGTTTACACTAACGGCTGAACAGTTCAAGACATCAGTTCACTGATTAGCCAAGTAAACTCGATAATATTCCACTAAGGCAGGTTCAAAGCCAAAAGTTACCTCTCCTGACGCAATAAGTCTTTCGCCTGTACTCTCTGTTCGTGTCTGCATTGCATAGTCATGATAATTTTCATTCATGTGGGGGATTGTTGGAAATTGTGCCACAAGTGGGTCAACTTTGACCACAATTTTAAGTGGGACCCGATGTCCGATTTATCGAAATTAATGTTCAATTAAATTCTACGTTCTGAGTAGATAAGTGTAGAATATTTAATTGTGAAATATCATTTCAATATGAACGAGAAATTATGGTTGAAAGTTGGACAATAAATAAGAGGAATAAATGGGAAAGAATTGGAAAGCTATTCCAATCCCACATAGGTTGCAAACACAACCTTGAACCACTTAATAAACTTCAAGTTTGAAAATGGGTTTTGGCCCTAATGGGTATCAATAGTCTTTGAAAGGGAGGAGTCTTAGACAATGTCTAGACTAACCAAAGGCCACAAGCGCGTGCGTCGTCGTCGCCCCCGTTCGTCCGACCGGCCACGTCGGTACGGCAAGAGCTCGGGCTCGGGTCCTGGGCCTGGGCTTGGGATTGGGCCGGGCCCGTGTCAATATTAATTTTTTTGGATAAAATTTATTTAAATTTTTATCTGAATTCAATTAATTCTTTCTCTTTACAGTTTATTAACCAACCAATCAGTTTATTAAAACGGTGTGTTAAGTGGGCATGAGTAGTGAGTTGAGAGTTGTATGGAAACTGCTCAACCATTCACTCTCTCCTCTATGTAAATGGTCATCGGGCTTTCATTTCTAACATAGAAAAATCACGAATTCATTCTTCATATATATTCCTTTTTTCTTTCTGCATTAGTCTACAGAGAGTACTTCCGGTTCTAGGTTCCTTGTCTTGTAGTTGAAGTACTGCTTCTGTAAGTGTGATCGTTATATCATGGGAGATGCTTTACCGTATACCGTAAGCACCATGTGACGGAGTAAAAATGTCTTAAAGATAGAGAGCCTAGTTCTCGCCTCGATCATCCTTATTCCGAATTCTGGAATTGTTTATGCATTTCGTTCTTACTGTTTTGCAATTGCAAGTCCTATTCGGAAAATTTTATTCACTGCGTAAAAATTATTCCAACAGGGAAACCGAAACAAAAGTAAAAGTGTTGGAAAATATATTGATTGGCAAATAAATTTTCACTTGTGTATGTGAAATTAATGTTACATTGATTGAAAGTTGGGATTTGAAGAGAAGCATTAAAAGGGATTACAATCCCACATTGATTAGAAATGAAAAAATGGGAATATATGAGAACTATAAATAATGTCATCCCACATTGAAAAAGGAAAAGAAATGTGGCAATGTGGGAAAACTTGAATAGTTGTCCCACATATGATAGAAATGAGTTTGTTGACCAATTTATATATGGTTAATAATTTGTAAGGTGTAACCATTTGTTGCATAGAGACTCTTCCATGTCCTACGCGCCCGCGGGGGAGGTGGGGGGGGGAGGGGGAGGTGCAAATCTTGGACCGACTTGGCCTTCGAGCCTTGAACTTGTGTGGGCGTAAGCTGCGCGCACGAATGTCGGACCGAACAAGTCAAAAATTGCCCACAAAATGTAAGCCACATTTTGGAATTTTTCTTTTATATTTTTCCATTTAAAACATAACCTGAAAACTGTTTTCCATCTGAAGTTATGGCTGCATTAAGAGGCTCCTCCTTGCCTATATATACTGAACAATCTCTTCAGTTCAGATACAACACAACAACTGCACGAAATCTCTCTGCTTCCTGTCTTCTTCCAGTCGCTTGGTGATTCCGTTCCAGCACACTCTTTCAGTTCGACTGCGCAGCTGCAGTTCGCGCCGCTATATCCTGGGAAGTAAGCGCTCGAATTACTTCGGTGAAGGGGCAAATATTGCTTTAAGGACACTGTGTTGAACATAGGCCCCGACTCGAAGACGTCCATTTTATTTTCTTCTAATTCAGTTAACTGTTTAACAAGTTTCCTTACAGAAAGTACAAAACCCAACAAAATAGTTTGATAACCATAGTGAAATAGTGTTACTAGTTGTTTTTACCTAAATATGATACATATCTATTCTCCATTATGCACAATCACAAAATTAAAGAAACAAAACTTTACCAAGGAAAAGTATTTGGTGAAAGAGGCAAGTAACATGAACTCATTTCGTAGTCTTAAATATAGAAGTAAATCTGAGGTATTTCTATCTAATTAAAGACATAATGTAAACCTCATAGACAGCAGTAAAATAAAAGGGAGAAAGAATTCAGGAATATGTAGATCAATTAATCAAAATTTCTAGGTGAGAAATCCACCAACCTCTGTATTTGCTAAGCATTCATTCCAGCAGACTTCTTTAGTAATTAAACCACGAGTAATTATTGTACCGCCCCTACCAGATTGTATTCTGGACATTTCTACATCATTAAATTCGAATTTGAAGAATCTCTGAAATGCCTGTAGCTGGAGAAGAATAAAAATGCTCTCCCATAACTTATTCTCAAGAGTCCTCATCTCTTTAATGTACCGAAGCAGACAATGATTATTGACAGTACAAGTTGTTTGTTAGTTGCTGACGTTTTTTCTCCGCTTTGTTACGAGAACAAATCCTTCCCCATTTCTATGCTTATTCTGATTTTCGTCAACTCTTTTTTGCGTTTCTTTGATCTTCTGATATACTGATTCTGTTTTCTCATCTTTCCCGTAATGAATATTTAAAATTGCACTATCATTTTCAATTGCTTAAGCAGAATTACTTGAAAATTCAGGTTTCTTGTCAGTGACTGGAGACACGCTTGGAGGATCTGAAGAATTCTGCACAGATTTCACTATGAAACTAAGCAGTATGTGCCTTGCTAACTCTGCCTTATCCGCATTAGAACTGCTTTTCTTAGATCTTTCACCTTTAGCATCAGCTGTAACCTTCAGATCAAGCTTCCCTCCAGCAGATCCTATAGGATCCGAGCAATTAGAAATTATGGAAGAATCAGAATCAATAGCAGATTTTATACTTTCAGTAGCTGCATTCATTTTGCATCCTCTTCTAGGACCAAATTCAAGTGCATGTGGATTCATTGTTTTCGGAAATTGAAATCCACTTCTTTCAGCAACGGGGATTTGGTAATTCAAAATGGCACATCTATAGTGTTGGAAATCTACTTAATCATGCGCAACGAAAATAAAGCAATTTCAATTCCCAAACAAGGATCTGTTTTATGTTTAGATAGAAACTGTTATAAGAATTGTACATTCGATGAATTCTACAAACTCTTTTGCTGATTCTCGAACTCGAATGATTACGATCTGCAATCCAAACTGCCCAATTGTCCAGCCTCCAATTGTGATCCCACAGAGAACAAGAATGACGGCTACGGTTTTCTTTTCTCGTGTTAGTAAGAATAATGAATTTTCCATCATTGTTTTCAAACCATAGCAGCCTATTAATATAAGTCCAAACGGGTTGGCTCGTCTCCTAAACTTAACTCAGCCTAATATTTAATTAATCAAATTAATTAAATATGGTCCATGAATTAATTAATTCGAGCATATTAATAAGCAACACAATTAATTAATTATTCAACACTTGTCAATTAATTAATTGATAAATCTCATTCTTATGGTTCTCTTTTGTGTGTGACTCATTAGGTTCCCGATCACGATGTATAACGACGTGAATTGTTATTTTGATCTAATCAAAATCGATAAATTAAAATACTCCTTTCAATTTATCATCAATTCACGTACGTCGTCCCAGATTGATATCTAACAATGTGTCAGGGCAACACATGTGACGGGAAATGTCATGTGGTATGACAAAACCAAACTTGTTCGTTTACTGTGAAACTATAATCATTTCGTCAATACGATCCGATCAATTATGAGATATAGCAATGTGTCAATCTCAATTATCGATTATATCTTTCATCCTACTGTTAAGTCAATGTAAGTCGAAAACTCATTTTCGACTTATGAGTTCACCTAGGCTAAGGATTTCATTATCAACTTAACTAGATCAAAATGTAGATCATAATCTCTTACTATCTAAGAGTGACAAATCATCTATTGATCATTCACAACCTTTATATAATTCTTGACATACTCGAACGATGTCGTATTAGCAACCCTTGACAGAGCAACATCCAACATCACTAAAGTATGACTGTTCTCATATGAGCACTATGATGACCTCAAGTCAAATGACCAATTTCACTACCGAACGTTAGAGATCAACCACTGATACTCAGATAGTTATACATGTGGAATCTCCCAGGGTGTATCCAATGTTTTGTTCTATAACAAAACATCCACGTGTTCATTCAAGTGTCACCACACTTTAGCTTGTGAGATAAGCTACTTATTTCATAAGCAAGAAATGCAACACGTGATAGTCTATCCATAATAACGATATCCGTATCTCGTGATTACATACGACCATGGACGATTTAAGATTCAATCGTATGTAATTTGTATCTCACAATCACAACTCCTTGTGATTAACAAATCACCAAGACTTGAATCTACAAATTATATTATTTAATTAATTAGAGTATTAATTCAATTAAATAATTGATATTGCCATAAACATGCATCAATTATATACAATAAAAGTGTTCATGTCCAAAGTTGATTGGACTTAGGGCATAATACTTACATATAATATGTCAGTGATCTAGGACCACAAGGAACCCTAGTAGCAACTGATGGAAGTCCCATGAGATCCATAAGTGCGCCTTGGCTGGCTACTACATCATAGATGTAATGCCCCGAACATTTTAGAATAGTATTTAACTTCAAATTTTTGGTTAAATATTTAGATATTGTTAAAGCGACGAAAAGTATATCAATATAGGGCTCGTTGGATAGCTCATAATTAATCGTGTAAATTAGGGTCAAGAAAAAAGTTCATTCGAATAAGTTAGTCTCAAAATATTGAAGTTCAAATAAATTGTAATTTTTTTTTTTTTTAAATCAAATTGAATTTGGATGATGGATAGCCACGTGTATCTAAGGAATGGATGTGAGATAATTTTTTTATTTGATTGGAATTCTATTTGAAGTTAAAAGTTGCCATCACCATCACTGTCAAGTAATGAGATTAGAATCACCTTTCTGTTGTGATAGATATTATGTACACATGTTATATTATGATTGATTTACTAAAAATTCAATTCTTATCAAATTTGATAAATACGATTTTCCATCCAAATTGTACCATGACTCAACCACTATATGTTTTACTATAAATAGTGTGCAATTGTTCCACAATTGACTACCAAAGAATTTTATACGGTAGCTTTCATACTAAGCAACTGTAAATTTCAAGTATATATATTTTTTTTTATCAAAAACTTGTTTGATCAATCAATGTAAGATACTTTTGTGCAAGTAGCTTGTTTCTTTGTATTTTTATATTCAGTAATTTATGTATGAATTGTCAATGGACCTTCAAGTTCTTTATTAAGAGATATGAGAGCCTACGAGAATTTAAAATGACCTAAAATGGGTGCGTCGTTTGGTCACCTATATACTTTATAAGAGAATAGTGATATGAAGTATTTATTTTATTACATATAATTGTGTATGAAAAATGCACGTATCTTACTGGATATATTTTAAATACTTTTACAAAATTTTACGGGTTAGTTCGGATCGATTGGAACAGTGTCGAGATGGTAATGCGACCGCTAAGAGGAATCAAAGAGATAAAACATTAAGTTTTTTTTATTTAAATTATTAGTCAGTTTAATTTGTTCAAGATTATTTAAATTGTGATTATATTTTCACTATGGATATTCCAGTTATTTTTATTGAAAGAATATTTTTTTATTGTTCCGTGAAAATTAAATTTTTGGTAACACTCTAGTATTTGTGAAATTTTGGGACGTTACAATAGACTCTAGTGACAACATTAGTGTTCAGCGAACGAGTCAAATGGATGGCAACTGGATTGAATGGTGGAGCAGAAGCTGAAAGTTTGCTTCCATTTGTTTCTACGAGTTTTTCCAGATTGCTTGAGCATGAAATATCTTCACCTCCATTGTCTTCTTTTGGGTCATCACAATCTAGTAATGGGTTGTTAACACCTTTCTCCCTTCCATCTTCATCTATTGCCACTCATGGTCTGTTGCAGATATGCGTATCAGTTTTTTCCTCACTTAATTCTTCTACTTGCTCCAATAAGGGCATAAGAATAGTTCTAGGGGCAGCAACTGCTACTTCTTTATTTGATAGTGATTTAGAAGCTATTGGTGTGAGAGTCGCATGAACAGAAGAACTTTTAGATACTAGCGTAGTTTTCATTATTGAAATCTTTGCAAGCACTTTACTTGAATTTTCATCATTACTTGAATTAAAAGTCTTAGGATGCCTCAGGGGAGATACTTTAGCTAAAACTGACTTAAATGTTACTTTATGCCTCATTCACACAGCATCCTTTCTATAACCGGTCTCTAAAACTTGATTATTCTGAGTTTATCTTTAACTTGGCAAGATTAGGATGTCGTCTGTTGAACTTTCTACCAGCACCATTCCCTGATTATCCTTTTGAATTAGCTTCCTGCCACCCTTTACCAGAGTTTGTTTCTTGGTCGGTCCCTCCATGATAGTAGTTAGCAATTTCAGAGGCCTTGAAGGATTCTTCGGAGGAGTTGGTGTCAGTCTTATCGTCAGTACTTGTACACTCCTCTATGATCACACAGATTTCCAAACTTTCAATGCTCATTGGTGATTTCAGTTCTTTCCTTGTGCTGTAGTTCATAGGATTTATCACCATCTGGAAAGACCTAATAAATCAAGAAATTTTCTGTTTGCCAGAAATCATACAGAATACTCACATGGGGGTGGGCCCATATGAATTAAATATTGTGAAAATAAAATGGAGTCCATCTCCATGTGTGTATTCTGTATGGTTTTGGCAAAAATTCCTTATGTACATATAGATGTTCTCATCAATCAACTCAAAATGGAAATGTAAATTTGTAGCATAGGAAATAAAATTAATAGCAGCTCAAATATTGAATCCCAGCATATGGCTTAGCATAGGATCTGACACACAAAGTACCATAGCAAAATGTAAAAATATTTCCCTTCTAGCGTCGATGTAACATGATTAAGTATTCAGGAACTAATTTTTGGAGCTGGATCAAATGATTGTGCACATTGTGGAAAAAGAGCCAATTCAGATTGCTTTCCAGAGTCATCAATATTTTAAAGTAGTCTTCAGTAAAGAATATTAAGTAAATAGAATGATGTCCATATTGTGCACCTAGTAGATGGAAAAGAAAACATTTAGAAAAATAAAAAAAAAAGAGTTATATTCTTATTTTGCTTTTTGCGAACTGGATACCTTTGCACATCGTCTCCTCCAAGCATCTGCAGCCTTTGACTGCTGATCGGGACTTATGTAATCAAGGAGATCTGATACACTATACCAGAAGGTAAAAAGGTTTTAGTTTGTCAGGGTATGTATAATGTTCAAAACCAAGAAATATGGGAAAAGCATATCAATACCTCTGGTATCGGGGTTCCATTATGTGCTCCTTCTTGCTGCTCCAAGGATTTTGATTCAAATTATTCAAGCCATGCAGCAGCATCTTGCAAGTACATGGTATATCGGTTTCCTTTTTATAACATTCTTTAAAATTAATTACCTACTAGTTCAAAGCTAGTACATATATATATATATATTTGCCGGCGCTCCTTCCGATGATAATTGGCATAGAAGTAACTGATGGAATATTATTTATAGAGGAAATTACACCAAATGTCATTTTGCCATTATGTAATTACCAAAATGTCACCTTTTTAAACTAGTTGTAAGAATGTCAAAATTGGACATTTTTACCCTTCTGCATAATTAAAATACCTAACATGTTTTGCATTTATTGAGATTTGACTACATGTAAAAATTG
>CM032637.1:28049000-28171287 GCA_019097785.1 Fraxinus excelsior | reverse complement strand
TAAGTTAAGTTTTAAATTTATGGTTTGAAATCGTAGTATATAAATTCCAAGTTTAACATTATCGATTTATCGATCAAATCACAAGATTTGGTAACACTTCAAGTCTATTTTTAAAAAATAATAATAATATAAAAAATAGATTTTTGGACGTTATAGTTTGATATCAGAGCCCAAGTCTACCTTTTTGTAGTTTTTTTTTTTTTTAATATTTAGAAGACCAAAATAATGACAACTCTAAGCACATGAATTCAAACTCAGATTGTCCTGTATTTTATATATTTTGTAACATGAAAAATGAAAAATGTAAGTTTGAGAAGTAAAAAAAATGTGCCACAAGTTTATTAATGGTTCTATACGTGATAATACTTTTTTTTTTATTTAAAATAAGACACATAGCATTTAGCGCTCGTCAATCTACTACGGTCCGATGAACCCAACGTATGGATGAAATGTCACGTTTCATTTTATTTTCAAGCATTATTTATGTATCATTTAAACTTGAATTCATGAAATGATTATAACTGAATGTCTAGAATGAAATATGTTATTTATGTTATCATTTTGTTTTAATATACAAGAAGGTATGATGACTAGCCTTTATATTAAAACCATAAGAGCATATTGAATTATTCGATATCACTTACAAAGATAAATAAAAGCGAAGTATCCAGAACTTTTCGACTAAATAAGGTAATTTCGAGGACGAAATTATTTTAAGGGGGACAAGATGAAACACCTCAAATTTTAATTATATTTTCATATGTGTTTAATTTAAGGTTGGTCATCTAGCAAATGAAACATCACATGTCTAGCTTGTAATCACACTAAGTCCAAAAGTTAAAGTGATAAGTTTAAACCACTTATTTGCATGAAAGATTTATTTTCTTTTGCGTATAATTTATCGTAAATTTTGTTTGGGTAGGGTATTTAATTATCATAGAAGTTGATAAAATATATCAAATATTATACTCATTTTATAGCTCGTGTTGAATAATATAAATTGGGCTCAAGAAAAATAAATTTTGAACTAGTTATGTCCAAGTTATTCTATTAGAAAGAAAAAAATGATATCCTTTAATATTTTATTTACATGTATAAAATGAAAGTTGGAAAAACAAAAAAAAGAGAGAGAGAGAGAGAAGAAAACTTTCAGGTAAGGTGTGGGAAGTTGAAATGATATTAAACCTAATTACTCATTAACTTGACAATAATTAGAGTTTAATTTAATTAATTCTTAATTAATCTAAAAACCTTTGATTTGAACCAGCCTTTTGAGTTTATTTGAAGGTTACATGTGAGTTGTATATTCATATGTTGTGGGGTGAAAGTGTTTTAGAAAAAATTCATAAGTTCATTTTTTATACACGCACTCTATTCATTCGTATATTGTCATTTCAACCACATTTTTCAAAATATTGGTTTTAATTGGGGTAAGAATACTTTGTGCAAGTGGTAAATTCTTATTTCATGATGTTTACATAAATTTTTGGCATTAAATACTCTAAAACCTTCGAGTCGATTTCTATGTTAAATCCTTCGGAACGGACCGTTATGCCAATATGTTAAATCTACGGGATATGAGAATTTTTAAGAAATTTCTTGAACTATTGGATATCAAGACGAGTTTGCTCTAAATCTAAGAATACTAGTATGTTATGTTATTTTTATGTTTATATCATGTTATATAAGAATATGCACGTATTTTTACTCAATATATTCAAAATACTTACTCTTATAATAACATTTCAGATTAGATCGAATCGGGTGGACGCGTGGAAGATTGATCGAGCGGTGCTTATGGGATCGCTAAGTAAAATTTTTAGAAATTATAAATTTGAAATTTTATTTGAAAAACATCTTTATGTTAAGATTTGTGCACATTATCTCAATATATTTTCTTTAGTGGTCGAGCATTTGACATTATAAGTTAAGTTTTAAATTTATGGTTTGAAATCGTAGTATATAAATTCCAAGTTTAACATTATCGATTTATCGATCAAATCACAAGATTTGGTAACACTTCAAGTCTATTTTTAAAAAATAATAATAATATAAAAAATAGATTTTTGGACGTTATAGTTTGATATCAGAGCCCAAGTCTACCTTTTTGTAGTTTTTTTTTTTTTTAATATTTAGAAGACCAAAATAATGACAACTCTAAGCACATGAATTCAAACTCAGATTGTCCTGTATTTTATATATTTTGTAACATGAAAAATGAAAAATGTAAGTTTGAGAAGTAAAAAAAATGTGCCACAAGTTTATTAATGGTTCTATACGTGATAATACTTTTTTTTTTATTTAAAATAAGACACATAGCATTTAGCGCTCGTCAATCTACTACGGTCCGATGAACCCAACGTATGGATGAAATGTCACGTTTCATTTTATTTTCAAGCATTATTTATGTATCATTTAAACTTGAATTCATGAAATGATTATAACTGAATGTCTAGAATGAAATATGTTATTTATGTTATCATTTTGTTTTAATATACAAGAAGGTATGATGACTAGCCTTTATATTAAAACCATAAGAGCATATTGAATTATTCGATATCACTTACAAAGATAAATAAAAGCGAAGTATCCAGAACTTTTCGACTAAATAAGGTAATTTCGAGGACGAAATTATTTTAAGGGGGACAAGATGAAACACCTCAAATTTTAATTATATTTTCATATGTGTTTAATTTAAGGTTGGTCATCTAGCAAATGAAACATCACATGTCTAGCTTGTAATCACACTAAGTCCAAAAGTTAAAGTGATAAGTTTAAACCACTTATTTGCATGAAAGATTTATTTTCTTTTGCGTATAATTTATCGTAAATTTTGTTTGGGTAGGGTATTTAATTATCATAGAAGTTGATAAAATATATCAAATATTATACTCATTTTATAGCTCGTGTTGAATAATATAAATTGGGCTCAAGAAAAATAAATTTTGAACTAGTTATGTCCAAGTTATTCTATTAGAAAGAAAAAAATGATATCCTTTAATATTTTATTTACATGTATAAAATGAAAGTTGGAAAAACAAAAAAAAGAGAGAGAGAGAGAGAAGAAAACTTTCAGGTAAGGTGTGGGAAGTTGAAATGATATTAAACCTAATTACTCATTAACTTGACAATAATTAGAGTTTAATTTAATTAATTCTTAATTAATCTAAAAACCTTTGATTTGAACCAGCCTTTTGAGTTTATTTGAAGGTTACATGTGAGTTGTATATTCATATGTTGTGGGGTGAAAGTGTTTTAGAAAAAATTCATAAGTTCATTTTTTATACACGCACTCTATTCATTCGTATATTGTCATTTCAACCACATTTTTCAAAATATTGGTTTTAATTGGGGTAAGAATACTTTGTGCAAGTGGTAAATTCTTATTTCATGATGTTTACATAAATTTTTGGCATTAAATACTCTAAAACCTTCGAGTCGATTTCTATGTTAAATCCTTCGGAACGGACCGTTATGCCAATATGTTAAATCTACGGGATATGAGAATTTTTAAGAAATTCCTTAAACTATTGGATATCGTGACCAATTTGTTCTAAATCTAAGAATGTTAGTATGTTATGTCATTTTTATATTTATATCATGTTATATAAGAATATGCACGTATTTTTACTGAGTATATTCAAAATACTCACTCTTATAATAACATTTCAGATTAGATTGAATCGGGTGGACGCGTGGAAGATTGATCGAACGATGCTTATGGGATCGCCAAGTAAAATTTTTAGAAACGATAAATTTGAAATTTTTATTTGAAAAACATCTTTATGTTAAGATTTGTACACATTATCTCAATATATTTTCTTTAGTGGTCGAGCATTTGACATTTTATGTTAAGTTTTAAATTTATGGTTTGAAATCGTAGTATGTTAATTCCTGGTTTAACATTGTCGATTTATCGATTAAATCACAAGATTTGAATAAGTGAATTTCTGTTTAAATTAGATAAAGAAGATTTTTTTTTTTCGGTAACACTTCAAGTCTATTTAAAAAAAAATATATATATATATAAAAATAGATTTTGGGGGTGTTACCGTTACTAGTGTAAGTGTGTGAACATTTGAAGGAATGAACTCAAACAAACACCATAGCTCATTATTATTCTAGTAGTAAGACACTTGTTATATTTAGCTAAATGTGTTTTTAGTAGCATAGGTTGTTATATTTAGCTAAATGTGTTTTTAGTAGCATGGGCGTGTTAGCTTTTAATTTGCAAAACATAAGTGTATTTTATACACTTATTCGAGGTCTAAAATAGCGATATTTGATAGTTCTTCGGACAAAATATATTTTAAATTGTTATATTTTATGTTATGTAGGTAAAATTCATTAGTTGAACAAAGAATCGAAAGAAAGATGTGAAAATTGGTGAAAAGGGGAAACATCCGAAGTTTGAGGAACAATTGTAATTATTCAATAGTTGATTGAGACACAAGAAGATACTTTGAATATTTTTAGAAGACAATTGGATGGAATTATAACTCGAAAAGGAATGGTATATAATCAAAATCAATTTACCATCGCACAAGTTATATTCCAAATTTTTAACCGAATATTGAGACCCACTATTGGCACACTAAACGTCCGAATTGGAAAAATTCTATTTCTAGAAAAGTTGTATCTTTTTGAGCTAGCTTTCCAACACACTTTAATCACCTCAACGAATATTGGAAGAGAAAGTTATGGCCAAAATACTGATTGTTGTGTAAAGACAAAAAATCTACACGAATAGAACTTTCTTTATTCGATTGGAACTCATTTGGAAACCAATTTGGACATGGTTTTCAACCAATTTTCTACTCCTACAAATATGTAATATCAGAATATATATTGGAGACTTCTCATACTCCAATATGAAAGCCTAAGAATAATTGACCAATAGGGCGTGAATTGATTTTTTAAACTTTTTCGAAGAATTAATCTAAATTCAAGCAAGTAAATGTTAAATGGATTAATTCAAATAATAAACACAAATATAAAAGATAATTAAGCTCTAGCAATTTGAGCAATATAAATACGGTAAGTAAAAGGGATATAGGATGCAAACAATTTAATTGTGGATGTTCGATTCAAAGCAATGATCTACATCCTCCGTTACCAAGCTCTCCAGTACGAGCAATGCCTTTTCACTATATTGATTGACTTATAGTGCAATCCAAATGTTTTCGGTGATTTACAAACAAGGAGCACCGATCCTTATACAATGTTAAGTTTTTACGGGATCTCAACACGACCTACACTATTGAGCTTTATAGGACCTCCATATGACCAACACCATGACTTACAACAAGGAGCAACGATCCTTATACAATGTTGATCTTTAAGGTACTTCAACACGACCCACATTTTATCAAAGTGATTTTACAATGGAATTCCTCTCTTGATAAATAATATAAACAAATTAAGTACTAGGAGAGGCTAACACTTCAATAAATAATAATAAATGATAGCTTAAGTGTTAGATGAAAAACTTTGATGAATATGATAGTAAAAAATTAGATTCAATCAATCAAAATGTTTCAGTGAGAAGATGAAAAAATAAATATAATGTAGGTTCAAAACTCTTCTCAAGAAATATCTCTCTTTTAGTAGATGATTGTAATAAATTAAGTATTAAGAGAGAAATGAGCAAATTTGATTCATGTGATGATTTTACGAGTTTAGTTCAATCAATCAAAGTTTCAATACGAAGAAGAAGAAAAGTTTATGCAATGTAAGTACAAAAACTTTCCTAAAAAATATATCTCTTTTAATTGATATAGATAAATTAAGTACAAAGATGAATGAAAAACTTTGGTGAGAGAAACAATTCAAGAAGTTTGATTCAACAATCAAAGTTTTTGTTATGAAGAAATAAATGAAATGAATGTAAAAATGTAAGCTCGAAGAGAATTTCTCAAATGTGTTTCTCAACAAAGCATTCTTATAGTTCTACGATGAATGCAAAGTGAAGTGGTATTTATAGCAATCAAAACGCAATAAATTCTACCAAACCGGATGATTAATCTGGTCGGCCACCAATTTTCGGATGACCAATATAACCGTTTGGTATAGTCAGAACAGTCAAATTTGGACCTAGAGGATAATTGACCAAGAACTAGTCGTAGGCAGTTTTAATAATCAGCCCTCAGCCAGCTCGAAGGGTAAACTCCAAGCACAATTCACCAAGAATTAAGTACCCTCACAAAAAACACAAAAGATAGAGAAATTAGTAGCCAAATCAGAAAGGGGAAAAATTAGGGTTTCTGTAATTTCAATTGATTCTCGAATGTTAGCTGGAAATTAAATTTCCAGTGACAAACAATTGATTGAAGACTCCACTAAGCCTTACAAACGCTTTGATACCACTTGTAAATGCAAATGCACAATGGAAGCAAAATAACCAAATTACAGAGAAGACATTGCACAGCCAAGAAATCGAATTCCTTATTTCATTTTGGGCTCAGAAACAAATTCATTGTAACCATTTGTACAAAGAAACAACATCAAACATCCCAAAACCCCTAATCTATTCACCACACAAGTTACTTAATGGCTCAAAGAAAACACACGGCCAAACCAACACTGAAACTCTCTCTCGACCAACCACGAAGGCACCAATCACAAAGATTAAGGATTAAAACCACACGTTAAAATCCATACACACAATTTCACTAAGAAAAGATAAGAGAGAACACGAAGAACACCAATAACCAGAACAACCTAAAAGCTTCCCCCATACGCAAAAGGGAGAATGAAAAGTTCTTCCCTCAAATGACGGTTCAACTGGTATATATAAAACCAATCGTTAGCCGTTAGATCAACCAAGGAATCAATGGTCCAGAGCAGCTCAAGTGGGAATAGATTGGGCCGGGTTTTGGGCAGCGGTTGAAATTAATATTTCCAGCAATATGGACCAAGCCCATGTTTTTATCATAGCCTAAACTATTAGAAAGTAAATGACACAAATGGCATCACATTCCAACCTAAATGTTGTTGAAATTTTCTTTAGCAACGTTCTACAAATGTTGCCTTAATGTATTTGCAATGTTTTTCTACATGTTGTCGCAACATTTTAGCAATGTTTTTTTAAGTGTTGTCGTTACTTTTGTGATGAAATTTTTGCAACATTTTTTAAATGTTGTCGTTCTTCTTTTGTAACATTTTATGAATGTTGCCCAATGTCTTTTTTAATCATCATTGTTAGTTATTTAATGTAATTGGTGATTCTGTGAACAAAAAGGACTAAAGTTGATATGTTGTAAAAAGTCAAGGAGTAGTGTGCAATTAGTGAAAGTTGTGATATGTTAGGTTTAGGGTTCGAAAATGGGGTCGCTAAGGCTTGGTTTGAGCATTAGAAACAGAAACTTCATCTCCCGCCTATCGCCCCACCTTCACTCGAGCGACAACCTGTCGCTCACCCTTCACTCGAGCAACAGTGCTATTCGAGAATTTTTTAATTCATTTTTAAAGGCTTTTTGTCTGATCCATTCATTTCCTAACGCCTTACAAAAATGAATAAAAAAATGAATTACAAAAATGATCAACCTTACAAATAAATATCCAAACGCCATAGAACAATTTTTCTAAGGTTGATCATTGAGCAAACTCTTAGCTTTTTATATTCTTTTCATCTTTTGAGATTTCAACCTTCATTATTCATAGTGAATAGTTCTTGTAAGAAAAACATTAGTTTCACAATCCAAATACTAAACTACTGCTTCCTTCATATCTATCAGAGTTTTTGAAAATCAAGGGAAGGTGGTTGGAGTTCCAGTCGTTGAATAACGCCATATTCTTCATGAATCCACATGAGATAGACGATTTCACAAAGTTGGGAGTTGCTGTAAGAGAGCGCAATCCAGGGGAGATTTGGAAATTGCAGTTGGGAGTTGGTGTAGAAGCATAGAATTCACGAGAGTTGTTGGAATTGTAGTCAGGAGGTCAGATAGTACATATCATCGTCTTGTTTGGTAGATTATATGTTAAAAATCATTTACAGTGGATTATTGACTGGTAAAGTGCCCATAGTTTTCACCTAGTTGGGTTTCTCCATGATCAATTCTCATATTAATTTATTGCTTATATAACTACAGTATTTCAATATAGGAATAATTGAATTGCATGAATAACCATCTAGAAAAATAATTAATAGTGACTTGTTGCTATTTAATTGTTAAATAATTTTAATTCCACATAATCACCTATTCATCCTCCTCTAGATGTAGTTAGGGTCGAATTATATATTTTCAGTCATTTTTATATTTTTATAGTAACCTATTTAAATACATTTTTATAGTAAAATACGCAACTTTAGTAAACAATATCACGTGTACAAGAAAAATAATAACAAACATTATTTAGTTAACATATTTTATTAACATTTCTGATGTAAACAATAGCCTCAAGAAAAAGGCACTATAGATGGACCAAAAAAAAAAAAAAAAGACATTAAAAATGAGAAAATGAATGTCATTTGAAGACTATGTTCATATTTCACACTTTAGATAAATGTCATTTGAAGTTTGTGCACAAAACGTTTTCCATCAAGGAGAATAACAAGGATTTGGTCTTATTTATACCCATGTAGTGTTTATAACAAAAACCCTTTTGAGCATTTCAAAATTCACTAGCACTAATAGCCTTGTGGTGGACAATAACTCGGAACTGTCTTACTACAAAGAAGGCTTTGAGGAGCCATACACTGCCTCGTTGATCTTGGACCTCTTTCCAAGGCTTTTCACTCTACAAACCAAAATCATACTATTTTTAAGGAGAGATATATTATTTTTAAGCATAAAGTTAAGAAAAATTATGCAATATAATGGCCAAATATTAAACCAGCTTAATTTCTTTTTCATATCATCAATTCCATTTACACAAGATATAATCATTATAGGAATAATTATAGCGAGGAATGAAAACTGCAGCAACCTCCTCTTCAATGACTTGGGAAGAAAAATAGAAACTAAATTCACGACATTAAGGTTTTGGACACAAATGAAATATGAACTCACCTTTTTTCGACCGAGCTTAATATGAGTTTTTACCCCCAACACCCAAACAAAGAAGGCAAAATTAATAAAAAATAAAATTTGAGATTAAATAAATGATATAAATATTCTCCACTTCATCTCTATAGCTCGTAAACATTAGAAATGAGAAAATGCAATTAACAAGCAAACAAATGGTCATCGCAACCAATCTCTTTAATAGTATCACCATCATCAGTCAATAGTGGAAAACATCATCGCAACCAATCTCTTTAACATTATCAATATCATCAGTCAATTACATGATTCTTTATCTATTTTTTCTTTGTTTTCCTTTTGTAGATGTTAATGTAGGAAACATACTTTCATCAAAGAAGTCTAATACTATTCTTTGGCCAAACAACCGTACTTCCCATGGCTTAAACATGTATGATAAACCACTATTTGATAAATCATATGAAGCTTTATGCTTAAATATAAGGGTTAATTTCACAAATGGTCACTGAAGTTACAGAAAAATTTCAAAATGGTCATTGAAGTTCCAAACTTGCATTAACGGTCACTCAACTATCTGTCACTTTCAAAAATGGTCACTGAGCAAAATTTAGGGACTTGTTTGTTCTAATTGAAACTGATGCTAACAAAATACGGTCCCTACAAAGTTGGAGGACCTGAATCAACAATTCCCTTAATTATTTTACAAAAGACGTCGACTTCATTTTCACACCAAACCCTACCCCTTTCATACGATCGACGCCGAGGCTAACCACCACCACCTGTCAGCTCGAAGCCCACACTTCCAACCGGTCGAAGGTCAGCATTGACACCCCCAAATCGTAGGTAAGCTTCCATTCAACCTTAATCATGGATTTATTCTTCAAAAACCGCGCGGGAAAGTGACCGTTCTTGCAATCTGTTTCAGCGAAAAATTGAAGTGTGGGGACCACAATTTTCAAGAATTTATTCGATATGTCGGATGTGGAGGAACAAGATGAAGGTTAGCATTTTGGTTTTAACCCATTTTTGTCTGTATTGTTATTTTGGACAGATTTTGGGTCCACTGTAATTGATTATTTTTGTGTTGAAATGGAATACACTATCTATTCTTTTTGGTCAGTTCACGTGTCTCAGCCTCTTTTAGCATTTATTCGATTTTTTTTTTGAATTGAAACGTGAATGCCCTTTTTTTATTTCTTCACAGCCGTTTCAGTTAATTTCGAGCATTGAGGTGTATTTGTATTAACCATTGGGGTTCATAACCGACATCATCTCCTCCATTTTCAATTCATTTCCACTGAGCAAATCTTGTTCAACTTGTAAATCTTTATTCTTAATCATCCTTTGTTCACTGAAATTTAACATACAGACATTCTGGGACTTTTAATTTGGTTGAAACTATTTTCCTGGATACATATTATAAAGAGAGGAGGAGAGAAGAAAGTATGATGTGTATGGATAAGGAAGAAGAGTGTTCTGTAGGCCTCCAGTGTCCTCTGTGTATGCTGTGTATGGATAAGGAAGAAAGTATGCTGTATATGCTGTGTATGGATAAGGAAGAAGAGTGTTCTAAACATAAGGAAGAAAGTATGTTGTGTATGGGTCCATTACACAACTTGAGTCTTCTGCAGGCCTCCAGTGTCCTCTGTTTGCAATTTATTCTCTCCAAATTGAACCTTGAGTCTTCTGCAGGCCTCCAGTGTCATTCCCACTGCTCAATGCATGCATGTTCCTCTCATCATCTTCATTTAGCTTGAATAAACTCATATTTTCTCCCTCCAATTTCTGTGCTCTCTCATTTCTTCTCTCTCTCTCTCTTTATCTTGTTGTACAAGTCTCATTCTTGTTCGTTGCATTCTAAGTCACCACAATTTCTAAATTTTGATGACATACAAAAATATTTTAACAAATATCAACCCTGAAACACCTAACACCCATCATTAGAAAGTTGTTACTGATGAAAGAAAGTGATAGTATATTATTAGAACTTTTCTATGCAAAATACTTCTATCATGGTGTCTTTCTGCTTACCAAAAAGATATGTTCACATAAATTAATTTGACAAGGTAATTAGATTGAGATTCATTATTTTCTATAAATCCAACGCTAGAATCAGATGCTATAACTGATCTTATTTATTTCAATTTAAAATCAGCTCATTCAGTTTTATAATCTCCCATTGTTTAGGTGATTTGAACAGTGCTTCTGATAAAGAAGATGCCACCTTCAATGATTCTGATTACAGTTTTGGTGAAGAAGACGACATTCTCTTTGAAGAAAACGTTACCCGGAATATTGAAATGGACATGAGGAATGAGATAGTGTCGTTGGAAGCAGCATATCAATCTGAAAATTCTGAATATACACCATCAGATGACCTTCGAAGCGTTCATTCTGATAGTGACGAAGACGTAATGTACCCAGAATTTAATGGTGATGTAGATATGGTGGATCCCATGCTTGAGGTTGGAATGAAGTTTAGGTCCAAAAAGGAGGTTAAGGGTGTAGTTAAAAACTTCAGCATTCACAAAAGATTTGAGGTGGTCTTCCCGTATAATGATAGATGTAGATTGGAAGGTCGTTGCAAAGAAAAAAATTGTCCATGGCGTATTTGGGTTTCTCTGTTGGAGGAAGATTCATCGTGGCAGATTAAATCATTCGAATGGAATCATACATGTAGTAGAGCATTGAAGAATATGAGTGTTTCCACTAGTTGGTTAGCCCGTAGATACATTGAGACATTTACTATTGCGCTAAAGTGGGATGTGAAACTGTCTAAGGCAACTGTTATGAAAGAGTATGGTGTAGATATAGGTGACACGGTGGCATGGAGGGCTAGGAGATATGCTAAGGCGTTGTTTAGAGGATCACTAGTTGAGCAATTTGGTTTGTTGGGTTCCTATGCATCTGAGGTTAGAAGAACAAACCCAGGTTCAACTGTTATACTACCTTTAGAAGAGCTTATTTTTAAGGCGATTTATGTAAGCTTCGATGCTTGCAAAAAGGGCTTCTTAGGTGGTTGTAGACCCGTTATTTGCATAGATGGGTGCTTCTTGAAAGGCAATTTTGGTGGTCAATTACTTGCTGCGGTGGGTATTGATGGTAATGATAGTATATTCCCAATTGCACATTCCATTGTTGAAACTGAAAGTAATGCTAGTTGGTCGTGGTTTTTGAAACTGTTGGGAGAAGATTTGATGCTCGAAAATGCATATGGAGTCACTATTATGTCTGATAGACAGAAAGGGTTGGAGAATATGGTTTCTGAGTTGTTTCCAATGGCTGAGCATCGGTTTTGTGTACGACATATGTACTCCAACTTTTTTCGCAAAGAATTTAAAGAGCTGAAACTTAGGGATTTGTTGTGGAAAGCAGCTAAGTCTACTTATCTGGCTGAGTTTACATATTGGATGGACAAAATTAAGGAGGAGAAGGAAACTGCCTGAGAGTGGTTATGTGCTAAACCACCTGAGCAATGGTCGAAGTCCCATTTCATGACAGCTTCAAAGTGCGACATTCTGTTAAACAACCTCTGTGAATGCTTTAACAACTACATAAAAGAAGCGAGGGGGAAGGATATATTGACTCTCCTTCAGACAATTCAAAACAAGTTGATGGTACGGATGTACAAACGCCGCGATTTGATGGCAAGGAGTCATAGTGATATATGTCCAAAATTTTTAAAGAAACTTGAAATTAGTACACGTGATTCTTATTCGTGGAAAGCAATATTCAATGGGGAAACGCTATTTCAAGTTTCTGGACCGTATTCTAATGGTCAGTTTGTGGTAGATTTAAGGAGAAGGACATGCTCATGTAGAAAGTGGGATCTAATGGGTGTGCCTTGTCCACACGCAATAGCTGGTATCCGTGAGTGGGGTAAGGATCCCTCGCAGTTTGTGGACGAGAGCTACAAAGTTGCAACTTACGTAAAAGCTTACAAAAATTGCATATACCCTATAAATGGACCTAAAATGTGGCCTTCTAGTGGCTTCGACCCAGTTAAACCCCCCACTTGGGTAACCAAAAAAAGAGGCAGGAAACAGACAAAGCGCCGAAGAGGGGTTGAGGAAGTTGTAGTGTCGAAGGGGAAGATGAAAAAAATTGATAAGAGAGGTGATGGGAAAAAGAGATTGAAATGTAGTTTTTGCCATCAACGTGGACACAATAAAAGATATCACTCGAATCATGCTTCACTGACAAGCTACAAAACTGAGGTAAAATTTTATTATTTTGTATCATCAAATTTTTTTATTTATTATTGAGTGATGTTTAAAATTTACACTTTGTACAGCGATTTGCTTATTCACAACCGACTACTGTTGTTGGAATTGAACAAGATGTAGCGTGACATTTTCTGTCCCAGCCTAAGCCAAGGCCAGGAGGTAGTGGAAGTTCAAACTCGACGCCAACTCTTAGCGAAGCATGAAACAACTTGATGATGAAATGACGTCGGTTGAAGTCTATTACATCTTTTTTGTCAACAGCTCTATTTTTTTGTCCCCGGGTACAGAAAGCAGATCACAGTATTTGGCCAGAAATCACACGTTCTGGGCAAATTATGTGCTGTGTGTTTCTTTACACAGTTCTTTTGGGTGAAAAATGATCATTTTGAGTCGTTCTATGTTATGAAGCTGTAATTTATATTGTTATAGCGAATGTTGAAGTCTGAGGAAACACAACTATTTTTTGGTGAAATGTGGAATTTTGTGAGTTGTTGTATGCTATGAAGTTGTAATGTATATTGCCATGGTGAAATTTTTGTATATTTTGGTGAATTTGGTGTTTTATAATACTGGAATATGAATTCTAGTTTTTTGTAGAATAAATTCTAACGAGAAATTATTAAATAAATACCCAAAACAATTTATTTATTATGAAAGGAAAAAGAAAAAAAAACAGAAAAAAAAAGAAACAGGGAAACACGTCAAATTGGTGTTATTGTGGTACAAAAATCGCAATTGAGCCCCTCCAACTTTGTAGGGACCGTATTTTGTTAGCATCCGTTTCAATTAGAACAAACAAGTCCTTTAATTTTGCTCAGTGACCATTTTTGAAAGTGACGGATAGTTGAGTGACCGTTAATGCAAGTTTGGAACTTCAATGACCATTTTGAAATTTTTCTGTAACTTCAGTGACCATTTGTGAAATTAACCCTTAAATATAACAACAGAAGCTGACATCTTCGTGAACGCCCTACAATCAAGATATAAAAGCGTTTCAGCATCATCAGCTAAACTACCAATCGCTTTCACTCTTCCATCAAGGGGTTTTTAGGATCCACATCATGTTGTGCATAGAAATCATTAAACATCCTATGTGACTCAAGCATTTCTACATTGAGCAAATTTGCTTCACTTGGTTATTCTCCATGAAATACCCAATCACTATATGTAGGATTCATACCCTTAACAACCAAATATCACTACACCAAAAATAGCCATTTACAACAGTAAAAAGGCAACATTTGTTGATAAATGTTGCTAAAAGAGTCTTTTGGCAACATTTTGGTGAGTGAATGTTGCCATTGATTAATATAAATGAGTTTTTGCAACGTTTTTAGAAAATTGTTGTGATAAACCCCTTTTTGCAACGTTTATTGAGCGTTGCGAAATGATTTTCTTTTGCAACGTTTAAAAAACGTTGCGAAATATCACATTTTTCGTAACGTTTTTTTAAAAAAACGTTTCAAAATATCTATTTTTCACAACGTTTAAAAAACGTTGCGAAATGTCTACTTTTGGCAACGCTGTGAACATTTGAAAAACTTTGCTGAATCTCTCAGATTAACCCAAAATCAACCCTTGTTCATGCCTCCCCCTCCATTCATTGAAAATGGCTTCTTCTCTCTCAAACCCACACAATGGAACCCAATCAATTTCCTCTCTCACCACCATTCCACCCCCGCGCTCTGCCTCCCCTCTCCCCATAACCGCACCTCCTCGCTCTCCCAAAACCCGAAGTCTTCTCTTTTACTGCAAACCCAAAACCTTCAAAATCAAGAATCTTGGCCTCCATTTCAGCACCAGCAGGGGCGGTTTCTAGTGGTGGCATGGCCCTTTTTTGGGGTGGTTTTGGGCTTCGATTTGGAGGAGCAAAAAGTGGAGATGAAAGATATAAGAAGGCTTTGATTGAAGTCGAAGGGAATGCGAGGACTTTGGGATCTCTATGGACCTCTGTAATGTTCGATTCTTGATTTCGGAGGGAACATGAAGAGACTGAGATGTGTAAAAGTTAAAGACTCATCTTTGAATGGGAAATTGGATGGAGATGGAACTGGGAGTGGTGTTGTGAAGAAGAAAATCACATCAAGGGTTGTTGATAATAACAATAATAGTAATAATAATAACAAAGAATCATCTGTTCTTCCTCCTATTCCATCTCCTCATCGTTCAAATAGGTAACAAGATTAGGTTTAAATAGAAATAGATTGATGCCTTCTCTTTTAAAATTTTGAAAATCGCATTGAAAATATTGTTAGTTTTTGAAATTTGGGCTATGATTTTTGAAATTTGTGGTTCTACTTTCTTGTGAATTGGAGATTTACTTATTTACTATTTGATGATAGTAGCAATGCATTTGTAAATCCTAAGGAGGAAAATAGGAAGGTAGTTTGGCTGAAACTACTTGTTACCTTATTGAGTAAGGAAAAAGAGGAAGATTTTATGGCTATGAAAGGCTATAAACTACCTCAGGGGCCTAAGAAAAGGGCCAAGTTGATCCAAAGAACTATTTTTGTAAGTCAATTATATACACATGAATCCAAATTATAAGAGCATTCGATAATTTTGTGATTTGGGTTGTTTTAGTCATGCTTTGTTGTACGAGAATGCTTTGTGGTATTTGTTTGTACAGTGAGGGAGAAGAAGACTTCAAAGAAGGTACTGATATCACTATTGATATTGCCTTGTTCTCTTACATTTTATGCCAATTTCTTTTTCAGTTTTGACGATTGTTATTTGGTGCAGAAACCTCGATGATTGAAAGCTATGGGAAGCATGGAAAGTGATTCAGAATAAAGCTGGGACAGAGAGGGAGAAGATATGTAGTAAAAATCTGAGTATCATAGAGCAACAGAAGAGGCAAGTTAAAGGTACACAAACAAACTCACACTTGAAGCTGTGTAGTGAGTGCTTTTCACTCGAATTTTTCTTTCATTATTGTTTTGAATTTCATGGATGATTGGTGTTGTCTGCTTGGGTACATTGATCATCAGCTTCTAATTGATTTTGGTTGACATTTTTTTTTGTTTCAATTTGTTGACTTGACTGAACTTATTTAATGAGAAAAGGCTAATTGGGGATGCTTCAGTTTGTACATTTTAATAATAAATTTTTAGAAGAACATCAACCACATTTCTTACGTTTGTTGTAATAAAAAAATATAAATTTTGGAAGAAATTAAGATTTCATTGTGATTGATCTACTGTTTGAACCACTACTTGAATGGTATATGTCTTAAAGATTGATGCCCAAAAAATTTAGTTACATTAATTTTTTAGCGAAGGACTATATGGCCACAATGATGACCTCATGTGTCTTTGTTCAGCAATAATGGTGCTTGATCATCTTCTTATTCCTTCTTTCCATCCCATGACACATGATATAGATTCAATTAGATATGTAAGTAGTAGCCTAAGTAGAAGATTAGCAACCGAGGTAATCTTATCACATGTTCCTTTTAGATACATGCATCTGTAAATACTCTGCAAATACTTTTGCTTCTCAACAATATTTTTTGGCTTAAAGGATGCTTTAGACATCCTGAGAGTGAGAATTGAAAAAACACAAGGTAGCAGAGATGAGTAGAGGCTGCAACACCGTAGATGATGAGAGAGTTTTCTTTCTTTCATTCTTTTTGATGTTGCTAATATTCAAAAGGCTCTGTGTTTATTTTAGTGATTCATAAATAGATCATTTATACACTTTTCTCCCTCTGTTGTGTGAGCAGGCAAGGGAATCTCACTAAAAGTTTTGTTTCTAATGTTGAGTTTGTACAATTCTTACTGATGAACATTACTGTTTTGATTTGTGTATATGTTTCAGGATGCAGTCTAGGAAGTGTTAATTTGCTTCAAGAAATTCTGAGAAATCTACTACTATGGATGCCGCACAAGATATTTGTGGTTACAACACCAAGAAAGTCCATGCTATGCTCACCTACAAGGGGACAAACCACTTGCTCAAAGGGGAAGTCCCATGTGAGACGGATCAAATCAAAAAAAAATTTTGTCTTTACTTTTTCCAGCAATCTAGTTAGTGGAATGATGGATGAAACAATTATATTGTTTATCTTACTCCTTTTTAGATAGGTTGTGTTGTATCACATGTAAATTTTGTATTGATTCAAAAATTTATAATGAAATAAGAAATTATCAATTTTTATGCAATTCCAAAATGTGTTCACAAAGTGTTATTTTTAATTTTGTGTACTTAATTGCCATAACTTAAAAAAAAAGGTCTACCGCAATGTTTAAAAAATACTGCAAAAGGGGTCTACCGTAACGTTTAAAAAATGTTGCAAAAGAGTTTTTTGCAACGTTTAAAAAACGCTGCAAAAAGTCTTTCCTCTACGGCAACACCAACCTTCGCAACACTTGGAAAAACGCTGCAAATGGCCTTTTGTAACCTTTTTTGGCCACTGTAAAAGCTCATTTTTGGCGTAGTGTATTCATAAACTGTATCATAATGGCGAGGCATTAGATTCCTACACTTAACACAAGGACATACTATCATTTGTGAATTGGGTATTTTGTGAGCTGCTCTTTTAAATGGGCCAGACTATTTTTGCAATGTTTATAAAATGTTGCAAAAGGTTAGCCCATTTTAAATTATTAGCAACGTTGAACAAATATTGCGAAATATCCATATTAACAACGTTTAATAAAATTTCAATAAGTTTACCTTTTTGTAGCGTTTAATAAACATTGCAATAAGTTTATCTTTTTAAAACGTTGCAAAAAGGTAAACCTTTTCACAAGGGGCACAAAATACACAAAGATATTGTACTCGTCTGTACAAAGGAACTAGCCACAAAAACCCCAAACCCTAACAAAAACACACAAAGCAGCTACTCAAATAGTTCAAGACAATCATCTAATCTAAACCCTCTAATAGCTCAAGACTCAAATCACCAAGATTTGTGATTAAAACCACATGTTTTAATTAAGACCGCAAAGAATTGAAAGAGACGACAGAGAGAACACGAAATAGAGAACCCAGAAGCTTCTCTCACACTCAGCAAAATAACATAATGAAAATCACGAAAGAAAATGGCCATTCAGCTCCTTTTATAGGGAACACCATCACTGTAGATTAAACTGAAGATCAATGGACCAGAGCAGCACACGTGGCGTTTAATTTGGGCTGGTTTTGGGTTAACTTCCTTTGAATTATTGAGCAATGGTTAAGTTAAAATATTTCCAGCAGTTTTGGGCCAAGCCCGTTTTCATCATTTTCCCATTAGTTGAAATGTTAATAACCAAAATGGCATCATAATTCAACAAATCTCCCCCTTGATGCTAATTTTATAAACAACCAAAACACATTAATGTTTATCAACACCAACACCAAGAAGAACCATACCTGTAGAAACACAAATTCACCCAATATTAATTCTTAGAATTTGTAAATAAGATTTAAATTTGGTAAGAGGAAGAACATTTGTTCTCATATCCGCATGATTAAATTGTGTACTGATTTTTTCAAGTAATATACACTCTTTATGAACTATATCTCTAATGAAATGCATCCTAACATCTATATGTTTAGTTCTATCATGAAAAATAGGGTTTTTACACAAATGAATAGCATTTTAACTTTCACAATAAACCACAATAAGATCATGCAATTCATTTAGTTCACTTAACAAACCTTTAAGCGACAAAGACTCTTTTATAGCTTCAGTAGCAGTTACATATTCATCTTCTGTAGTAGATAAGGAAACAATAGACTGCAATTGAGACTTTCAACTAATGCAAGTTCCACGCAAAGTAAACACATATGCAGTTGTTGATTTCCTATTATCCTTATTACTAGCATAATCATAATCCACATATCCTTTCAGCACAACTTCCTCTTTACAAAATTTAAAATGCAAACCTAAATCTACAAAACCTTTTAATTATTTTAAAAGCCATTTTAAAGCGATCCAATATTCAGGAATCGGGTTTGCCATAAATCTATTCAAAATGCTAATAGCATGTGCAACATCAGATCTAGTACACACCATAGTATACATAACAGATCTAACATTATTAGCATAAGGCACCTTTTGCATGTATTTGATATAGATTCATCATGTGGACATTGTTCTTTACTCAACTTAAAATGACAAGCTACAAGAGGCAAAGTAACAGGCTTCGAATCACTACAACAAAAATAGTCATTTGCAACACTAAAAAGACAACATTTGTTGATAAATGTTGCTAAAAGGCTCTTTTGGCAACATTTTCGTAAGTGAATGTTGCCATTGGTTAGTATAAATGAGTTTTGGCAACGTTTTAAAGAAAAATATTGCGATAGACCTCTTTTTGCAACGTTTAGTGAGTGTTGCGGAAAGTTCTATTTTTCGCAATGTATATCAAACGTAACGTTGCGATAGATCCCTTTTGCAACATTTATTGAGTGTTGTGGAAAGTTTTATTTTTAGCAACGTTTGTCAAACGTTGCAAAAATAGACTTTTCGCAACACTTGACAAACGTGGAAAAGTGAGACCTTTCGCAACGTTTGTTGAATGTTGCAAAAAAATTCACTTTTCGCAACGTTTGTTAAGTTTTGCGAAAAGATTTAAAAAAAAAATGGGTCCAAAAACTGAACCTCAAGCCCTAGTTACTATTTTAAACCTCCAAATCATCTTCTCCCCCTTATACGATCCTCCCGACTCACCACCGCCACCATAACCTCCCAATTCCACCGATGGCACAGCTTGGACGCAGCGTTTGAAGGAGGAGTGTAAGGTCCTGATGGCCTATACATCAATGAATAAGGCCAAGGAAAATGACTGGTTTCAGATCTCTGCTGCCAATCTGGACCCGTTGGACTCGCAAGTGATGGTACATTCACAATCTCCTCAAGTACGAGTTTGATTGAACTGGAGTTGCCCCAGCTAGATGGAAAGAGACAAAATGTTTCTTTTATTTTGATTATTACTTTTAGGGGGAATTGATTTTTTATGGGATTTGTTTTTTGGAATTTATGCAGATGTATAGAGGTGGGAAAATATGCTTGACGGTGTGCATTTCAAGCCACTATGGGCGAAAAATTGGTAACTATTTACTTTGATTTTTATTTTTAATTTCGAGTTTTTGATTGAATAGTTAGACTTCGTGGTATCTTATGAAGTTTAATCACGTTGTACTGTTCATGCTAATCGAATTTGGGTGGGTATTGTGAAACTCACTTCAGGATAATCTTCTTGAGGGTTCTTTGCGCCAGTAGGGAGAGTGCCTTTTTTCCCCTCTAGATCTTCAGTTACGTGTTTTCAGTTATGAAGAAAAGTGTGTTGGAAAGAAGAGAACTAGAGTTCTTTGTTTACCCCTATAGAAAGATTATTTTCATAATCGTGTATGGAAAATAATTTTGATAAATGTATTATTAGGTATGATGAAATGGCATCAAAGTACAACGTGAAGTACATTGCTGGAGGTAATTTTTTAGTAACTAAAGAATTGGAATCTTAAAACTGGTCTGATCTCATTTTTCAATAATGTACCACTGAGCATTACTTGTGTTTTGTATAATTTGTTACCACATGAGCTACTCAAAATTCAATCAGAGTTGCTCAGGTAATCTGAGATCCATTTTATGGATCTAAAACTCTTAGCAACGTCGTATTGTTGGCGTCGTTCACCATTACTGTATTACTGTCAATTTCATTTTCTTGCCTTGGTTTTTAGTTTATTCCAGTTGGGAAAGTCCCATAATGGAAATATATTCTCTCCTTTCCATGTGGTTGCATTAGGTTCATTACTATGAAGATGATTCTCCTACTGGTATTGTGCTGTATGTGTGGTTGGTGGTGAAAGGTCAGTTTCCATCATTTATTTAAGATTTTATTTCCCCAGCCTGCTATTGTCCAACTAAAAAAATTATACGATAAATATTCTTGATTTCATTTAACTCTTATTGAACATATGTGGGTGGTACTCTCTAAAATGAAAAAGAGAGTAGATTTTTTTGACGGTGTATCAGTGATCATAATGCTATTGTCACTAGTCCTTTTACATTTTAGATTGAGGAATTGTTCTTACCCGTTGTTTTCATTTCTGCTTGGTTCATTGGGAACATTACCTACTTTTATAACTCAATTTCTGAAAATAGGATGAAATATCAGCATATAATAGTGATTGGACTTTAACAAACTATTTCTTGAAGGGTAACAAGCTGTTAGAATGAGTGCCTGATTACCTGCATAATTAACTTTCATAATTCATATTTTGTGCATCAGCTGTTTTCTAGTAAAAATGACACACGGGCAATTGCATTTCAGCATTTGTATATGACACATGTTTGCATTATGTAACTTCTTATTTAAGCCATGTGAAGTTTAATTTTTTGGTTTTGCTGCTGTCAGTGAAGCTACTAGATCTTTTTGGAGAAAATTCTTTTAGAAAGTTTTTTTTTGTTTGGCTCCCTTGTACTCTGTTATGAACCCAAGCAGATAACGTATAAATGATATTTTTTGTGTCCATTTTTTTACTGAACTAACGATATTATGGGTTAATATGTTGCAGATCACTTATTTAGACAAGTATAGATTGCTGCAGAGCTTTGGGTAGGAAGAGAAGAAGATTGCTGAAGAACGTGCTGAAGCCGTGAAGGCATCTGGAAAGAAGAAAGATAGTAGTTTCTGTGTTTCATTTATGATTGAGTTTTTTCCATTACTATTTTATTTCATTTTGAAGATCCTTTTTATTTAAATGGTGGTATATCACATTCTAATATTCAAGTGTATGGATTCAAAAAATTGTAATGAAATTATCAATTTTTATGCAATTCCAAAATTTGTTCATAAAGTGCATTTTCAATTTTGCCAATCTACTTGCATAAATGGTTGTATAAAAAAGATAAAAAAATTTCCTACGGCAACGTTGCGAAAGATATTGTTGGTAAAAAAAAAAAAAAAAAAATTTACCTACGGCAACGTTTGGCAAATGTTGCGAAAGACTGTCTTTTGCAACGTTTGCCAACTGTTGCCGTAGCTATCAATGGCAACGTTTGGTAAATGTTGCGAAAGACAGTCTTTCGCAACGTTTGCCAAACGTTGCCGTAGATAGCTACGGCAACATTTGTCAAATGTTGCCGAAAACTTTTGGCAACGTTTAAAAAACGTTGTCGTAGATGAACACTCTACAACAACACCTTGATTTGCAACACATGCCTAAACGTTTCCGTAGGCCTACGGCAACGTTTTTTGAACGTTGCTGTAGACTATTTTTGTTGTAGTGAATCATGCATAGAAAATTTGGATAACACCTTTTTTCATATAATAAGATTGTGTTAAATGAAGAGATTGTTGTGAGCTATTTCTTTTAATATCCATTCCTAAGATTCTCCTAGCATGTTCTAAGTCTTTCATTTCAAATTCAGCACTTAAAGTCTTTTTAATGTTATTAATATCACCCATTTTATGTCCAATCAACATCATATCATCAACATACAAAAGAGGTAAATAATCACATCATTGCTATCATTTCTTTTAAAATAAAGACAATGATCAAAGAAACTTCTCGTAAAACCAATAGATGACACAGAATTGTCAAATCTTATATACCATTACCTAAGTGATTGTTTTAAACTATACAAAGACCTATTTAAAAGAAAAACATGATTAGGCTTTTTTAGAATCAATGAAACCTTGAGGTTGAATCATATAAATTGTTTCATCCAAGTTACCATGCAAGAAAGCAGTTTTAACATCCATTTGTTCAAATTCTAAATCATATTGAGCAACCAAAGCAAGCATGACTCTTATAGTGGTTTATTTAACAACAGGATAAACAATTTCATTGTAATCAATACCAGGTTTTTGTGTAAACCCCTTTGCAACAAGTCTAGCTTTAAAGTTAAGAGGCTCTTTAAAAAAACTACACTCCTTAATACTATAAACCCACTTACAATCTACTAAAGAATTATATTTAGGTGTATGAACTAATTTCTAAGTAGTATTCTTCACTAAGGACTTCATTTCTTCTTCCATAGCACCTAGCCACTCATTAGATTGTTGACAACCTAAAGCCTCCTCATAAGATTTAGGCTCCCTAAAAGCTAAGTCTTGATATAACAAAATAGCAAAGGATTGACAATTACCCATCCTAACATGTTCCTTGATCTCCATCCTAGTTCTATCACGGACAAGTTGGTAATCACTTAAAGGATCAACTACATCACCAAGTAAGTTATGTTCACTACCTTCAATAGGTTCATGAGAAACCCTAACACCTTCACTTTCCTCACCAATTTATTCTTAACTTGTTCTTCCTCAACAAGTCTAGGAGAGTCACCTAATTTCACTTGCATTCTAGTCTTCCCATCCTTATCAATCTTAGGAACATCACTAGAGACTTTCTTACTCAAACAAGGCATATCAACTTCATTAAAAGTTACATTCCTACTAGTTATCATTTTAAAACCTTTCTCATCTCTAACCCAAAGTCTATATCCTTTCATTCCTTTAGATACCCAATAAAAGCACATTTATGAGATCGAGACTCCAACTTGCCTAGACTTTGGTGAGAATATGCAGCAGATCCAAAAGTCCTTAAAATAGTATAATCAAACAATGTTCCTGACCATACCTCTTCAGGTGTCTTACCATCTAAAACACTCGAAGGAGTCCTATTTACAATATATACAGCTATCATAACAACCATCCCAAAGAACTTTAGGCATTCCTAAGCTAATCATCATGCATCTAACCTTATCCAATATAGTTCTATTCATTCTTTCAGCAACTCCATTTTGTTGAGGAGTATAAGAAACAATTTTGTACCTAAGGATCCCATCATCTCTACAAAGTTGATCAAATTCAGAATTACAAAATTTCAGACCATTGTCTGTTCTTAAAACTTTGAACTTTTTATCCATTTGATTTTCAATTAAAATCTTCCAATTCTTAAACTTTTCAAATGTATCTGATTTTTGTTTCAAAAGATAAATTCAAACTTTTCTTGAAAAATCATCAATGAGTGATAAAAAATATTTGTCACCACCTTGAGTGATAGTAGATGATGGGCCCCACATGTCAGAATGAATATACTCAAGGATAGATGCAATCCTATGTTGATCAGTATTAAAATGAAGCCTATATAGTTTTCCTAAGGTACAATACTTACAGAATGGAACCTTAGAAATCACATCATTACCAAATGCTGCTTTCTTATTCAAAATATGCAAGCCCTTTTCACTCACATGTGCCAGCTTATTATGCCATTTCAGGGTAGCGTCAATCTCAGCGCTAGAGAACTTAGCAATGTGACTCTGAACTATACTAGCTCTAATAACATATATACTATTCCTCTTGGTACCTATGAAAATAACGAAGGAACCCTTAATTACTTTCGAAGAATCATCACCAATCTGGCCTTGCATGCCTACGTTATCTAGTTATCCCAAGAAATAATTTTATATTCAAATCAGGAATATACCTTACTCTTTCCAAAGTAAAGGTATATCCATTGTCAAATTTCAAAGTCATACTACCAATTCTATTAATACTACAAGCTATATTGTTACCCATAACCACCTTTCCACCATCAAGATCGTTAAAGTTTTCTAACTAAGGTCTTCTAGAGGTCATATGGAAAGTACATTCTGAATCTAGAATCCATTCACTATTCTGGTAACTATTATCTAAATAATTGGCAGTATTCAAGTCAGAAGTCAATTCTGTCACCACATACACATCAACGGTTCTTTCTTATAGGGGTTCAACTACATTCTCATCATCCACTCTCATCTCTATCTGTTCATTCTTCTTCTTATAACAATCTTTTATGAAATGTCTCGTCTTTCCATACCTATAACACTTCATATTTCTGCTTCTAGACTTAGAACTAGTTCTCCCTTTCCCTTTCTTCTTAGAATTGTTATGATTATTCCCTTGATGACTCTGACCATTGACTTGCCTAGACCTAGGTCTATCCCCTCGCAAACAAACTCTCAAAATCCTTCATAGTCCTATCAACCTTAAGCTCTAATTCTTTTTTTCTTAAAGAATTAATCACCATGTCAGGAGTTAAGATATCTCTACCATACTTAATAGCATACTTAACATCCTTATATACTTCAGGTATATCATTGAAAAGGATAACATCCTTATATTCCTCAAAAACGTTTTCCCCAGCATTAGTGATATCTTGAACTAATTTATTAAGAGTATTAAGATTATCATCTAAGTCTTAGACATATCAATCTTAAAGCTAAAGAACCTCTCTAAAAGGAAGAGTTTATTATACGGACTCTTAGACATGTATTGTTTTTCTAATTTTTCCCATAAAGCTTGAGCACTATCTTGTTTTCCTATTTTTCTCAACACTTGATCAGATAAATGAAGGATTATAGAAGTATATGCCAGTTCATCAGATTCATGTTTTTGGTCATCAGTCCTAGTTGCAGGAAAATCACCAGTTATAGCCTTAGTCACTTTCTATTAAACTAAGACCCCTTCATTTTTTGTTGCCAAATGGGAAAATCTCCCTTTTCCATTAAAAACTCCCAAGTTCAAATGTTGCCATTGTCATTTGAAGTTTTTAATCAACACAAAAGTTTTTTGAGGTCACAGTTTAATAGAGAAGTAGAGAACATATATTTCAATAAACCAGTTTAATATCACACAAATCAGAGTGTAACATAAATCAAGGATAAAAATATCAAATGAAAAATAGACTAATAACACAGGGAACAAATTAACAATGATAGTAAGCAGTTTAATAGATATAGTGAACCATAAGGTCAGCAATAAGATTAAACATGTCAACAGTCATAGCAATTCACAAAGAATTATGCTACAGTATATGAAACAAATTAATATCTAGAATTCCAACAATTACATGTGTTAGAATTCACTAGGATTCTACGAGGTTCATGACCTCAGGTAGAGGCTCAATTCTAAACTCCAGGGAACAAGAATAACGGGGGAATCAGGGGGAAAAATTCAACAATATTCAAGATCTAGTAACAAGGAAAAAAGATAAAGGGTTATGAAAAGGTTCACCCAGAAAGGTTCGAAAAAACCAAGCACCAAGCAGGTTCGAACAACCAGTAACCTATAGCTCGAAGTCCAAAACTCCAAGCAAGTTCACCAAGAACGAGTTTCCTCACAAGAACACAAACAAAGACAAAAGATTAGTAGCCAAATTAAGAAACAAAGAAAAATTAGGGTTTCTACAATCAGATTGAAAAATAAATGTCAATTGAAAATTAATTTCTCAGTGACAAACACTTGATTGAAGGAACCTCACGAACTCCCAAACGCTCTGATACCACTTGTAGAGCAAAACCACAACGGAAGCAGAAACTAGATTCACTAAGAATACCAAAAATCTAATAACACCAATGAATAGATTTTCACAAGGGGCTTAGAATACACAAAGATATTGTACCCGTCTGTACAAAGGAACTAGGCACAAAGTCCCCAATTCCTAACAAAAACACACAAAGCAGCTACTCAAATGGTTCAAGACAATACAACTAATCTAAACCCTCTAATAGCTCAATCAAAGAATCACCAGACTCAAATCAGCAAGATTTGTGGTTTTAATCAAGACCACAAAGAATCGAAAGAGATGACAGAGAGAACATGAAACTGAGAACCCAGAAGCTTATCTCACACTCAACAAAATAACAAAATGAAAATTACAAAAGAAAACAGTCATTCAACTTCCTTTATGGGCAACACCATCACCGTAGATTAGGCTGAAGATCAATGGACCAAAGCAGCACACGTGACATTTAATTTAGGCTAACTTCCTTTGAGTTATTGGGCAATGGTTAAGTTGAAATATTTCTAACAGTTTTGGGCCAAGCCCATTTTTATTATTGCTCCATTAGTTGAAATGTAAATAACCAAAATGGCATTAAAATCCAATAGTTATTATAAGTTCCAAGTAGGTGTAGATCATTATACACAAATTACTAATTTTCCCAACAAATTCAGTATCAACTTCGCTTTTTTCTTTTTCCTTTTCTATAGAGAAAGTTAATTTTAGATATTCATCCATAAATTTAGCATAAATATGAAGTATCACTTCTCATTTAAATTACATTTTTCCATATTGAATTAGGTCCATGTAAATTATAAAGTGTAAAGAAAGAATTAATATAATAATTTTAAGCTGTGAGAATCAAATAAATAAATTCGATTGAAAGGAATAATCAAGTGAATAAAACAATATGTTTGGCCGTGTTTAAATTAAGCCAAATTTAATTTCATGTTACTCATTTTACCAAACATAGTTGAAATGTAAATAACCAAAATGGCATTACAATCCAATAGTTATTATAAGTTCCAAGTAGTGTAGATCATTATACACAAATTACTAATTTTCCCAACAAATTCAGTATCAACTTCGCTTTTTTCTTTTTCTTGTTCTATAGAGAAAGTTAATTTTAGATATTCATCCATAAATTTAACATAAATATGAAGTATCACTTCTCATTTAAATTACATTTTTCCATATTGAATTAGGTACATGTAAATTATAAAGTGTAAGGAAAGAATTAATATAATAATTTTAAGCTGCGAGCATCAAATAAATAAATTCGATTGAAAGGAATAATCAAGTGAATAAAACAATATGTTTGGCCGTGTTTAAATTAAGCCAAATTTAATTTCATGTTACTCATTTTACAAAACATAATTTTCAAAAGTTACTTTTTTAACTATAACTTTATGCACAGGAACATGCTAATTATCAACAAAATTTAGCTTCTGGTTGAAGAAGAAAATTATCTTGTGGAAAAGATTAATGATGAGGATTTATGTACCTGCTACGAACCTTCTCCTTAATAATTAATGCCAAATTCATTGATTTTTTTTCCAAATCAAGTAGATTTTAATTATGGAATGCTATATAAATATATGCTGATATGTAGAGATTATCACACTTTAAAGCCATCATTCCTCTCCATTTCTATTAAAGATATGTGTTCCTAGAAGTGGCTTCCTAGTTTCATTTTCCTAGTTTGTCCGTGTTAGAATTTGGGCGTGACTTAAATTTCTTTGTTGAAGTATTTGAAATAATTGAAGAATTCTAATTGAAGTGCATGTCAAGAAGAATTCAATTTGGAATGCTATTGGAATCCTATGTCAAGTTGAAACCTATTTTGGAAGCTCATTGGGAGTTGGAAATTGGTATTGGACTTCAAAATGTTGAAATTATGGACCGAGAAGAAAAGTTGTCACATTTTCACTAGCTGGCCGCTCAAGCAACACATGCAGGTTTTCTCCTAAGACTTGGTCGCTTGCTTGTTGCCCGCTTAGCGCTCGAGCGACGGACCAGTCGCTACCCTGTCACTTGAGCGACATGTTATCTGGCCTGAGCCCGTTTTCGCATTTTAACACGTTTTTGACATTCTTCTTTAACTACAACTCATCTATTAGGGTTTTTAAACGTTGCCCTACATAGTTGCCTATAAATATTGACTTTTCTATACAATTTTAAGTGTGAGAATATAAATTACTAGAATTATATGATCCATTGTAATTTTCTCTTTTCTTCATTATTCTCGAGTCAATAAAATCTATTAATTCATTTGCCATATTTTGTCTTTATTATTCTTTGCTCAATCATATATTTCATTATTATTTGCCATATAATTTCAACATCTCAATTTGGTGATTTGTTTCACAACAAGTCGTATCATATCAATTATGGTATCGACTTTGTTTATAACAAGTGGTATCAGAGCCAATGTTTAGTAGTTTCACAGAGCGCAAGGTTTGCTTTGTTCGAGGTTTTTGTTCGTGATGGCTTCCATGAAGTATGAAATTCTGCTTTTCGATCGTAGCACTAGATTTTTTCTATGGTAGGTTAAGATGCGTGCAGTACTCACACAGTAGGATTTGGATGACGTGCAACTAAAAATTGACAAGATGTTTGCAACTTCGACCGCGGAGAAGAAATTACGGAAGGATAAAAAATCAGTTTCTCACATTCATCTTTATCTATCAAATATTATTCTTCAGGACATTTTGGAGGAGAATTCAGCAGCTGCTTTATGGTTGAAGTTGGAGCAATTGTGCATGACTAAAAGTCTAACAAGAAAGTTGAACCTCAAGTAGCGTTAATACTCTCATCGCATGATAGAAGGATGATAATTGAAAGATCACCTAGCTATATTTAAAGAGATCGTCGAAGATTTGGCCTCTACCCTATTGTGTTCGTTGCCCATTTTGTTTTCTTCTTTTAGAGACACGATCTTGTATAGTCGTGATACTCTCACCATAGATGAGGTGTATGATGCTTTATATTCAAAAGAGAAGATGAAGCATCTGGTTTCTGAGGCTAGCGATGAAGAAGGCCTGATTACTCATGGTGGTTCTGGAAGGGGGATATCGAAGTCTAAGTTTATTAATCAAATTTGTAACTACTACAATAAGAAGGGGCACTTGAAAAAAGATTGTTACAAATTGCAGAATAAAGAAATGATGGCTACAAGTAGATATTCAACTACTTCAGGTGAAGTAGACCTCGTAGAGAACGTTGTAAGTGATGGAGATCTCTTAGCTATTTTTGACATTGAGTCTAAACCGAAAGATGATTGGGTTCTTGATTTATCATATGTGTTTCATATGTGTTCTAATAAGGACTTGTTTACTACATATGAAATTGTTTCCAAATGTGTCATAGTTATGGGAAACAACGCATCTTGTCGGGTTACTAGAATTAGTACATAGATTGACGCTTTTGGATGAGATAATTAGAATACTTGGCCAGGTTCAACGTTTTGTAGATTTAAAGAAGAATCTCATCTCTTTGTCTATTATTGATTCAAAGGGTTATGAGCTCTTTGGTAGAGGTAGAGTTTTGAAGATTTGTAAAGGTGGTCAGGTTTTATTGGAGGGGACGGAAAATGTCTTAGTTATACATCTTGCAGGGTCATACAGAATCTAGAAGAGTCAATCAGCACATGCTCAATACTGAGGTGGACATTCAGTTTGGTACAATACCTTTTGGAGCTGGTAAGAATTTTGGGGTGACCCGAATTCTTTTGTTGAAATGTTTGAAGTAATTAAAGAATTTTAATTGAATTACACATTAAGAAGAATCTAGTCTGAAATATTATTGGAGTTCTATGTCAAGTAGAAGTTTTATTTTGGAAGCCCATTGGGAATTGAAAATTGATATTGGACTTGAAGAGGTTGAAATTATGGATCGGGAAGAAAAGTCGTCACATTTTCGCTAGGCTATCACTAGTTGGCCGCTCGAGCAACACATGCAAGTTTTCTCCCAAGACTTGGTCACTCGCTTGTTGCCCATCAGCGCTTGAGTGACGAACTGTCGCTAGCCTATCGTTCAAGCGACAGTATTATCCGGCCTAAGCCCGTTTTCACGTTTTAACACATTTTTGACATTCTACTTCAATTACAACTCATCTATTAGAGTTTTAAACGTTGCCCTATATAGTTACCTATAAATATTGGCTATTCCATACAATTTTAAGTGTGAGAAAATAGATTACTAGAATTATAGGATCTATTGTAATTTTCCCTCTTATTCATTATTTTTGAGTCAATAAAATCTCTTAATTCCTTTGTTATATTATTGTCTTTATTATTCTTTGCTCGATCATATACTTCAGTATTATTTGCCATATAACTTTAACATCTCATTTCAGTGGTTTGTTTCACAACAAGTGATATCAGATAAATTTTGGTATCGAATTTGTTTATAAGAGTCTGATAAACCTAGTTTCTATTGTCAAATCCCAACTCAGATATTTTTCAGGCATGAATGTCAAAATAATGGTAATTACACGAGTAATAGTACCTACAAGATAAACTTTGACAACCTCCTCTCATTTGTTCAGCCTAATATCAACACCAATAATAGATTCTTCAATACCTCAATTGGAGAAAATTCATATAGAGTCAATCTCATTGCGCTCTGTAGAGCAGATTTTCAGCATTTTCAGTGTCATGATTATGTCATGATTATGTTAAAGATTTTCAGCATTTTCAGCATCTTCACGAACATGCCGCTAATAATAGCTCTCCCAAGAAGTTTGCTGCTGACACTCAGGATGTGAGTGACCCAAAAGCTGTAACCATGAACATCCTAGTGGTAAAAGCTATATGTGAAGAGCCTTGAAGAAATGTTTAGTTCTTGAAAAGAAATCGTCGTAGAGGAATAGTTTGGAAACACGATGAGTTCAAGTCGCCAAGGAACACACATTGGAAATGTCCAGCAGGATGCCTATGATGAAGAGGTCCTCTACACAAACATAAACATGCGTCATCCTTACCATTGCCACAGGTAGGGAAAACCCTGAAAAGGTACTTGGCTCACTTCACAACAAGTCACTTATAGAGAGATCCTTTCTGCTCTAAGAGGAGGCCTCAACATGAATACCTTATTTTGGAAGGACGTGTAGAATAAAAATCCCACATCTTATGATGCTTTAGTGGAAATGATGAGGACCAAAATTGTCAATTAGTAGTTGATTAACCATCGCAACCTAACCTCAATGGGGCTCTCGTTATCCCAAAGGCAATGAAGGGGTCTTGTCTTCCATTTGGTGGATCAATAGTCGACTCAAGTAGGACACACCATAGCGCCCACCTCGGGGTAAGCGTTGGCCACCGCCACGCTAAATGCAGTACCTTCTTTGGCGTATGAAAAGGTTGGACCTCATACTCATAGGCAACTCACCTTATCTAGAGGAAGAGGTAGAGGTAGAGGAATAAGAAGAGAGCCTATAATAGGTAATATTGCACATATCACCGAACCAGCACCTATAACATTGAAAAATTGCATGTCTAGACCATATCATGAAAGACCTACTGGCATCCATGTCGAGGGTAGAAATATCCACCGCGTGCAAAGAAATGATCCCCTACTTGGGCAAGAGCATCGACACAATGAGGCAAGGCGGAACTGTCGGAACGAATCGCCTCGGAGGGAGCACGAAGAAGACAGAAACAAGATGAGGGGTTAAAGGCCCAGGAGAGAGCCCCCAACAAACACCGATGGTGCACTCATAAGAGAAATTGATACCATAATCAACGGTCTGCATATAGTAGGAAGTTCCAAGAATGCCTTGAGAAATTATGCAAGGGAAGCAAATGATCCCCCATGGTGAGCTACTTAATCAACAACACCAACCGAGGTGCTGAGAACACCCTACCAATCACCTTTTCCCTAGCAGATGCCACGGGTGTTCATTATTCACATTGTGATGCTCTGGTTGTACGAGCCGTCATGGTAAAAAATGGACTGAAGCATATGCTAGTAGATAACAAAAGTTCTGTTAATATCCTATTCGGGACTATTTTCGACAAGATGATGGTGGACCATGGGCTCATCTCCACAATCGCAGCTCTCTATGGTTTTACTAGTGATAGCATCGTTCTTAGGAAAATGATCACATTGGCAGTAGAAATGGGAGGGAGCCCATTAAAGGCTCACCATTTTGTGAAGTTTTTGATTGTAGACCACCGGTCCGCCTATCATGAAGTTTTAGGGTGACCTACTTTAAAAAAGCTTGAGGCTATAACATCCATTCATCATCTTTGTATGAAATTTTCTAGCAAGAAAGGAATTGTCACTGTATGGGGTGACCAGATGGGTTCGAGGGAGTATTACTTTAGCTCTTTGAGAAAATTCAAACCTCGGTTGAAATGGTTAAGGCGTGATAGGAATGTAAACTACACATTTTACATCTTTATTTAATGCGCTCATATGACTATTTTATGCCTAAATGTACTTAGTATTATCATATTTTGGTTTAGGTGGTAATTCTATGGATACGGTGTAATTTGGAAGAAATAGGTGAAAATGGACCAAAGTGAAAGGAAATGAAAGTTTAAGGACTAAAGAACAAATACTATAAACTTGTTTCCAACCTTGTGATGAATATTTGAGAGTGTTAGATGTCAATTGGATGAAGAAATGAGTCAACGAAATGAAATATAGCTAAGATATTATCAAACATCAACGTTCAGATGGTTTATAAGCAAAGTTGTAGCTCTTTGAGTTAGCTTTTCAACGCAACTTGAATCACCTTAATCGGACATCAGGAGAGGAAGTTATGGTCAAAATACTGAAAGCTGTTCAACAGGAAAAAAAATTATTGTGCGTATGCACAGGCCTACAGGACGTGCGTACGCGAGATGCAAAAATATAACTGCTGAGGTTATTTTTAGTGCATTGTGTGTACGTAATAATTGAACTATGCGTATGCATGGTTCATTTCCAGGACGCGAATTCTGGTTTCCTAATTCCGTTCAACTACGTATGAAAATAAATCTTTTGGTCATATATAAACCCTAGACCACAACCAGAACGAAAAGAATGCCTCCCAACTTTAGTCTTCTCTATTTTTCTCTTAGATTCATGAATTGTAACTAAATTTTTACACTTTGTTGAAGGATATTGAAGCCTCGGAACCACATATTGTGAGATCTAAATGGTTTTTCTTAATTTAATTCATGTTTCTGAGTATTGAATATTCTTTTGCACTTATTTCCATAATTGTTATGTTTAATTGCTAGGAGGCCTACTAGTTTATTATTTGTTACAATCTACCGCTATGTTTGATTCCTTTAACTTGTGAAGCACTAGGATTTAATGATTTTCTGCGATAGATGTTATTGAATCTTAGAAGAATATTTAAATAGATTGAATGCAACCGCTGTGTTTGTGTTATCTAGTCCATTGATTTCTCTATTGTGAAAAACTGTTATTAAATTTAATTTTGAGCGCTTGTCTGAGGTTATTTAATAATTAGGATTAATTAGAATGTTAGTTTCTAACTAACTAAAATTAAGGAGAAATATGAAAATTATTCCAATGGTAAATATTCAAAATATGAATTGAATTATCCTTGCATCTATGATCAATTGTGGATTTTCGAATGTGGATATTGACTTGGACCAAGGTTAGTCTTTTGATTGTTTTCGTTAATTTAATTTTCATTGTTATTAGTTGCATTATTTACAATTTTTTGCATTCAAAAACCCCCCAATCATTGTACGGATCATAAAATATTGAATCACACACTCTTTGTGGGATCGACCCTCACTTCCACTACTACATTAGTTTTAGAAGTTTAAGGACTATTTTTGGGTGCATACGACAGCACACCAACGTGCCTGAAGAAGGTTTTACCCTTGAATAAGGGAGAGACGTCAATATGGTGAATACCCTTAAAGAAGGGGTCAACGAGGTGGATCTAGACCCCAGAGTTATGGAATCAAACTCGCAGGCTACCCAGTAGAAGAGCTAAAACCTTTCCCTATAAGCTCGAACAAACCCACGAGGTCACTGCAGATAGGGATGGAACTCGACCAGAAGTAAATGCCAAGCTTAAAGGTTTCCTTCTCGACAACTTGGATGTGTTTTCTTGGAAACATGAAGATATGGTGGGCATTGATCCCAGAATCAATTGCCATCAGCTCTACGTAGGCCCAAAATTCACTCCTCACATGCAAAAGAGGAGAGCCCTGAATCGGGAATGGTATGCATCATTAAAGAAAGAGGTTCATAAACTCATATCCAATGGGTTCATCAGAGAGGCCGTATACCCGAAGTGGATATCAAACCCCATCTTGGTAAAGAAATCCAATGGCAAGTAGAGGGTTTGCATAGATTCCTCCAACCTCAACCAAGCTTGTTCGAAGGATAGTTTTTCGCTTCCAAGGATCGACCAACTGGTTGACTCCACTACAGGACACAAGCTATTGAGTTTCATGGACGTGTATTCAGGATATAACTAGATCCCCATGCATCCGTCAGATGAGGAGCACACATCTTTTATCACAGATTGAGGACCCTATTGTTACAAAGTCATGCCCTTAAGTCTGAAAAATGCTTGTGCAACTTACCAGCTGCTAGTTAACTAGATGTTTTCTAACCTTATAGGCAAGATAATGGAAGTATACATCGATGATATGCTTGTGAAAAGCCTTAAATCTTCAGATCACATTGAGCATTTGCGAGCCACTTTTGAGAATTTGAGAAAGGATCGCATGAAGTTGAACCCGTTGAAATGCGCTTTTGGCATCGCTTCCGGAAAGCTCTTGGGCTATATAGTCAACTATCAAGGCATCGAGGCTAACCTCGAGAAAATTAAGGCCTTGCTGGACATTAAATCCCCCAACAAACTAAAGGAAGTGCAGTGCTTGACAGGACGCCTCGCGACGTTGAATCGGTTCATTTCCAAGGCTACAGACCAATGCCTTCCTTTCTTTAAAGTTTGAAAGGGAGGGAAAAGATTCCAATGGAATGAAGAGTGCGAAGAGGTGTTTAAGGGCTAAAGAAGCACTTGGGCCATGCTCCCCTCCTTTCGAAGCCTAAAGAGGGAGAAACGTTGCTGCTATATCTAGTCATTAGTGTTGATGCTGTGAGCTCAGTACTGGTACGAGATGAGGGCGACATACAACTGCCTATTTACTATGCTAGCAAGGCCTTCGTACCGATGGAGACACGTTACACTGACATGAAAAGCTCACCTTGTCCTTTATGATTGTCTCAAGGAAGCTAATGACTTACTTCCAAGCCCAAAGCATATGAGTTCTAATGAGCCTCTCCCTTAAACAAGTACTCCAAAAACCAGACGCATCAGGGAGGCTAATGAAATGGGCTATGGAGCTAAGCATATTTGACATCTCATACCAGCCCTGAACTTCAATAAAAGGATAGGCAATGGCGGATTTCGTTTCTGAATTTACAGATGCAACATATATCAATGTTACGATGGAGCCGATGGATCCACCAACCAGGAAGCTATTTGTAGATGGGTCCGTAGGGAAAATTGGGTTAGGATCCGGAGTGTTACTAGAGAGCCTTGAGGGTCACAAGCTTAATTGCGTGGTAAGGTTCGATTTCAAAACCTTCAACAACGCTGCTGAGTACGAGGCGCTTCTAGCAGGCCTCAGGTTAGCCAGAGAAATGCAAGTCAAAAGCTTCGCCGTTTGAAGCAACCGTCCTAGGAACTATTCGTAGTATCTTGCCCATGGCTTTTTGCCATGTGGGGGGTCAATTTCATAGGACCTATACCAAAGAGAAAGGGAGTTGCAAACTATGCAGTTGTTGCCATCAATTATTTTACCAAGTGGGTCGAAGCTAAGCCGTTAGCTGAAATTACTAAGGCACACACCTCTAAATTCATATGGAAAAATATCATATACCGGTTCGAAATTCTCCACTCAATAACAAATAATGGGCGACAGTTCGACAACAAAAAACTCTAGGACCTTTGCGACGAATTAGGCATGAAAAATCACTTCTCTTCCCCTCACCATTTCCAAGCAAAGGACTAGGTCCAGGCAGTTAATAAAGCCATAAAGTATCTCCTGAAGAAAATAATGGACAAGTCGAAAGGAGCATGGGCAAATGAGTTCCCTCATGTGTTGTGGGCAATACATACTACTAGCCGAACCACAACAGGCGAGACCCCTTTCTCCATGACTTACGAGGCCGAAGCAATGAGCCCAGTTGAGGTGGGGCCCTATCGCCCCATCACCTACAATTTAACGAGATCTCCAATGACGAAATAAGGTGATATGAGCTCGACTTCCTTGAAGAAATGAGAAAAATCTCATAGATAAACTGGCTACCTACCAAAGAAAGATGACATGGTACTACAATGCTAAAGTCAAGCGTAAATCATTCAGGAGAGGTGACTTGGTGTTCATGAGGGTGTTTTTGTCTTCTAAGGAGCTTGGTGTAGGTACGTTGGGGCCAAATTGGGAAGGCTCTTATCTCAGTTCAGGCGAGGTCATGCCATGAACTTTTTTGATTAAAAATCTGGTTGGAAAGGTGTAGCCCCATCCCTGGAATGTCGAGCACCTTCGAATGTATTACCAGTAAGACTCCATTCAATACTTGTACCGCTGATGATTAATACATATGCCCTTTTGCTTTTATGACAAGCTCATAAGCTATGACAAGCTCATACATTCCTTCAACGGTTAAAATATAGTGAGATCATATCTCTATCAATTTATTAACTATGACAAGCTCACAAGTTACGTTAAATATGAAAAGCTAGTACCCTCCTTCAACGGTTAAAATATGATGAGCCCATGCAATAAATCCATCATAAATAAAACTCGGATACAATGAACCTATGAAACCATCCGGTGCATACAACTCTATTATCTATTAACTCGTTAGACAACCCCATATTGGTTTGTTATTCATGAACCCCTTGGAGATTAAAATGCCTATCAGCTAATGGCAAGTCCATAAGGCAAATTATATTATGGCAAAGCTATTAATCATTAATTTAACGATTGGTGATGATGAGCACACGCGGTCTAATTATTTATTCAACAAAGCGAGCCTATTAATGTCTAGGTAATTGATTGAACGAATTTAATTATGGTGAGCCCATGATGAAATACTGGATATATCCGACGAGCTCGCATACTTCCATTATCAAAAGCTGGTTATGGCGAGCCTATATCATGAATTTATCATTTAACTATGACGAGCTCGTACATTAAATGTCGCGAGCTCTTATAGCAAAGTTAACTGCACGAGGCGGCAAACGCTTAATAATATGACCCCTAGATAAGATCACGATTGTAGTGAACCTATTAATGTCGATGACAAGTTCGTGTTTTAATTATAAACTCCGATGATGAACCCATTAATGAATTTATAGCGAGCCCATCAATCAATTTATTAATGTGAAGTTTGTTATTAGCATATAGTTATGGTGAGCCTATAGGCGTTGTGATATGGCGAGACCATGGGTTAGTCACTATTAAAAAATGACCAGCACAACTAAATTATTTACCGATTATTATTACAAGCTTATAATGCTAATAGTGGTTTGCTCAAAACACAATGACGAAAATCTTTAAGGTAAATATATTGTGAATAAAATATAGACAATAGCCATCATAGGAGAACCTAACCTACACATACAACATCTTCCTTCGAAGGTTCCTCCGAAGCTCCCACCACCTCCACCTCTTCATCTCCATCATTGGCAGGAGTGGAGGGCTCCTCTACCAAAAACTCACCTATTAAAGAAGACAAATATAGCCGAGGATGTAACTCGACCAATTATCAAAAACTTCAATGTAAACAACCTTCTTCCAATGTATCTCGAGCCCTTCATACTCAGCAGTTTTATGAAAGTGGGCAACATAATCATTTACTACAGCCTCTCTGGCCCTTTTTAGCTACTTGCCCAGGCTAGAGACTTCAGCAGTAAGTTTGCTAACACAAACCTTCAGCTCCCATTTCTCTTTGTTAGCAACCTCCAAGGCTGACGAAGCGATTCTTTGAAGATTATCAGAATTCTCAACTCACTTCATTAAAGTATTTACCTTAGCTTTGCAAAGGTGGGTTTCCTTCTTTAGCTTCTCATTTTCGTCGGAAACCACTTCCATCCTCGACTTAGCCTCGGCTTGCTTCAGCTTGGACATTTCGATGGCCTTATTGGCAGAAGAGGCCTTAGCCTTGGCCTTACTTAGGAAAACCTCTACATCCTGAGCTCATTGGAGGTAGTCTTTATTAAGCCCTATAGACATCTAGCCTCCATCTGAGCATTGATGAAGAAACCCTAAGAACGAACCTGCAGGGCGAGCCCAACCTTTACCATGTCAAATGCATTACATGTCTCAACATACGAGGCATATTTATCAGTCTAGTACATATGTTGAATCCTTGTAGCCCCCTGGACCTCAGCAGAAAGCATCTCCATGAGGCGATTTCATCTAATTTCTCACCCAAGAAATCTTAAGCTTTTCCTTTAGAGGGGACACTTCTCGTCTCTCCCCCCTTTTTCTTCCTCACCAAGCTAGTTCTTTCATCAATGCCTTTTCCGCTTATACAACTTTGATGGAGGAAATGGGCTCTACGTGAATGTGTCACCCAAATAACTCTCCAAAGGTAGTTTGATGCTCGGGAAGAGGGTCAGGACCAATGTTCCTTGATATCACCAGCTTTCTCTTAGAGGGTCATTCCAGCGAGGCTTCCACTTCTTTCTCTTTCCCTTTCTTTTCAAAAGGAGGTGACAGGTTCATCTTGGAGAGATGGGCCCGCTCGTCCTGTTGATGTTTATATGATGAGGAACCAGAACTTATAGGCCTTTTTCTCTGAGCCTTCCCAAGGCTCTTTAGCTGAAGCATATTGGGCTTCACGTATTCCTTCTTATTATGCCATCAATAGCTACTGGATCTCCGATCTCAAATTTTGATGAAATTTCACTATTCGGTATGGAATTGGGTGCTGATAATAGCGGACTGGTAAGTTTGTCCAGACAACGATTGGATTTGCCGAGAGTTAGCAAACTATCTCATCGTAAGTCGTCTATGATTAGGGTACGCAATAGTTTTTCGCGCTTTGGATTTCATGGTGATTATATAATAGGATTGATAAATTATTATCATAATTTGATTTAGGGTTTAGGGCTGGGGTTGGGGTTGGGGGTCTAGGGTTAGGGGTTAGAGGTTAGAGGTTGGGGTTTGGGTTTGAGGTTTGGAGTTCGGCCAGACAACGATCGGTCTGTCCGAAAGTTGGCAAATTCTCTCATCACAAGCAATCTATGATTAAAGTACGCGATAGTTTTTCTTGCTTTGGATTTCACAGTGATTATATAACAGGGTCATTATTATTATTTTGTTGAAGGAGGGCGGTACCTCCGGGATTTTATTAATATTCCCTCACTTGTGGTGGATAAATATCGTGATTAAATGAGAAAAGAAAGCAATAAATGGGGAAGTACTACTTCTCTTACAATGGAAATAAATGAAAAATAACAATTGTAATGCAATAAATAGGGAAGTACTACTTCCCTACACAGTATAATCAATGCAGTAAATGAAACCTAAACTATAGACCTCTAAAATTGGACAATCCATGCCTATCAGTCTGCACGAGGGCCCTAATCCGTAAAGGTAGGTCGGGTGGTCCATACTTCTGATAATGTCCGTGATCCCTATCCTCTGAAGCAAGAGAATTTGCAACCTGGGTTTCTTCTTTGTATGTGGGAAACTGTGTCTCTGTCGAAGGATATGAGTTCTTTGATCCCTATCCTCTGAAGCAAGAGAATCTGCAACCTGGTTTTCCTCTTTGTATGTGGGAAACTGTGTCTCTGTCGAAGGATATGAGTTCTTTGATCTGTCTGAGCATACCGAGAACCGTCTATGGTCCTCCGCCCTTGATGATGCAGTGAATAGCCACGGAGGAATCTACCTCAGCCCAAATAAGTGATATCCCAAGTCATCTGGCCAATAGAATCCCATCTACTATAGTTCTGACCTCGGCCTCCAAAATCAGATATGGACCATATAATGCTGAGAATGCCTTGATGCAGTGCCCTGTGTGATCCCTAATGATGCATCGGCCACTCGCAAATCCCTATTTGACGTATCCATCAGTGTTGATCTTGTAAGATTCCACTAGTGGAGTGCGCCAAACAACCATAATAGGGGTAGTGGGGAAGGGAGAGTCATAGAAATGCTAAATAGGGGTGCAAGTGTGACATCTTCTCTCCAGTGCATAGCTCAAAATAATCCTCCGATATGAAGAAAAGATATCATGTGGTAGACCCTTCAAATGATATGTCTGGCCACCATTTGAATCCCCCTATGCTTCGCGTCATTCCTATCAGTCCATAGAAACAAGAATATCAGTAGAGGAATGAGAGTGCGAATGTGTTAATAGCGAACATGCTGTCCAGAATAACGACATCTCTGGAACCTCTATCTGACCCCCTCTCATGCTCTCATGGGTATTCGAAAAATGTCCCCAAAGTGCTTCCATACCTCGATCTCGAATCGAGACTGACAACGAAAAGCCAACCGACACCCAATCCTCCTCTGAATAACCACATCTACTGGAATGAGATCCTGCCATAGTTTCCAACAAAAAAATGAAACGATGATAAGCAAAAGGAGCTCCACAGTAATTAATACGAGTCATGAGTCTGGCGAACTGAACAAACTAGAGGAAGAAGAACATGTAATAAACGTATTTTGCATGCGTCAATAAGTATTAATAATAACGTATTTTGCATGCATCAATACGTATTAACTACTTATAATTCGGACACTAGACAAAGTCGGAGAATCTTAGGACCATCGACAGTGACAATCAATATTAGTTTAAAACAAGATTTATAGTCAAATAAAAACTATGAATTTAAATAAATACACGGCATTTTTTTAACAATCAATTGTGACATGCTACCACGATAACTTTAATTACAAAAATGAATTCAACATTTAAATATGATAGAACTAGGTCCGTGTCACCACGAATCATCTTGCCTTTATAATCTGAAAATGGGGAGGGATAACGTGGGATGAGTTGATGCTTAGTAAGCAAACCTCGTGCGTATGATGCATGCTTTAGATATACACATTACTTACTTTAAAATAAAAGGCATTTCTCATTATGTATCCCCATTTTTTCATTTGTTTGAAAATGTTAACATCGTGAGCTCACTTGGTGTATCGCCTATAGCCAATCAGAATGCAGTAGGACACGTAATTTGGAACCCAATTGAATCTACCTATAGTATCGTAAAGCGGTTATCATTAATATTAACCTTGATCATTCATCATTGAACGTTGGTTGGGTGCACCGGTCCCCCACACCCCATTTCCTACTCACACCTTCATAGCATAGACGTACATCTCGTAACAAAAACATTTGGCATACATATCTTTCTAAAATTTTACTTGACTTATTGGTATTTGAAAACTTTTTATTCCTTGAAACTTAATGTATGTTTATGGATGCATTGACATGTATAAATATGCATGAAACATTTAGATATAAAAACATAATAATTAAGCATCACGTTCACATGAGGGAAAATTAGATAACACATTTATACATTTAATCATGTGACGTACGCATGAAAATAAAGGGAGGTTTATTTACCTTGAGTCCTAGCAATTTACCTTTCGAATGACAAATGGAGATTCTCTAGTAACCCACGAAGTCTACGTGGCCAAATTCTAATTTATGTCAATTATTTAGGAACTTCGTCGAAATCCACTTTTTAAAGCTTAAGTCATAATATTGTTCTATTAACTTATTTTATTTATTTTTATTATATTATTATAAAAAATGTATACACAAATTGTCAAGGGTTTAGATTTAAATTTACATTGGTTTATGTACGCAAACACAACCCACATTTACATATACATACATACCACAAACATAATATATGTGCACCCACTCATAATTACACACACAATACTCATATATACACACATATATACTACACTCTATATGCGACACACACACACATATTAACATATTCGTACAAGAATCTGGCCATCTGTAAAGTCCCAATAATAATAATAATAATAATATAGTAGAATTAATTATTTTATGTGCTAAATATTTTACATTTTGGAGATTGCCATAGTAGAGATTGCCATAGTAATCAGCGTCGTCATCAAGTCTGATTACTATGGCAAATTCTGGAGGCGTAGCCCTAATTGGATATGGGCAGATACTAATCTTAATATTACTGATCCATCTTCCATCGACAACACCAAGATTAACAATGACTTGCTGTTTTGGCCCATTAAACTTGGAGATAAGGAGGTAGCTCTCCGCAACTTGGGTAACAACTACTTTTGCAAGAGGCTCACAACTGAGGGAAAGGAAAGCTGTCTGAATGCAGGAGTGTCTACAATTTCGAAGGAGGCTAGGCTTGAGGTCGCAGAAATTGTTGTTTCAAGGGACATCTACAATGTTGATTATCGCCTTCTAGACTCGAGGATCTATAACCAGACTGTGATCACAATGGCCACCGGAGACACCGTTAATGACTCCCAAGCACCCAACACTGTAGACCTGAAGCTCAGCTACGTCGAGACTAAGACCGCCACTTGGAACGCCAATGTTTCCTTGAAGTTGGGTGCCAAAATAACCTTTGAAACCGGGATTCCGCTAATCATTGACGGTAAGGTTGAACTATCAAGTGAGTTTACGGGAACATACACGTGGGGTGAAGCTAAGACAACCACCCAAACACTGGAGACCACATACAAGGTTACTGTTCCGGCAAGGACTAGAGTAAGGGTAAGTATGCTAGCAACTAAGGGTTCATGTAATGTTCCTTTCTCCTACACTCAGCGTGATACCCTTATCAATGGGAAACAAGTTACCTACTACATGGACGATGGTGTTTACACTGGCGTCAATTCCTACAACTTCAAGTATGAGACTAAAGAAGAAACACTGTGAGTGTACGTATGATTGCTGCATGCGTCACCTTTCTCCAATCAGACTCCCCTCTCCATTAATATGCTTACAATAAAGAGGGTATGATGTCATAAATAAATTTTCATCCATGTTTACTCATATTATATATTAAATAAAGCTGTATGCTTGTTTGTTTTAATATTTCGCATCGCGAAACAAAGTGGCTGGCATTAATTATCTCCAGATTAAGTCCTTTTAATTGGCGGCGTGGCACCATTATTTTCTTAATCAAGATATAAACACAAACAAACGAAAGGATGTTGAAATGGATGACTATAGCTACTTCCGACTATGAAAAATGGATGAGAACAATTTGTTAGATAACGTTGGAATGGAAAAGTTCCTCAATCTAAAGTGAGATGCCGTCTTATAATATAGGCATCAAATTCTAAGGTTAACCTAAGATCGCTTCTTGAGAAAAAAAAATGGTTTTTAATTTAGGGTTTGCCTGAATGCAAATAGAATCAAGATCTAGGGTTTCCTAATCTATTCCAGGAGGTGCGTGATAGCGAGAAGAAAGAGAGAGGTATGAAGAAATAGAAACGATCTCTACGAAAAAATAAATAAATAAATAAAATTGCATTTGGTGAATCGTCCAAAATGCTATCTAAAAGTAATACGATTCTTTTCATATGGGTATAACCTATTCAACAAGGCTTTATTATAAAACACCCTTAAGCTCATAGTGATTTCTCCTATCATCTGTATGACTACCAAAAAAATATCGAATATCCGCTCTTCTGGTTGGTCAGAGAATATATGTATACTATATTAAATCATATATTAATTAAAAATAATAATTAAATGTTTGAAGCTTTCAAATTTAGATTACAAAAATGTTTAACTCTTGACCAAAATTAACACGGTTTATTTATCACCAATAAAAAAATCATTAATTAACATTTAAAGAAGTTAAACATCTCAATCATTATCAAATGACAAAATCAATTTCTAGAATTACAAGATAACAATGAATTATCTTTTCTAACTCTAATTAAAATGAAGTTTGCAACCAACTAGTGTGTCTTGTTGTGGGTGAATTATGATATGACCACGAACAATTTGTTTGTGTTGCTTGACTTGGAGAATCAACAAGGTAACGTGTAACGAATGACAAAATGCTCAATCGATCAGTAGCGGATGAAAGATTTTGAGTTAGTACGGACGATCGTCGACCGTTGATAGTAATAAAATATTAAAAGCCTCGTTTTAGTACAGACGATCGTCGACCGTTGATACTAATAAAATATTAAAAGCCTCGTTTGATGCCCATTTTTTTGTTTTTTTACAAAAAATGCATTTTAGAATAATGATTTGATGGAGAATGTGTGGTTAAAAATAAGGAAATTTGTTTTTAATTTGAATGTAATATTACTTTATTAAAAAATGTGTGGTTGAAAAGGAAGACAAAAAAATATTTAAAAAAAAAAGGGAAATCAAACAAGGTCTAAAATTTAAATATAACAATTATTTTGTTCAAACAGAACATAGAAATGATAAAATGGCTCGACGGCTCGGGCACGACTAGGAATAAGCCAGAGTCGGGCTGACTCTTGGCTCTGTGGAACCTAGCCGGGCTCGTTAATAAAAAAAAAAATATCCAAAACATCAGGAAAAGAGGGGAAAAAATTAAATTGTAAGTTTTTAAATTGATTAGTTTCAAAAAAATACGTAATTTTTAAATTTTTTGTTTCAAGAATAATTGTATATGAAATATTTTATTCGTGTACAATTTTAACTCCGCCTACGATGATTGTAATCGGTCTCAAACCCGGATAAATGAGGAGGATTTTGAAATTTATTTAATTTATAGTACGTGTAAATTGTACAAATTTTAAATTCTTTAAGAAAAAAATTTAGATTTGACATGGTAAAAAAAAAAAACCTAAGCTTTTTTGGCTCGAGCTTTTGCTTAGCTCGACTTGGGCCAAAAAAAAGCTCGAACCTTTTTTGCTAGAGCCTAGCCTGAGCTTCAAGTTTTGGCTCGACTTGACTCATTGACATGACTAACTGAACATATATAGTTATGTTGTACAAATTAACATTATTCACAAAATAATATTGCGGTCAAGTTTTGTATAATTTAAAGGAAGAACGGGATTCGAATTTTTGCAATTGTATTAAAACCGCTAAACTGTAATATATATTATTCTGGTAAATTTAGTGTCGAAATTCAACAAGGGCCAAAAGGCTCCGATATATAATATATATATATATATTATATTATAAATATATCATATATATTATATATATATATATATATATATATTATATATAATACCTAAAAATGAATTACCATTTATACAACCTAAAAAGTTTATCTATTGTAAAAAAAAAATATTGTTCCCCAAGAATCTAGCACGCGTGGCCACTGGGGCTTGTAGGGTGCTGGATTCGCCACTGCAACAGGTTAGTATTAGTTATCCATCATTGGCTATTTCAACAAGAATTTTATTCAACGAATAAGAGTCGCAAACTAATTTACAAGTTTAAATTTATTTGTTTGTTTATTTTTGTTTTACTTTTTTATTTATTCATTTTAATTTTTATGGTTGTTTTAAATAATAGAAAACATTTAAAATCTTGAAAATTGTATTATTGAGCCAAGCTAAGTAATGAATAAATGAAAAATACTATACTTTCCACAATATTTAACGTAGAAACTGAACTTTAAAATGTCTACAATTAGCCACTGAAATTAGTAAATCATTACATCATCCTTCACTCATGATTAACCATTAAAAAATAGACAGAATGGATGAAATTGATAATAGATATTCACCTGTGATACATTTGACCGTTAGTTTTCACTTGCTACAAAAGTTCATTAGCTCGTCATAGATGTTATGCAAAATTAAGTGGTAAATGAAAAATACAATAGTTTTACTCTATTATATTTTATCTTATGTGTTCAATTTAATTAAATGAGAAATAATGAAACTTAAAAGCAATTTTTTATTTTTAACAATGATGAGGTCAACTTAAGGATCTCGATTTGGGTTGAGAAGATTGATAATCTCGAGATGAATTGTTAAAAATAAAAAATAATGAAACTTAAAAGCAATAAAACTGGTTATTTCAAAGTGAAAATAGAACCCTTTTTTTTTTTAAACTCAAGTGCTAGAAAATAAAAATACCGACACTAAAATATAAAAGAAATTTGAACACATAAAGACAAATTATAAGAGAGTAAAATATCAAGATAAATATTTCATTGGACATTGTAGTTTTCACAATGAACTCAATTAACGAATGCACTTTCTACAATGTTTTTCACCGGCCGTTGAACTTTTATAATACTTCCACAATGTAATCAATTTAGGGTAAATAGTACAGAACATCCCTACCTTTCAATGTCATTGTGCAATACGTTCATACCTTTCATTTTTTGGCATTTTCACCCATACATTCCACCTTTTATTGGGCAAAATGTTATTTTTATCCATTTTTTTCAATAAAAGATAATTTTACCCTCATATTCAAATAAAGCAAAAAGAGAAAGATGAATAACTAACTGCAATTATAATCCTTAAATTTTTTAAAAAATTACAAAGAAATCATAAATTTTCCAAAACCATCACTTTCACAACATACCAAGCTGCCACCTATAGATCCATATAAGACCCACCTTTCCCCTACTACACCTATCACCACCAACCTCGCTTCACTCCTCCATCCTCCTCTCACACGAATTTGTAGATTGGAGCACTTAGGATCCACCAATTTTGGTCAAACAGCTCTCTCCGTACATCGCGTCCATGTACTCTCTACAATGTCTATGATAAGTTGTGTTGTACTTTTATAATACTTCCACAATGTAATCAATTTACCATTGTACTCTCTAAAATGTAGTTATTAAGCATTTGTTTGGCTTTCATTTTTTCCCCTTAGATTTTATTTGTTAAAGACAAAAATTAATTTTAACCGCTCGTTTTGTAGGATCCGTAAATAATACCCATTAACTTATTACTCATTTCTTGAAAAGTAAAATTCCGTCACTGTTTAGTGGTAATTAAAATCAATTTTTTGGTAAATTTTGATACAAATTGATTAAACATGTGAATAAAAAATTGTGATTGTATAAAACATGGAATTAAAATTAATTATTAAGTTTGACTTGTATTAAAATTAAAATTTTAATCTTTAATGAAAAGAAAATGAAAGCTAAACAAAGGCTAAAGTGAAATCGAGTTAACGTGTTATTCAATTGAGCAAAGTTGATACATATAGCTGAGTTGAGTTGAGATTCACTGTCCAAAATTTGGGTGCCAACAATAATTCAATGACACGCCATTTTACACATATTTATGAACAAGTAACAATCAGAAAAAAATTGTATATGTTAATTTAAAGTGATGTGTCAATGAATCATTAGGTGAACATCAAGATTGACATCCACTTTTGGACATCAGATCTCAACTCTACACGGCATACTGATGGCCATTTTTAAAAATCTCTCTCATTCACATAAACACACAAGAAGACTCGCACAATTGTGAAAATTCTTGCTTCTATTCTCTTGTGGTACTTTTTAGTTTAGCCATGTCAACATATCCATTTTTCACATGAGCCAATTTTTTTGCCGTTCATTGCAATGCCCTTTTAATGATTAAAAGACAAAATACACCCTTAAATACTTTTACAATTACTAAAATATGATATTATTTAAAAGGCAATAATACCCTTCAAGTTACAAAGAAATTCAAACCCTTCTCATTTAAAATTTCAAAATCAAGTCACGTTCTTTATCTTTTTACTCCAAGAAAGATAAAATTGTTTCATTTTTCATCTACTTCAACCTTAAAATCTCATAAATTTATCACACTCAACATGAAAATATTGTTTAAAGCCATCACTTGGAATCGGTAAGTATATTTACATATATTTAATTTCGTTTTCGTTAAATTAATATATTGTTTTAATCGTTAAATCTTATTTCGATATTGGTAAATAAATTTTTACATTTGTTAAATAGATCTATAATTTTTTAAATAGAAAAGGAAAAAAAATCATCTGCGTGCATATTATTTCAGACAAATTCATGGTCGTCTGTAAAATTGTCAACCCAACCATCTGGGCACGAAGAATAGCTGGCCAAGTCATTTTTTTGTTGCCCTCATTATCTAGTTTTTTATGTTTCGTAATGTAGATATGTGATCAGCTGCAGTCCCAATTTGTTACTTTGGTGAATTTAAAAAGAATGAAAATGATCGATGTGTATGAAAATGGATGAGTGAAAGACGTGGTGATATTGCAATTGTGATAACATCATAAGCAGAAATATACCATAATTTTAAGAACAAGCTCAACGTCAATCCCTCTCAGTACGACATAGAATTGAGATTTCTATTCAACAAACATACATCCATTTCAATTCCACCTGTAAAAGGTTAGGGATGACAATGTGGTGGGTATGGGACGTGTCAGTCATTCCATCAGATATTTTTATTACATTACCTCATTCCCATGCCCGTTTGAAGTGAAATGGGACGGTCCCCGCCCCATTTATTTTTTTCTTTTTGTTTTTGATTTATTTTATTTTTTGCTTTTATTTTTTATGTCTTTAGTTAGTAAGTATTATTACTTTTTTGCCAATTTGTTAGAAATAACTTATGTTTTCTTTAAAAAAAATATGATAAATCTATTAGTTTTGTTTGATAAAAAACTTAAATTTAAAATTAACTTTAAATGGGATGGGTAGTGGGGTAGAGACTTTGATTCTCGTACCCACCCTGTACCCACTTCGGGGAAATGACCTTCGCCCCGTTTACTTGATTAGGTGAGTAATCTGGGCGGGGCCCAAGGGTTCGGGTTGAACGTATTTTTTTGCCATCTCTAGTAAAGGTTACTTCTAAAGCTGAAGTGAAGGTTCTAATTGAATTGAACCAAAATCGAATGACTCATATTTGCATAACTTTAGCAAGGAAAAATGCTCAGAGAGTGAACATGAAGATGACGATGGAGGGGATTGTAATGTGAATTATTTTTGGGATACAGTGGAGATAGCTCGTGAAGATGATGTGGTTATTCTAGAAACAGTTGCTCCTCACCACGATCTCGCTGTTACCTACAGAATTCTCTTGATAGCTCAAGACAATGTTATTGAAAATGAATTTACAAATGATGATTTGATTGCTTTATCCCCGTCAGAGACATGAGTCGGGTGGGAGTTCACAATCTAGAACGAGTGTAATATCCTCTAATTGCTCGTGTGTGGTTCCCCATGATGAAGATTTGCTTGTCAAGCAACTGTTTGAAACAAAAAAAAAAGGATTAGCAAGAAAATGTCCACTGGATTGCATTGAAACAAAACTTTGCGTTTAAAATGAAGAAATCAAACAAGTCGACGAACAGTTGTCGTTAACGTTTGCAAACAACGAAAATGGACACGAATGAGTTCTTTGTAGTTCGCAAATATGCACGGGAACATACTTACGAAGTGGGTATTCGTCAAAATGATCACATGTAAGCTCGAGCATGGTTTATTGGTCAATAAATAATGCACAAGTTTCAGGACCCACGGACATTATACAAACTTTTAGGCATCATTAACGAAGTTCCTCGAGAGTACGGGGTGGTCATGAGCTACCTAAAGCCTGGAAGGCCAATGAATGCACATTTACGGATTTAATGAGTTTAGGAGAGGAGAGTTATAATAAATTGGCTAAGTATTACTATAACATGGGAATAACTAATCCTGGATCGACATTTTTTATTGAGACGGAGGGCGAGAATCGCTTCAAGTATTTCTTCATGGCTATTGGACAATGCATTCAGAGATTTTGAAATGCAATGTGACTCCTAATTCTAGTCGATAGTACAATCCTTAAAGCTAGATATGAAGGCAAGTTGATTATTGCAACATGTCAAATGTCAACATCCAAATTTACCTTCTTGCATTCGGCATAGTGGATGGCGAGAATGATCTAGCGATGCATTAGTTCTTCACAAAGTTGATGTAAGTATTTGAGGACGTTGAGAACTTTGCATTTGTAACTGACTAGGGGCAGTCAATAATAAATGGTATCGTTGAAACTTTCCCGAGACACATCATGATTATTGCATGTACCATATATAAGGCAACCTAAAGACTAAATATCTTGGCAGTGGCATCGTTGCATTGTTTAGGAGAGCAACAAAAGCTTACAATCTTGAAGAGTTTGATAAATTCATGATCGAAATAATGGGATTATCTATTAGAGATGGGGATAGAATATTGGGCACGGTCACATTTTTCAGGACTTCGATACTACATGATGACGTCGAACAATGCGTAGTCACTCAATGCGTTATTCAAGAAGAATTGAGTGTTAACAATTCTCACAATGATTGAGCATATTCGTAACAAGCTGGAACAGTGTTTTCATTACCGATATGAGAAATCACATACTTGTACAAGTGTGCTAATCCCAACTTAAGAAGATAAACTCTTTAAGACTCTAAATGTGGCAAGGAATTTATGTGTGGAAGATCAGTTTCACTTCTCCGTGAGATGTTGGAGTAATATCGGTTATATTGTGAACTTGAATGATAACATGTGCATGAGTTCAAAGTCTTAGTTGTTTCCATGTGCACATGCAGTCACGATGGCTATGCATAAAGGATTTTAACCTACACCTTATGAATTTATTATTTTATGGCTGATTATTGGAGAGCAGCGTATGCTGAAACTATATTTTCTCTATCAAATGAAGCCGAATGTGAAGTTTTTTACCACATTCACCCACTTAATAATTTGTTGCCGCTAGAAGTCGGACCACATACTCCGGATGTAGACATATGTCTAAAATACCATTTACAAAAGAATTTTTCGACCTTGTAAGTGCTGCAGATGTGGCACAACATGGCATAATTACTAATTTTGTTCAAGTCAAATCCCACTAAGTAACAACTCTGCGGACGTGTAATTTGTATATTGTTTATAGTTATTTGTTTGTTGTTTAATTATTGTCATCGTTAAATATTCCAATTATTTAAACTTGTAATTACTTCCAATTGTTCCTATTTAATCCTTGATCACCGTTTTATGTTTCCAATTAACTATTAAAAAGTTGGAATCAGGTCTCCATACTTTGTTTTGGTCATTTCACAATCGAATAATGTTCTGATCGATTTTAAACTTCCAACTGCTTCCAGTTGTTCCTATTTAATCCTTGATCAATGTTTTATGTTCCCAATCAACTATTTAAAAATTGTAATTAGATCCCCATACTTTGTTTTTCATCATTTCACAATCGAAAAACTCAAAGTTATATATACAATTGCATTAAACCATGAGTCACAATTAAATAAACATTTTTTACATTTTTAAGAAACTAATACAAAATGTACTATATTACCCTCTCCTCCAATCCCTTAGTTACCTTCTCCGTCGAAAGAACCACTAGTCCTCCTTCATCCACTCCATCTAGAGAACCGTTTAATACTCATCTCAGGAGATTTTGAAAGTACATACAATATAATTGTAAATGTTTAATACTCATCTCAGGATCGTCGAGGAGAGCTGATAATGTTTGGCAAGTAGTTTGTCTTGTGCTCCTCAATGATGTACCTAACGGAAGCATGTCTCTCCTCCCCTCGTATACTAGCCAACCAATATGTGGACAATCTCATACACTCATATTTGCAACACTTATAATTATTATATATAAATTTAATAAAAAAATTAACGTTCATTATGTTAAACATTTACCTGCATTGCTAATGACAAGTCATATACATCGTACTTAGGCTCAAGCTTATCCCACTAGGCCTATTGGAAATCAGACAATAATTAAACAGTAATTGCAATTATGAAACATAAAAACGAAATTAAAATAAATAGATAAAATTAGATTAAAAAAAGGATAACATAAAAAAACCGACAAAATTAAAAATCCTACAAACAAAATTAAAATATAATTAATATTAAAAAATAAAATGAATAGATAAAATTTAATTTAATTTTAAAAAATTATAAAAAAACAAATTATACTGTCGAAAAAAGAAATTCAAAAGATTAATTAAAAATTATACATTTTCAATTATAAAGAAAAGAACGAAAATAAAAATTATACATAATAAATTAAAAGAAGGATTTAAAATTTAAAATAATATATTTAACAAGGAAATTAAAAATAATTAAATTGAAGAAAAAACAAAAAATTAAAAAAAGTGCAAATATATTCTAAAAAAATTTGAGCTGGATCTAGACGGTGATCTGAATGCCGAAGATCTCGTCCCTAAAATCACCATCAAACTAGCCATTTTCAATATATAAGTAATAGAAATAGTGATTTACAAAGTTATTTACAAATGAACACAAACATATTATATTTATTCAATTAGTAGTAGATAAAAATTTCAAATGTCTCCTTCTTCATAGAAATGGTGATCTCCGGTTGTCAATTTTCAACCATTCTTCGTTGGGAATGTCGTATCTTCAACCGTAGTTTGAACAAGCAATGTCATCGCCTCTTTCATTCGTTTTGCCCTCGATCGAGTCATCGGTCCTCCATCAACTATCAATGGATCCTTCTCCTGACTTGTCCTCATTGCAACGGTACCTTGGATCACATCATCTCATCCCTCTTCGAAAGGATTCGTCCTTGAATTTGCACCTGCATCAAACAGAGAGAGATCAGCAACATTAAATGTAGCTGAAACATTATACTCACCTGGGAGATCCACTTTGCATGCATTATCGTTGATCTTCTCGATGACTTTTAATATACCATCTCTACGTAGTTGTAACTTAGACTTCCTCTGCTGCGGAAAATGCTCCTTTTTGAAATGCACCCAAACCCAATCTCCTAGTTCAAATGTAACGCACCTTCTTCCTTTGTTTGCTTTCGTTGCAACGAGCTTATTCTTCTCTTCAATTTTAAACGTAGGCATTTCAAAAGATTTAAGTTATGCAAAAGATTTAAATAAATTCTTCACCTTATCCCTTTACATACCTTAGAGTCATCGGAGGGGGTTGATTGTTGGTCGTTGAGTGCCAACGATCATTTATAGCTCAAAATACCAAATAACCATAATATGGGGTAGTGGGGAAGGGAGAGTCATAGAAATACCAAATAGGGGTGCAAGTGTGACATCTTCTCTCCAGTGCATAGCTCGAAATAATCCTCTTATATGAAGAAAAGATATCATGTGGTAGACCCTTCAAATGATATGTCTGGCCACCATTTGAATCCCCCTATGCTTCGCGTCATTCCTATCAGTCCATAGAACAAGAATATCAATAGAGGAATGATAGTACAAATGTGTTAACAGCGAGCATGCTGTCTAGAATACCGACATCTCTGGAACCTCTGTCTGACCCCCCTCTCCTTCTCTCATGGGTATCCGAAAAATGTCCCCAAAGTGCTTCCATACCTCGATCTCGAAACGAGACTGACAACGAAAAGCCAATCGACACCCAATCCAACTCTGAATAACCACATCTACTGGAATGAGATCCTGCCATAGTTTCCAACACAAAAATGAAACGATGATAAGCAAAAGGAGCTCCATAATAGTCGATACGAGTCCTGAGTCTGGCAAACTAAATGAACTAGAAGAATAATAACATGTAATAAACGTTCAATATCCCACCCAATATCATCAAAAAAATCATGCACCCTCCCAGATGTGTGCTATCAATGTGGGAATAGGGATGACAACGTGGTCTCACCCATCAAGTAGTCATGTCAAAAGAATATTTGACATATTCCAAGGTTCCATGCAATGTGTGGCTCTGTTCGGGGCCAAACTAATTTCAACCTCTTCCTGGTAGGAGAAGTTGAGTAGGGAACTGATGCAACATAAATGAAGCTACTCACGGTCCCCTTAAATAAGGGGACACCTAGATAAGTGAAATAGAAATACCTTAAAAATTGATTTTAATACAATGTGTACGCATATGCTATTTATATAGATTTAATCATGCATTTAAACTGAGTTTAAGAATACATTTGTTTTTTTTTTTTTTAAAGATTAATATAAAAGAATGTACATTAATAGGTCAGCATCTTAGTTTTGGATTGAAGAGAACACATGCCATATAGAGAAATTAGAGAGATAAAAAGGCTCAAACATTAACATAGATAAAAGATCCATAGTTGAAGAATCAATCATGACTAAATTAATGCAATTAATATTAAATCGGAAGTTAAAGGAAAGGTTCAACTTTCAAGTTAATATAGAAAATTGGTCATGCTTTCTAGAAAATAATATGCACAGACATCTTTCATCATTTTTTTTTTTTAATGCAAATAAATATACGACTCTTGCGCGAGTAAGAGAATTCAAAAGTTGAAACACCAATTTAGGAAAACGGACCATAATTTCCAGAATTATATAAGATAAAAATTAATACAATGAATATATTGAGACAACTTTCTTATCATTTAAAATTAGGTATTAATTACCATACAATGTAATTAGGACTATGGAATATTAAAGTCTCAGTAGATAAAAATAATTACTTAAGATTATTTTAGAAATCCGTAAGCTATATTATTCAGAAGAGGACAAACACAAAGGTTGATTCAACTATCATTAATTGTCAAACAACACACAAATAATAATAATAATAATAATAATAATAATAATAATAACAATGTATTTTGCATGCATCAATACGTATTAACTACTTATAATTCGGACACTAGACAAAGTCGGAGAATCTTAGGACCATCGACAGTGAAAATCAATATTAGTTTAAAACAAAATTTATAGTCAAATAAAAACTATGAATTTAAATAAATACACGGCATTTTTTTAACAATCAATTGTGACATGCTACCACGATAACTTTAATTACAAAAACGAATTCAACATTTAAATATGATAGAACTGGGTCCGTGTCACCACAAATCGTCACCGTGAATCATCTTGCCTTTATAATCTGAAAATGGGGAGGGATAACGTGGGATGAGCTAATGCTCAGTAAACAAACCTCGTGCATATGATGCATGCTTTAAATATACACATTACTTACTTTAAAATAAAAGGCATTTCTCATTATGTATCCCCATTCTTTCATTTCTTTAAAAATGTTAACATCGTGAGCTCACTTGGTGTATCGTCTATAGCCAATCAGAATGCAGTAGGACTGGAACCCGATCGAATCTACCTATAGTATCGTAAAGCGGTTATCATTAATATTAACCTTGATCATTCATCATTGAACGTTGGTTGGGTGCACCGGTCCCCCACACCCCATTTCCTACTCACACCTTCATAGCATAGACGTACATCTCGTAACAAAAACATTTGGCATACATATCTTTCTAAAATTTTACTTGACTTATTGGTATTTCAAAACTTTTTATTCCTTGAAACTTAATATATGTTTATGGATGCATTGACATGTATAAATATGCATGAAACATTTAGATATAAAAACATAATAATTAAGCATCAGGTTCACATAAGGGAAAATTAGATAACACATTTATACATTTAATCATGTGACGTACGCATGAAAATAAAGGGAGGTTTATTTACCTTGAGTCCTAGCAATTTACCTTTCGAATGACAAATGGAGATTCTCTAGTAACCCACGAAGTCTACGTGGCCAAATTCTAATTTATGTCAATTATTTAGGAACTTCGTCGAAATCCACTTTTTAAAGCTTAAGTCATAATATTGTTCTATTAACTTATTTTATTTATATTATTATAAAAAAATGTATACACAAATTGTCAAGGGTTTAGATTTAAATTTACATTGGTTTATGTACGCAAACACAACCCACATTTACATATACATACATACCACAAACATAATATATGTGCACCCACTCATAATTACACACACAATACTCATATATACACACATATATACTACACTCTATATGCGACACACACACACATATTAACATAGATATGGGCAGATACTAATCTTAATATTACTGATCCATCTTCCATCGACAACACCAAGATTAACAATGACTTGCTGTTTTGGCCCATTAAACTTGGAGATAAGGAGGTAGCTCTCCGCAACTTGGGTAACAACTACTTTTGCAAGAGGCTCACAACTGAGGGAAAGGAAAGTTGTCTGAATGCAGGAGTGTCCACAATTTCGAAGGAGGCTAGGCTTGAGGTCGCAGAAATTGTTGTTTCAAGAGACATCTACAATGTTGATTATCGCCTTCTAGACTCGAGGATCTATATAACCAGACTGTGATCACAATGGCCACCGGACGCCGTTAATGACTCCCAAGCACCCAACACTGTAGACCTGAAGCTCAGCTACGTCGAGACTAAGACCGCCACTTGGAACGCCAATGTTTCCTTGAAGTTGGGTGCCAAAATAACCTTTGAAACCGGGATTCCGCTAATCATTGACGGTAAGGTTGAACTATCAAGTGAGTTTACGGGAACATACACGTGGGGTGAAGCTAAGACAACCACCCAAACACTGGAGACCACATACAAGGTTACTGTTCCGGCAAGGACTAGAGTAAGGGTAAGTATGCTAGCAACTAAGGGTTCATGTAATGTTCCTTTCTCCTACACTCAGCGTGATACCCTTACCAATGGGAAACAAGTTACCTACTACATGGACGATGGTGTTTACACTGGCGTCAATTCCTACAACTTCAAGTATGAGACTAAAGAAGAAACACTGTGAGTGTACGTATGATTGCTGCATGCGTCACCTTTCTCCAATCAGACTCCCCTCTCCATTAATATGCTTACAATAAAGAGGGTATGATGTCATAAATAAATTTTCATCCATGTTTACTCATATTATATATTAAATAAAGCTGTATGCTTGTTTGTTTTAATATTTCGCATCGCGAAACAAAGTGGCTGGCATTAATTATCTCCAGATTAAGTCCTTTTAATTGGCGGCGTGGCACCATTATTTTCTTAATCAAGATATAAACACAAACAAACGAAAGGGATGTTGAAATGGATGACTATAGCTACTTCCGACTATGAAAAAATGGATGAGAACAATTTGTTAGATAACGTTGGAATGGAAAAGTTCCTCAATCTAAAGTGAGATGCCGTCTTATAATATAGGCATCAAATTCTAAGGTTAACCTAAAGATCGCTTCTTGAGAAAAAAAAATGGTTTTTAATTTAGGGTTTGCCTGAATGCAAATAGAATCAAGATCTAGGGTTTCCTAATCTATTCCAGGAGGTGCGTGATAGCAAGAAGAAAGAGAGAGGTATGAAGAAATAGAAACGATCTCTACGAAAAAATAAATAAATAAATAAAATTGCATTTGGTGAATCGTCCAAAATGCTATCTAAAAGTAATACGATTCTTTTCATATGGGTATAACCTATTCAACAAGGCTTTATTATAAAAACACCCTTAAGCTCATAGTGATTTCTCCTATCATCTGTATGACTACCAAAAAAATATCGAATATCCGCTCTTCTGGTTGGTCAGAGAATATATGTATACTATATTAAATCATATATTAATTAAAAATAATAATTAAATGTTTGAAGCTTTCAAATTTAGATTACAAAAATGTTTAACTCTTGACCAAAATTAACACGGTTTATTTATCACCAATAAAAAAATCATTAATTAACATTTAAGAAGTTAAACATCTCAATCATTATCAAATGACAAAATCAATTTCTAGAATTACAAGATAAACAATGAATATCTTTTCTAACTCTAATTAAAATGAAGTTTGCAACCAACTAGTGTGTCTTGTTGTGGGTGAATTATGATATGACCACGAACAATTTGTTTGTGTTGCTTGACTTGGAGAATCAACAAGGTAACGCGTAACGAATGACAAAATGCTCAATCAATCAGTAGCGGATGAAAGATTTTGAGTTAGTACGGACGATCGTCGACCGTTGATAGTAATAAAATATTAAAAGCCTCGTTTTAGTACAGACGATCGTCGACCGTTGATACTAATAAAATATTAAAAGCCTCGTTTGATGCCCATTTTTTTGTTTTTTTTTTTTACAAAAAAATGCATTTTAGAATAATGATTTGATGGAGAATGTGTGGTTAAAAATAAGGAAATTTGTTTTTAATTTGAATGTAATATTACTTTATTAAAAAATGTGTGGTTGAAAAGGAAGACAAAAAAATATTTAAAAAAAAAGGGAAATCAAACAAGGTCTAAAATTTAAATATAACAATTATTTTGTTCAAACAGAACATAGAAATGATAAAATGGCTCGACGGCTCGGGCTCGACTAGGAATAAGCCAGAGTCGGGCTGACTCTTGGCTCTGTGGAACCTAGCCGGGCTCGTTAATAAAAAAAAAAAATCCAAAACATCAGGAAAAGAGGGGAAAAAATTAAATTGTAAGTTTTTAAATTGATTAGTTTCAAAAAAATACGTAATTTTTAAATTTTTTGTTTCAAGAATAATTGTATATGAAATATTTTATTCGTGTACAATTTTAACTCCGCCTACGATGATTGTAATCGGTCTCAAAACCGGATAAATGAGGAGGATTTTGAAATTTATTTAATTTATAGTACGTGTAAATTGTACAAATTTTAAATTCTTTAAGAAAAAAATTTAGATTTGACATGGTAAAAAAAAAAAAAACCTAAGCTTCTTTGGCTCGACCTGCTAAAGGTCGAGCTGGAATTTTTTGGCCGAGCTTTTGCTTAGCTCGACTTGGGCCAAAAAAAAGCTCGAACCTTTTTTGCTAGAGCCTAGCCTGAGCTTCAAGTTTTGGCTCGACTTGACTCATTGACATGACTAACTGAACATATATAGTTATGTTGTACAAATTAACATTATTCACAAAATAATATTGCGGTCAAGTTTTGTATAATTTAAAGGAAGAACGGGATTCGAATTTTTGCAATTGTATTAAAACCGCTAAACTGTAATATATATTATTCTGGTAAATTTAGTGTCGAAATTCAACAAGGGCCAAAATGGTCGAGAATTCAATAGTCCTAAGGAGAGGTCACAAGTTTGAATCATCTCCCTATTGCATTAAAATATATATATTTCACAATAAATTGGTTGGAGAGAGATTCGAAATCGAGATTTCGAATATGAATATACAACTTCTAACCAATTGATCTACAAAAAATGTTTGAAAATAAAATGAATTACCATTTATACAACCTAAAAAGTTTATCTATTGTAAAAAAAAAAAAAAAAAAAAAAAAAAATATTGTTCCCCAAGAATCTAGCACGCGTGGCCACTGGGGCTTGTAGGGTGCTGGATTCGCCACTGCAACAGTTAGTATTAGTTATCCATCATTGGCTATTTCAACAAGAATTTTATTCAACGAATAAGAGTCGCAAACTAATTTACAAGTTTAAATTTATTTGTTTGTTTATTTTTGTTTTACTTTTTTATTTATTCATTTTAATTTTTATGGTTGTTTTAAATAATAGAAAACATTTAAAATCTTGAAAATTGTATTATTGAGCCAAGCTAAGTAATGAATAAATGAAAAATACTATACTTTCCACAATATTTAACGTAGAAACTGAACTTTAAAATGTCTACAATTAGCCACTGAAATTAGTAAATCATTACATCATCCTTCACTCATGATTAACCATTAAAAAATAGACAGAATGGATGAAATTGATAATAGATATTCACCTGTGATACATTTGACCGTTAGTTTTCACTTGCTACAAAAGTTCATTAGCTCGTCATAGATGTTATGCAAAATTAAGTGGTAAATGAAAAATATTGTGAAAAGTACAGTGGCTTACAAGATATTAATTCAATAGTTTTACTCTATTATATTTTATCTTATGTGTTCAATTTAATTAAATGAGAAATAATGAAACTTAAAAGCAATTTTTTATTTTTAACAATGATGAGGTCAACTTAAGGATCTCGATTTGGGTTGAGAAGATTGATAATCTCGAGATGAATTGTTAAAAATAAAAAATAATGAAACTTAAAAGCAATAAAACTGGTTATTTCAAAGTGAAAATAGAACCCTTTTTTTTTTTTTTTTTTTAAACTCAAGTGCTAGAAAATAAAAATACCGACACTAAAATATAAAAGAAATTTGAACACAATAGCCTATCTCTCTTCCTTTTTTTTCCTCTCTTTTTCCCTCTTGTTTTTCCTTTCCTTTCCTTTTTTTTTCCCTCTCTTGCCCGGTTCTACCTTTGTTCTTACAGTTTCTTCTAAGCAAAGGAAAGAATTGAAGAGACAAAGTCAAAAGTTGATGGATAACTATAGCCCAATTGCAAAGTCAAGTCCCCACTTTCCATACTAAATCATACTTAGTCCTTTTATTGCTAATAATAGAACCTAAGTAAAATGAAGGCTCAATTTCCCTATAAATAGCATGTTGAGTTGGAGTGGGGAAATCATAGAAGCAAGAGCAATATTACATTATTATAGCTAGAGAAATGGGAGACACATATGCCTCGGTACGGTTGCCAAGATATGTTGTATTGCAATCGCGATACAATTCTAAATACTTGACCTACATCAATGACAACACCCAGCTTCAAGGATTTATGAGGTTCTCTGGAGAGCAAGTTGTGAGCCCATACGCAAAGTACGAAGTGGAGCGTTCAAAGAGTCGTGCCAACACGGGACTTGTGCACATAAGATGCAGCTACAACAACAAATACTGGCGCAAGCAATCGGAGAATTCTCTTTGGATTGCAGCCTTGGCTGATGAATCAAATGAAAACCATTCCGATTGGTCATGCACTTTGTTCGAGCCCGTCTACATGAATGGTCAAGATGCTACTCAAGGCATTCGCTTTCGTAGTGTTCAAAACAAGCACTATGCATGCTTGTGGCGAGCTGCAAAACCCTATTCTTCCTGCTTGTATGCAGGTTCAGAATCTCCTAACAATGAATTGTGCGATGTTTGCACAATCATTGATTGGGAAACCTTGCTAGTATTGCCCAAGCATGTCGCCTTCAAGGGCAATAATGGGAAATACCTTACTGCTGCCTTCCAAGAGGGCCACCAATACCTCGAGTTCTCATCTGATGACATTGGAGCTCCAGGTGTGGGGAATGAGGTGTTCATTACCAATAATGGCAGCGTCGTCATCAAGTCTGATTACTATGGCAAATTCTGGAGGCGCAGCCCTAACTGGATATGGGCAGATACTAATCTTAATATTACTGATCCATCTTCCATCGACAACACCAAGATTAACAATGACTTGCTGTTTTGGCCCATTAAACTTGGAGATAAGGAGGTAGCTCTCCGCAACTTGGGTAACAACTACTTTTGCAAGAGGCTCACAACTGAGGGAAAGGAAAGCTGTCTGAATGCAGGAGTGTCTACAATTTCGAAGGAGGCTAGGCTTGAGGTCGCAGAAATTGTTGTTTCAAGGGACATCTACAATGTTGATTATCGCCTTCTAGACTCGAGGATCTATAACCAGACTGTGATCACAATGGCCACCGGAGACACCGTTAATGACTCCCAAGCACCCAACACTGTAGACCTGAAGCTCAGCTACGTCGAGACTAAGACCGCCACTTGGAATGCCAGTGTTTCCTTGAAGTTGGGTGCCAAAATAACCTTTGAAACCGGGATTCCGCTAATCATTGACGGTAAGGTTGAACTATCAAGTGAGTTTACGGGAACATACACGTGGGGTGAAGCTAAGACAACCACCCAAACACTGGAGACCACATACAAGGTTACTGTTCCGGCAAAGACTAGAGTAAGGGTAAGTATGCTAGCAACTAAGGGTTCATGTAATGTTCCTTTCTCCTACACTCAACGTGATACCCTTACCAATGGGAAACAAGTTACCTACTACATGGACGATGGTGTTTACACTGGCGCCAATTCCTACAACTTCAAGTATGAGACTAAAGAAGAAACACTGTGAGTGTACGTATGCGTCACCTTTCTCCAATTAGACTCCCCTCTCCATTAATATGCTTACAATAAAGAGGGTATGATGTCATAAATAAATTTTCATCCATGTTTACTCATATTATATATTAAATAAAGCTGTATGCTTGTTTGTTTTAATACTTCGCATCGCGAAACAAAGTGGCTAGCATTAATTATCTCCAGATTAAGTCCTTTTAATTGGCGGTGTGGCACCATTATTTTCTTAATCAAGATATAAACACAAACAAACGAAAGGATGTTGAAATGGATGACTACAGCTACTTCCGACTATGAAAAATGGATGAGAACAATTTGTTAGATAACGTTGGAATGGAAAAGTTCCTCAATATAAAGTGAGATGCCGTCTTATAATATAGGCATCAAATTCTAAGGTTAACCTAAGATTGCTTCTTGAGAAAAAAAATGGTTTTTAATTTAGGGTTTGCCTGAATGCAAATAGAATCAAGATCTAGGGTTTCCTAATCTATTCCAGGAGGTGCGCGATAGCGAGAAGAAAGAGAGAGGTATGAAGAAATTGACCGACTTTCTTATTACAATAACTCGGAAAATGTATTTTTTTTCCAGAAGGGATGTTTTATTCAATAAAACAACGTGAAAGCATACAAGGACAGCAATGAAGTCCTTAGCGTACCCAAACGTGAATGGTAGGAACAAAAGCTGTACAAACTTTTCCAAGAAAATTGAATTCATCGGTCCAATGGGAGCCCATAGAGTGGCGGCCTTGACTATAGGCGGGGTAGGCGACCGCCTAAGGCATTGCTTTGACGAGGGCCCTAAGTTTTATAAGATTAATTGGTTGGTTGAAGAGAAACGAAAATTATATTAGTGAAATTATTTAAATAAAATTGTCATATGCAAACACAAGAAATTAATAAAAATTAAAAATACAAAAATCTTTAAAATATATATATAAATGACATAAAATATATACTTACATTTATTTATCATATAAATATATCGCAACCATAACTTTCTATTTCTATAACTAATTTGACTATTTATCTTCCAAACATCCCTTTTCTTTTTCTTAACCAAATAAAAAGTCTTTTTTATTTCTTCAAATTCCACTCCAACAGTCACCTACCATTATTTTTTTAAGTCCAACATAAAATAAATTCTCTCTCTTTAAATATTCAAAGATACAATTTAGCAAAAAAATGGTCTCTTCAATCTTCACGTACAGATCAAAAGCTTTGCAAGACCAGTATCATTTTCAAGTAAAAGAAAAAATTGGTAGAGTTCCTTGATCAGAAGAGGCGTCGATGTCGGAGTTTGTAGACAATTTTTGTGGTTCCAACACTAAAACTTTCCAAATTTAGTTAGTAAAAAGTGTTTAGAGATTTATTTATCAATGGAGTGGACAAAACATTTGGCTGAGAGTGATCAAGTGGGCATTTTTGTGACATTGCATGAACTGTCAGGTTTTATTGTTTCTAAACTAATTTAAAGTTTAATATTGTATTTATTTTATTTTTTGTATTGTTTTAATATGTCTACTAGAAAGTATTTGTTTGGACATGAAAAAAGGAAAAAAAAAATTAAGAATTTATTCAATCTCAAGTGGGAGCTATCGACAAGTTTCTTGGTTGTAATATAAATAATAAAAGAGAAAGTTCGATGAAAGATTTGGTTCTAAAACGGATTAATTGTAATAATATAATTGTTGTCTTTCTATCAAAAACTTTTAGAAGAGTAAATTTAATTTAGACATTTGCAAATAAAGCTCAAAACAAGATATGGGGATTATTTACGTGCAAATGGGGACGATCTAAGCTCATCATCCTTTCATTTAATGTCCCCCACATTCCCAAAGCATTAGGTTTGTTCGCCTTTTTCGCATGTTTAATTAGTAATACGGGAAAGACAGTACAATCTTATACACTATGTAGAAAACATGTTATTCTTATACATGGCTATTTCAATGCTCAGACTAGTGGTTCGATTGATGATTCACCGAAGAAATCTGAAAGACGGCTTATATATTACAACGTCATGGATGATTATGGTAAAGTTAATGATGCGATAGAAGGGCCTTCATTTCAATTCAAAGGGCATGGATTGGAGGAATTGACTAATAAGTTGGAGGAAGAAACGGGGCTCGAAAACATAATTTTTTGTTCTCGTAATAGATAAATGGAAAGCTTTATCCGCTTCAATTGGCTTTGCCTCCCAACAATGCAACTATGAATGTCATTATAGTTCCCTCAACATCCAGAGGTCCAATGTTCTTTTTATCCTTAGCACGGGTACAATATAATAAAAAATAAATAAAAAAATTGAAGTTTCTTTATCGTTCGTCGAGTGTTATCCATCTTGACTACTTTTTAGGTGTCGCATTATCAGTTGATTTTAATACACATACAATACATGATTTATTCTACTTTTGACAGTGACAAACGTTGTCTCGGAGATAAAGAAGCAGAATCTCTATTCAGACAGTGTCTTACTGCGATAATTTTTCGATTATTCCGAGGATAGGCACTGAATTTTGGAAGGCAAATAGCGAAATATATATAATTTGGAATGGCCATCTTTATCTTATAATTCTTTAATGGCTACACTACCTTTGCTGTGGTAAACCTGCAATTTTAAATACAGAAAATTACATAATTACAATCAGCTAAATTGAAATAATTTGGTAAATAGTTTGAAAAATACGTTCAAACTATTTCCATTAAATCCAACAATTTAACAATAGAGGAAGCTGATAATCAATTTTAAATTCTGAAATTAAAGCTCATAATTAAAAATATAAGTGAAAGCCCATCTTGTGGATACTGACAAAAAATAAATAAAAAAAGAGTTGAGATCAAAGTCAAGGAAATGCGTAACTAATAAGTGAATCCTAATGCATCCGTGATTAGCAATATTGAATGAAAAAGGTGTGTTGTAATGGCCAGAAATTAAGCTATATTTAAAACCCCTTCTATTTCATGTTCACGTGATTAGCAATATTGAATGAACCCATGAAAATTAGGAAACATTTCAAAAATTACCAAAAAAGGCGATATTACAATTTCATGAATCTTGTTCATTTTAGCGCATTGTTCATCTAAGCAGGAGTGTAAGCGATCCAGTTTTTCGATTTTTGATAGATTTTCAAATCAAACTATTTACACTAGTTTGAGAAAAAAAATCGAACCTAAACCAAACTATTTAGAATGGAATGGTCCGATTTTAAATCGCAAGTTTCGTCTTATATTTTTCTGCCTGCCTACTACAACAAAAAGAGTCATTCACAACAATAAAAAGGCAACATTTGTTGATAAATGTTGCCAAAAGGGTCTTTTGGCAACGTTTTAGTAAGTGAATGTTGTCATTGATTAGTATAAATGACTTTTGGCAACGTTTTTTAGAAAAATGTTGCAATAGACCCCTTTTTGCAATGTTTGTTGAGTGTTGAACGTTTGACAAATGTTGTCAAAAGGGGTCTATCGCAACGTTTGTTGAGCGTTGCAAAAAAATTCACTTTTTGCAACGTTCGATAAATGTTGCCAAAAGTGAGTTTTCCTTTTTCTTTCCAAATAAATGGAAAAATGTGAAATTCTATCCATTTCTCCACTCAACTCCTCTCTAACAATCCCATAGGCTCTCTCTCTCTCAACTTTTCCGTCTCAAACTCTCCCACCGGCCACCACCTATCCACCACTTCAGTCCCATCGGATTCTAAACTTTATTCCACATTTCTCGTCTCCTCTCTCCCGTCTCCCACCCACAAGCCGCAGTCCTAGACGACCAGAATCTCACGACAGACTCGGCAGTGATGGGTCTGACCGTCTCCACTCGTCCCGTTCCAACTCTCGTTGCGGCGTCGCCGATCACCTTTCTCCTGAGGTAAGTTCCGGTTTTCCCTCACTGTAACACTGTGTGACTGTTTTTTTTTTTATTTCAGAATTTAGGGTTTTCTAATTAGGGATTTAGGAAGTTTGAATTCTGGGTGTTAAAAGTGTAGTTTTAAGAGAGAGTTAGTAGAGGGCATATTGGTTTGTGAGATCCATTCGACTCGGATTTTCCCTTTAATAATTGAAATTGACAGTGTATAGGTGCATATCTTGTTTGGAGCTCATATCTTGATGCTTCCTTTGCTCTGTTCATAATATTATGTTTTCCCTCTACAATTTCAGTAGAATTATGTGCTTTTTGGTCAATTCTAGCTACCCATACTGAGAATATCTCTAAAGTCCCTAAAACTGTGATTCTTGTGGGGTTGTTGAGTTTGCAATTCGAAGCTTTTTCTATTGAGCAGCTGGTATTTGAAGGTTGTGGTTAGTACCTAGATTCAGTAAATTAAGAATGTAGATAGTTCAGAAGTAGAATAGGCTACATCTGCTAAAGCTATGGTTACATCCCTGTTGCCATTTTTAGTTAAATTTAATCCTGAATTATTGCTTTCTAACTTTGGAATGATGTATTTTGGACATCTAGTTTATGAACATTTGTATATGAGTGAGTGATGTTATGGAAGAAATAGTTTAGAAAAATTTCTGTCTTTTTTTTTCTTTTGCTGCAAACCACTAGTTAGGTAGATGAGGAGTTAAATGTGGTCAGAAGTTTGTTTTACTTGGGATGACCTTTTCAATTAATGGAGTTTTTGTGGTTTCTGGGAATGGACATCTGCACCCAGCTTTGTTCTTGAAATCTTTTAGTTTTCAGCAACATAATTGATTATGATGTTGGATGGTGGATAGATGTGATTTATTTTGAAAATTAAGACACCCATTTGGAAGTTCTTTCAGCAAAATCTTGTTTCGTGTTCGTGATAAATCCTAGATACATTGAAGGTATGAACATGTGGACCAAGAAAATTTGGTACCATTGTTTGATTATAAGAATTGAAGACGAAGACTAAGACTATAATGGAACTTTTGGTATTCATACTGGATATTCACACACTATATAACGCTTCTGTCTTTGATGAGTTATATACTGTATATTAAGCAAGATAATTTGTCTGCTTGTAACGTTTGTGTTTTTCTGAGTTTGCATTATATAACTCAAAATATGTTTTATAGAATAATGTCTTTGAACTTCATTCGCAATTCTTGCATTTTATATGTACTTGTGAAGTATAAGCTTGGAATTCATTGAACTTGCTCATTTTAACTGGAGTCTAATTTTGTTTTTGAATCGTAATTTCTACCCTCCAATTTTTCTAAAAGATTAGCAGACTGGGTTTTTAATCATAACTAGTGCTAAATGATAGATTATAATTGGTGAGGAGACTCTCCAATTTCTCTCCATTGTATAGCGTTATTCAACATAAAAATCTATTGAAGCTATTGTTTGATATGCCTAATAAATTCCAAATTTTCACATTCTTAACTGTAGGTACAACTTATTTTGTTTGGTGAGGAGATTCAAGAAGAGAAGAAGGCCACTGAAGAACGTGTTGCAACTGTGAAAGTATCTAGAAATAAGAAAGAAAGTAGTTTATGTGTTCCGTTTATGATCGAGTTTTTCCCTTACCATTTTATTTCATTTTGAAACTTGTTTTTATTTAAGTTGTGTTGTATCGCATTCTAATGTTCAAGTGTGGATTCAAAAACTTGTAATGAAATTATCAATTTTTATGAAATTCCCAAATTTGTTTATAAGTTTCAGTTTCAATTTTGCTAATCTATTTACATAAATTGTTGTTGTTATTATATAAGAAAAAAACATACCGTATCTATCTACGGCAATGTTTGGAAAACGTTGCGGAAGACTGTCTTTCGCAACGTTGCCGAAGATAGATACGGCAACGTTTGCCAAACGTTGTCGTAGGCTGTCTTTCGTAACATTTGTCAAACGTTGCCGTAGAGATACGACAACGTTTAAAAAACATTGCCGAAGACTTTCGGCAACGTTCAAAAAACGTTGTCGTATCTCTCTACTCTACGACAACACCTCGATTTGCAACACATGTCCAAACATTGCCGTATGCTGTTTTTGTTGTAGTGCCTTTTCCACTGAAATATGTTTTTATCAAATTGGTAATAAATCTAAACAAACTAAATATATATATTATAAATTTGAATATCAACTAAATCAAAATGAAATCACGATAAAACTACAACATATTTTTTTGTTCGTCTTTTTACCCTAAGCCCTTATAAATAAAAGTTACAACAACGTTACTGCTCATACGTAATCAACATAAACATAAAAGAGGAACTTATTGGCTCATACGTTCATAAACAGAATGGCTAAGAAACAAATTGGCAAGACCCAAAAAATAAAAATGACCAAAATACCCCTATAAATATTGAAATTTTCAAAAAAAAATCCTTCTTTTTTATTTTTAAATATTTTTTGCCGATCCGATTTGGTTTTAAACCGTAACTAAAATTCATAAACTTAAACCAAACAATCGTTGACCAGTTTGGTCACGTTGGTCCGTATTGGAAAATACGGGTTGTAGGTTGTCCATGTTAGGTGACCCGACCTACAATATATCAAAATGGCTGGAGAGATCCCCATAACATCCATAACTCTCATATAACATCTTTATCTTGGACAAGATAGTGAAAAAGAGGACATCAAAACGTGATAAAATTCATATGTGAAAATGTACAAAAATTGGAAAGATGCTAAACCATATTTTTGACATGAAAACTCACAAAATTAGGCACTTAGTTTGTGGCAAATAATTTCCTTCCATTGTGATCGAGATTAAGGCCATTGGAGTGCAAAAAGATGCAGAGGTTGAAATTATGGACCAGGAAGAAAAATCGTCACATTTTTGCTAGCCTATCGCTAGTTAGCTGCTCGAGCAACAGTGTTATGTGACGGACCTGTCGCTCGAGCGACAATATTATGTGGCCCAAGCCCATTTTCGCGTTTTAATACATTTTGATATTCTATTTCAACTACAACTCATCTATTACGTTTTAAACGTTGCCCTACATAGTTACCTATAAAATATTGTCTTTTCTATACAATTTTTAGTGTGAGAAAATAGAGTATTAGAATTGTAGGATCTATTGTAATTTTCTCTCTTCTCCATTATTTTTGAGTCAATAAAATCTCTTAATTTCTTTGTTGTATTCTTGTCTTTATTTTTATTGATTGATCATATACTTTATTATTATTTGCAATATTACTTTAACATCTCAATCCGATGGTTTATTTTTACAACAAGTGATATTAGATCAATTCTGGTATCGACTTTGTTTATGACAATTTGATAAACTTTGTTTCTATTGTCAAATCCCAATTCCCAAGATACTTTTCCAGTATGAATGTCAAAATAATGGTAATTATACAAGTAATAGAAAACACTGGCGATGCACTCATCAAAGAAATTGACACCATAATCAGTCGGTCGAGAAAATTGGGTCACGAGCCAGAGTGTTGCGGAGAGCCATGAGGGTCACAAACTTAATTGCGTGATGAGGTTCGATTTCAAAACCTCCAACAATGATGATGAGTACGAGGCGCTTCTAGTAGGTCTCAAGTTAGCCAGAGAAAAATAAGTTAAAAGCTTGTTAATTTGAAGTTACTCCAACTAATCGTGAGCTAGGTCAATGGCAGTTTCACAGCTAAGGATAGGGGCATGACGACATACCTAAAGAGGGTTTTGGAGCTGATCCCATGTTTTGAAAAGTTTGAGCTACAGATCTAAAGGGTCGAAAACCTGCACGCAGACGACTTGTCAAAGTCAGCTAGCAACAAAGACTCTGAGCTGCTTAAATTTGTACATGTCAGTACCTGTCACGACCTTCCATGTCCAAAGTAGATGAGGTGATGTGGGTTAGAGAAACTCCACAATGGATGCGACTCATCATAGCCTACATTAAAGACTATATCCTGCTAAAGGTCAAAGAAGAAGCCCGTAAGCTCATGCGTAGGGCCGCCCACTATGTACTCCAAGATGAGGTTCTCTATTAAAGGGGGCTTTCATCTCCTTTCCTACAATGCACTGGAGGAGAAGAGACAGATTATGTATTACGAGAAATCTAGGAAGGGATCCATGAGAATCATACGGAGGGCCCAATGTTGGCCTACAAAGTACTAAGGTAAAGGTACTATTGGCCGACCTTAAAGAAAGATCTTATACACTTCGTGAGGTAGTGTGATAAGTGCCATTGCTTCTCCTCTGTTAAAAAGTAATCGTCCCAGGAACTAACCATGGTATCTTGCCCATGGACTTTTGCCAAGTGGAGGGTCGGTTTGATAGGACTCATGCCAAAGTAAAGTAAATATGCTTTGACAAGGAAATGTTCAAAGGGTAACACATACGTATCCTATGCAGGTTTCAACTGTTGAACTATATCACCTAGTCATCATGTGTCACATTCATGTGTCGCTCGCAATTATCATTCATGTAGGGGATTGTTAGAAAAAATCTGAGTTGAAGGGCTGACTTTGGCACTAATTTTGAATGGGACCCGGTTGGCTATTTTGAATGATGAAAGTTGATTTGTGTTCTCCTCCGTAAGTACATCGAAATCATATACTTGTCAAAAATGATGCTCGGGTGAATGATAAATTAAAGCTCAAAGTATGCCATGTGAAAGGAGTTTGTTGGTGGGAAAACTAAAAAGTTAAGGTTTGTCCCACATAAGAAATGGATGAAAACTAAAACCACTTTATAAAGGATTACACTTTAGAATGGTGTAATCATGTGTAGCATAGAGGCTATCTCCCCGTGCGAGTGCGCGGGGAGGGGGGGAGGGTGCAAATCTTGGACCGAAATAGGCTCGGACATTGAACTTGTGTGCGAGCGCTAATGTCGAACCGAAAGAAGCAAAATTGGCCCCTTAGGAGTGTTTACATTTTACTACAGGTTTTAATTTTTCAACATACTTTTCATTTTTCAAAACTCCTAAAACTCATGTGTTAATTGCCATTTGTTAATGGGCACGTCCACTATCCAGAACACAAAAAATTCATCTGCATATTCATCTGCACACAGTTCCAGTTTCTCTGCATTTTTCATTTCTGTTCAAGCTTGGTAGTGATATATTTCAGACACAAAGTCAACGTCGGAGTAGAGTCTATTGTGCTCGAATTTTACTGGTTTCTCCGTTGTATCCTGGGAAGTAGACGTTCGTACAATACCTCAAGCACGTACGGTGAGGTGACGAATTTGTTTTAAGAAAACTGTGTTTGACCCAAGCCTCGAGTTAAAAGTCTTTTACAGTTTTAATAACTTGGTGTTGCTTGGTTTTGCATATTAATATTCTACAATTATCTTTTAATAGTTTACTGCAATTACTTGTTATATAATTTAATCTGTTCTAATGTGCAAATACAGTGTTTAAGCCATTTTGCATATGCGGTTATTATTGCAAATACAGTAGCTATTGTAAATATCGTGTTTAAGACATTCTGCATCAACTTATAAATTGAAAATCCGGTATTTAGCTTGTTAATCCGATATCCAAAAATTGAAACATCTATCCAACAAGTATCACTTAGTTTATTTTTACAAAGTAGTTGTTACGGAAAGAAAATATGAAGTGATGAACACAACTAAACATATAAGGTCATGTTAATAACTAAACATAGCTATATGGTTATTTTATTAAACACGTAACTAATGACATGGCACCTGAGTATATAATACATGGACATTTCTCTATTAAATCAGATGTCTACAGCTTTGGCGTCCTAATTTTGGAGATCATAAGTGGTCAGAAAGGTTGTAATTTTCAGAATGGGGAGAGTATGGACGATCTCATAAGTTTTGTAAATACAAATACGATAAGGTTTGGTCTTTGTCAATTTTAAGCCACCAAGGGTTATATTTATTGTATTTAAACATTCCAATTCTAACAGGTTTAGAAAAGTTGGCATCAAGGAACGGTTGCAAATATAATAGATCCTGCATTGAGGACTTCTTCAGGATCCATGCGCGTGATATTACGAGATGTATTGACATCGATTTGTTATGTTTTCAAGAAAATGTAACTGATAGACCTACAATGGGATCGGTGGTTCTCATGCTCTCTAGCTTCTCTTTTTAACTCTACGAGTACCTTCACAACCTGCATTTTTCATGTGAGGTAGCTTTCGTCCGGATAATTCATCCAAAGATCAATATGATAATACCACTCATTTATCAACAAATGAGGCCACGATGAGTGAGTTATAACCGCGGCAACTTCCAACAATATGCATATCCATTATAACAATACATTTTCTAGTTACTCACGTTCTTATTCTAATGTAATATCTTGTAAGTAGATTTATTCTCTTTACTTGATTTTTATTGGTATGGTTTGTGGTAGTGATATTCCCCGTGTGAATAACACGATATCTACATATTATATTATGACTCCTATTGTTGATTGTCTAGCAATTGTTTGGCCATGTAAAAGTGTTTCTCCTTTGCATAATTTTGTGCAAGTGATGATGCCTAGAATATATATGGCAATCACAAAATTTAGAACAATGAGAATGAACTAACTTTAAAATAAAATTTAAGGATGCATAAGACGAACTCGGTAAATCAATTTATGGTTGTGGTTAGAAGGAGAAAATAACTCCCCTGTTTCACACCTTCTTTGTATGCATCAGTCTCAATGATAAACATAAACTTTCAATTCATAAAATTATACTCAGACTCTTTGATACCAATTATTAAGAATTCAAGATCACATATCGCTCGATACCACTTGATATGAAATCTACTACCAGATTGAGATGTTGAAGTTATATGGCGCAATAATGAAGTATTTGATCACAAGTAAAATAATAAAAGAAGACAAGAAAATATGGCAAAGGAACTAGGGGATTTTATTACACCAATAATAACTGAGAAATATACAATTGATCCTAAAGTTCTAATAATCTCTTTCTCACATTATTCTCACACCATAATTATAGAAAAGAGCTTAATATTTATAGGGAACAAGTAGGGGATGTCCAAACCCTTTTAGTAGAGTTGTTGATGAAGTATGATACTAAAAAATGGGGATCAAAACGAAAAAGGAGAGAAAACGTGAAAAATAGGAACATGTACAGGTGGTGGCACTGAGGCGCCAGGCGTTCTACCCATTTTTTTTTTTGTTCCAAGTTGTTTTCTCCATCCCGAACTCTTCTTCAAGTCCAATACCAATTTTCAACTCCCAATGAGCTTCCAAAATAGAATTTCAACTTAACATAGAACTCCAATAGCATTCCGAACTGAATTCTTCTTGACGTGCACTTCAATTAGAATTCTTCAATTACTTCAACAAAGAATTCGGGTCACACCCAAATTCTAACAATCTCCACCTTGACCCGAATTCCACTGCAACGAACAAAGCTCCAAAATATTCTCCACTTGGAGAAGAAAAATCGTCTGCGAAGAATGAATTAACTCTTCAACAATAATCAAAACTAATTTTTTCCAACCAAACACAAAATACTCAACTTCTTCCAATAAATCCAACACTACATTGTAGAATTACCTCAAATTCCCAAAAAATCATAATGATTTTAAAATTCACCAAATTGGGATATAACACACCCTAAAACAGAATCAAACTCAAATGCTCTTTAAAAAGACCCCTTACTAGATTGTACATCTTCTACTACGTTGAAAATATGTTCAACAAAATCAGCATCCACATACCTTTTACCACTAGGTCTGTCCCTAAAAATTGAATACAATTGTCTCTCTCTCACAAATAAACTCTCAAATTCCTTCCCAGTCCTATCAACCTTAAGCTTTAATTCCTTACTTCTTAAAAAATTAATCACTATCTCAGGAGTTAAAGTATCTCTATCATACTTAATAGAAAATTAAACATCATTATATACTTCAGGTATAACATTTATAAAGATATCAACTTTATATTCTTCAGAAACTTTATCACTAGCATTAATACTATCTTGAACTAATTTATTAAAAGTATCAAGATTATCATCTATATCATTAGATTAGACATATCAATCTTAAAGTGGAAGAACTTTTCTTGAAGGAAGAGTTTATTAGGCGGACTTTTAGACATATATTGTTCTTCACAAAACCTTAGCATTATTAAGTTTTCCAATTTTTCTCAACACTTGATCACACAAATGAAGAATTATAGAGGTATAAGAACGTTCTTCAGATTCAAGTTTTTGATCATCAGTACTAGTTATAGGCTTAGAGATTTTCTGTTGAACTAAGACTCTTTCATTTTTCGCTGTCAAATAGGGATATCCCATTTTCCATTAAAAACTCAAAGTTCAAATGCTGTAGTTGTCATTTGAAGTTTTTAATCAACATAAAGAAAGGATTTGAGGTCACAGTTTAACAGAAAATCAAAAAGCGGATATTTCGACGCCAATAAAATATCACACAAACCTCAGTGTAACACAAAAAAAACAGATGTGAAATATCACTCAAATCAACAGGCCAATAGCACATTGAGAAATTAATGTGAAACGCAACAATGATTATAAGCAGAATAATACCCCCAGTGAAAAAACACAAAGTCAGCACAGAGATTAAACCAAATAATAGTCACAATAAATCATCAAATATGATACAGTATATTAAACAGATTAATATGGGGCATTCCTTCAATTTCTGCATGTTAGAATTCACAAGGATTCCGTGAGGTGTACGACCCTAAGTCAAGGCATAATTTTTAATCACCAGGAATAAAAGGAATAATAAAGAGAAACATGGGGAATTCTGTGATATTCAAAATCAAATTAACAGAAAGTAAATGATTAGAGATTTTTCACCCAACATGTTCGAAGAACTGGTATCAAATTTCAGAGTCTCTACAGGACAACTAGCTCAAAGCCCAAATCTCCAAGCTCGTTCACCAAGAACCAATTTCCCTCCAGAAATCACAAACAGAAAACTAAGATTAGTAAAAAATCAAAATCTAGGGTTTCACTATAAAAAAATGAATTAGTGTAGAACCAGTTGTGAAATTGATTCCACACCCAACACTACCAATCAAAGAACCAGAGAGCCACCAAGAAGACTGATACCACTTGTAGAGCCAAAATACCAACGGAAGTAGAAAAATAGAATCACCAAGAACACCAATGAATCGATTATTATATATAGGGCTCATAACACAACATTGTACCCTTCTTTACAATAATGAAATAACCACAAAACCCAAGCCCTAAAATGAACGAACACACAGCAACTACTACATTGGACATGAGATCAACACATTGATCTCTTCTATCAAAACCTAGAAGCGAAAAATCACCCTAACTTCAAACACCCAGATTTTGCCTAAAAACCAGAAGTTTTAGGGACTACACACAATATAGAGAACAAACAAAAAATAGAGGACCTAGAAGCTTCTCACACGAACAGAATGAAAACACATGCATAAAGGGTGACCACTGAGCTAGTATATATACAAGTCTTCATCACCGTAGATTCAGCAATTAATCTAACGGTCCAAAGCAGTACACTTGGCATCCACCTTGGGCTCGGGTTTAGGCTTGAATCAAAATTTTGTTATCAGGCAATGTCCAACTAAAATCTTTGACAAGTGGGCTTTAGCCCAAGTCTCATCATGACCCAAAAGGATTGAATGCAATTGACCAGAATGGCATCACAAACCATCAATATTAATATGAGTAAAGGTATTTATTATTATTATTAATTTTTTTTTTGGGTATTTTGGTTTTCCTTTTCATATTTTGGTGTTTTGAGATATTGAGGGATTTTGATGAGTTTTCATGGTATGTATTGTTGTTTTACATGTATATATATCATATTCCATGAGCAACATAGTTCCTCCATTTTTGAGTTGTTGTGTACAACAGGTTGCACACAAAAGAAAATAGGGACCTAATCTGCCATACTCAAATGGTAGGAACCGTTTTCACAATGAATTACAAAGGTAGGGATGTTTTCGCCAAATAGTTTGAAATGTATGGATGTTTTCACAAAGAATTTTGAAAGGTAGGGATGTTACACGTATTACTACATAGGGATGATTATCACAACGTTAATTTCATGCTACAAAGAAATGAACGGGTCCAGTTCATCTTCAAATTGAATTTTGAGGGATCTTTCACCACTGAAATCTGATAGGTGATTTATAGCATCGAAGTGCAATTGTTTTTTCTCAATTTACCCCTTAGTTACACCCTTAATAAGAAAAAAATGACGAACATCTACAGTTCATCGATCATATATCCAATATCTTCATCTACCATTCCAAATATTATCCATGATCAACCATAACAATGGTCATTGTTGTAAAAAACAATGTTCTTTACGACATTTTTAATTTACTTAATGGAATACTTTTATAAATTATTTTTATATTAACGTTATTATTAATTAAGGAATAATTTTTTTGAAAGCAGGAGGGAAAAATTTTGGAAGACTATATTACCTTCCCTTTTAAAAAGAAAATTGGCCTGTTTTATTTAGTTAACAACAGAGATACTAACGGTAAATGGATGGAATGACGTTTTTTGCTAGCAAAGGTGAAAATAAGGGTGAACATACCAAAAAGTGAAAAGTAAAGACGTTTTGCACAATAACGTTAAAAGATAGGGATGTTTTATGTTAATTACCTTAAATTAAAAAGGCAGTAGAGTAGTCAGGTGATATGTTTGCTGCATCAGTTTTCCTTGCTTTTTAGTTCTTTTATTGACAACCCTCACTTTTTATTTTTGGTCAGTTTATCTTTTTGTAGACATATTGTTGTTTTATTCCTTTCCCCTTGGTATTTGCATCTAGCAATCAGAATTAGAAATTTGGATATTGCATCTAGTTAATGAGGATTTGGAATTGTACTCAGTTGATCTCAAGTTTGAAATTTTTTATTTGTACCCAAGAGTCTGGAATTGTTGGGTTTTCCTCCTGTTGAATGGCTGGCCTGTGGCCAGGAAGCCTTGCATCAATTGATGCCATTTCTTTCGTTTTGTGACCATTAATTGCTCATTGCTAATTGGAAACATGGTATAGCTCTCTCTCCTCAACATTGTTCTTGTAATGAAATTTGAAATTAATAGTTGAATCTTAGCAATAGCGTTGTTGAACATGCATGAAGGTGGAGATTATGGGTAGAAAAAGAATAAGGATTTATTTGTAGGCAATCTTCATATTTTTTAAGTTGGTTTGAATCAAGGAGGGATGTAGGAGGACCGAGCCGAATCGCAGCTCAGTCCAATCTGCAGTCCACTGAAATTTTTTTGGTAGATTTTTTTTTTTAATGAAGAAAAAATTATTAGCCTGGCTTGGAATCTGATCCTGGATCCGTTCCTGGGTTTGATAATGCTAAGTTAGGTTTGTGGATCTATTATTGTCTCTCGGTCATTCGTGAGGGTGCCCAATGGCAAATCACTCATATATTGTAGAGCCGATATTTCCTTGACTAATAAAACAAGTTGATGTGACCGTTAACCTTTATGAGTGCGGAGTTAAAAGTTTAACGTAGTAAAAATTACTGCACAGTTTTTTTTTAATCAAGATACCTAATTTTCAAGTTAGACATAATTAGCTGAAGTTATAATTTAAATATTGAAAATAATTACTCCAAAACTAGTAATAACCACATACAAACACATTCAATGTTTTTTGATCAAGAAATTAAATAAATATTAAAATTTGATTTAATTAATTAGTAAATAAATATTTAATAGTTAAATTGATTAAATCAATTACTAAATAATCAAATCTCAAATCATTACAGCAAGAGTAATGCTACAAGTACAATGAAAGATTATGTAATGTAAGTACAAAAATTTTGTTCAAAAATATATCGCATTTAAAATTGGTATAAATAAATTAAGTACAAATAGAAATTAACTTTGATGAGAGAAACAATTCAAGAAGTTTGATTCAACAATCAAAGTCTTTCTTATGAAGAAATAAATGAAATGAATGTAAAAATGTAAGCTCAAAGATGATTTTTCAAATGTGTATCTCAAGAAAGCATTCTTATAGTTCTATGATGAATGCAAAGTAAAGTGGTATTTATAGCAATCAAAACGCAATAAATTCTGCCAAATTGGATGATCAGTCCGGTCGACTACCAATTTTCGAATGACCAATATAACCGTTTGTACAGTCAGAACAGTCAAATTTTGGACCGTTGGAGAAGTCTGGTCGATTGCCAATTTCGGTCGGTAGACTGGTCAATCGTTGACCGTTGGCTTTTTTTTTTTTTTAGATATGATCTAAGTTTAAGTATCACTTTGAAATATCAATCTTACTTTTGATAAAAAAAAAATTTATACAAGTAATATGAAATTAACTATTTCGATCAAAAATATTTCATGCAAGTAATATGAAATTAACTCTTCGTGCACAATGATTTTTGAGTTATTATGATTCATTACTAAAGATCAAAGTGTTAAACCTTTACACATGGTCTCGAAAGCCTAGTCTTTAATCTTACTTCGAAGTTTCTTTCTTGTCGGCTCTTAAACTCTTGATCTTGATCTTTTTTGACATTTGGCTTTAATGCTTGACTTTAATCTTGGCCTTCTTCATGAGCCCGATTTGATAGTCTTGATTTTAATCTTTTAAGGTCTCATCTCGAATGATTTGACTTGAATGTTTAACTTTCACTTTGATCTTCATTTCAAATCCAATTTATGATGTGTTGATTTTGGCAATATTTGATTGATTTTAACATTGAACTATCTTGTTTGTTATGATGAAAACACTAAGGATGAAATCAACTATAGGTCAACACAGTCCCCTTTTTTATTATGACAAACAAGATGATTTGCAAGGTAAGATTGAACAATTGATATCATATTGATAATGGAATATATATTATAAATTTATCATATAATTCATATTCCCCTAATCTTTTACAAAGCAATCATATATTTAAAGCATATTATATTTTTAAATCAAAGCATGTATAATCATCTCACGTCATTTCCCCCTTTTGGCAAAAACAAAAAGGTATAGCATTTAAGAACAAAAGACTATTATAGGAAACAATAAAAGATTCCCCATTTTTAATGTTTTTCAAATTTGTCTTACTTAATTTCTTCTTTTAGTATAAACAAAATAATAGCACATATGGAAGGAAGATTATTGTATATAAGATCAAAACTTTAAATCAACCATAAAAGAATAATATATTCCCCCTCAATTAAGCACAAGATGCTAAATATATACAAATTTCAAAAAAAGAATAATCATTACTTATAGTAAAATATTAATCAAAGTACAAGTGATGCAAATGACAAAATTAAAATCATTTGAATAGAATTTATATAAACTCCAACCAATTATGCATGTAGAGTCATACGAGAACATTTAGTATGCGTTCAATTTAGTCACATACTTCAAATTCATCGATAATTCCCAAACCTCTTTGAATATATGAGAAACTATTAAGTGTTAGAGATTTAATGAGAATATCGGCCAATTAATTTTTCTTATTCACAAATTCTAATACAATATCCCACTTTTGAGTGTCTTTAGAATACCAAAGATGTAATATCTTAATGCCGCCAAGATATCTAAAATTCATTTTATGACACTAAAGTGTGATTCTTGAGTATTGAGTTGAAATATAGTACATAATCACACATTAAACACAATATCGAGTCTACTTGCAATTAAGTAAATGAGAGATTCGATCATACCTCGATATTTTGTTATGTTTATGGAAGTACCTTGATCGTCTTGTTTGATCGATGAACATATTGGAGCGTTTATTGATTTCAACCCTTCCATTTCAAACTTATTAAGCATGTTCATGATGTGCTTTGTCTGACTTCATTAGTTAGGAAGAGATTGACCACTTTATATTTAACAGGATTCTTCTTCATCTAGTTGAAAATTTGTTTCTTCCTCATGTTGATTTTCAACATCTTTAGGATCTTCCTTGTTTTGCTTTTAAATTTTATTTGGTCAAACGAAATCTCGAAAACTATATCATTATCAATACCCTTCTCTTGATCAAGAGGATTAGTTTCATCAAAAATAACATGCATAAATTCTTCAACAACTAGGGTTATCTTGTTAAAGACTATAAGTTTTGCTTGTCGATGAGTAATCTAGAAAGATTCTAATATCGAATTTAGAAACAGATTTTCCAAATAAAGCATTTACAATCAACTACTTTGAAATAGCCGATATTTGGAATTCTGTTATTCCAAAATTCATAGGGTTTTTATTTTTCTTTTGACTAATTGAAACTCTATAAACAATATAACAAGTAGTGTTAACGAATTCGGCCCAAAAGTATTTTTTCATGATATGAGCAGCCCTGGTGATTGTGTCCACTGGATAATCAAATGTATGTGGCATCTGCAAGATCTCATCCAATATCGGATCATAGAACAAAATAGAAGCCAATGGTGGAGTAGATGTAGTAGAAACTGAATGTTGTACAATCATGGTCTGAGTAGATGGTAGTAAAGTATTTTAAGGTGCAATAGAATCGGAAGGAGCCTCAGGATGAGCTTGAATCACATAATCCAAAAGGGGGTTAAAATATGAAGTATAAGAAAATCTGGAAGTCTGAGATGGAGCTAAAGTAGTAACAACAGAAGTAAAAGTAAGTGGCAATACTGGATCAACCTGGTGAGCTGCTTCGCTGGTAATTAGTAAAACTATAACAATGGGAGGAATGACTGACTGGGTCTAAATATGAGTCTGATGAGCAATTGTGCTATTAACTGCTAGAGCTGTAATTGGATAAAGAACCACATAAAAGATGATTGACTGAGACTCGGTATATGTAGAAAGTAAAGAGGTAGGATCAAAAGTGGTAGCTAGTGGTGTTACAGAAGAGTCATATGAAGTGCTAGCATAGTGATGTCTCCTGAGATCTCTCCTAACTAGTGTCCATTTCAAACGAGGTTCCACAACTACCTCATTTCCTTTACCCTTGTCTTTGACCGATTGAAGAGGCCTAGGAGTAAGGTTAGTAGGGATGGTGGAGGTAAAGGGTGTGATCCAATCAGACAATGTTCATCATTGTGCCCAAAGTGTCTGCCCGAAAACAATAATCTGGTATCTTGTCATATACAACAATTGCTAGTATACACGTTTCTTCTCCCTCTCAATTTATATCCTATCAGGGAGCTTAAAATCAATATCAACCTCAATACATACTCCTGCCTCACTAGTTCATCGTAAATTAGAATTAGTTTCATTAATAAGGAGTGAAAGTCCAATAGCCTTGGATACAACAAACAAATTGGCTCTTTGCCCTGAAATAGGGACAATGGAGGTCTCATGCTGAGGGCTAAAAATAGGTATCCATTTGGTTACTCTCATGGGACACTCGTCAATGTACTGTGGGCTTAAGGAATAAGCGAAAATAATTGTCCTTGTATGCCAAGTGAATCAAAATATGATAATAATCTATCAATCATATCATATAATCATCGTGAAATCCAAAGCGCGAAAAACTATTGCGTACCTTAATCGTAGATGACTTGCAATGAGAGGATTCACCAACAAGTGTGAACTTGTAAGCACAGAAAGATGATTCTTCTCCACTTCTATAAATAAGTATGTGGGCTCACCATTATGTTTTAGAGACCAACTTGTCATCAGTGGTGTCCTATGGAGCCGGAAGGACTGGTGCAGATGATTTTTCCTGGCTTCGCTCGTCCTGAGATATAATAGTTTTACCTGAAAGAGCAGCAACATATGACTTTCAAGATTGATTTGGCAATTCTAGAATCTCTGTTGGTAAATTTGTTGATGAAATTGTGCGTAGATTAACTGGGGCTACATTATGCCCAAAAAAGTGCAAAACGACCGTCGGTAGCTACCGGATCTCCAATCTCAAATTTTGATGAAATTTCACTGGTCGGTACGAAATTGGGTGCTGATAATAGCGGACCGACAAGTTTGTCCAGACAACGACCGGATTTGTCGAGAGTTGGTAAATTATCTCATCGCAAGTCGTCTATGATTAGGGTACGCAATAGTTTTTCGCGCTTTAGATTTCATGGTAATTATATAATAGGATCGATAAATTATTATCATAATTTGATTTAGGGTTTAGGGCTGGGATTGGGGTTGGGGGTCTAGGGTTAGGGGTTAGAGGTTGGGGTTTGGGTTTGAGGTTTGGAGTTCGGCCAGACAACGATCTGTCTGTCCGAAAGTTGGCAAATTCTCTCATCACAAGCCATCTATGATTAAAGTACACGATAGTTTTTCTCGCTTTGGATTTCACAGTGATTATATAACAGGGTTGATAGATTATTATCATATTTTGATTTAAGGCTTGGGGTTTGGGGTTGATTTTTTTTTCTTTTGTTGAAGAAGGGTGGTACCTCCAGGATTTTATTAATATTCCCTCACTTGTGGTGGAGAAATATCGTGATTACACGAGAAAAGAAAGCAATAAATGGGGAAGTACTACTTCTCTTACAATGGAAATAAATGAAAAATAACAATTGTAATGCAATAAATAGGGAAGTACTACTTCCCTACACAGTATAATCAATGCAGTAAATGAAACCTAAACTATAGACCTCTAAAATTGGACAATCCATGCCTATCAATCTGCACCAGGGCCCTAATCCGTAAAGGTAGGTCGGGTGGTCCATACTTCTAATAATGTCAGTGATCCCTATCCTCTGAAGCAAGAGAATCTGCAACCTGGTTTTCCTCTTTGTATATGTGGGAAACCGTATCTCTGTAGAAGGATATGAGTTCTTTGATCTGTCTAAGAATACCGAGAATCGTCCATGGTCCTCCGCCCTTGATGATGCAGTGAATAGCCACGGTAGAATCTACCTTAGCCCAAATAAGTGATATCACAAGTCCTCTGGCTAATAGAATCCCATCTAATATAGTTCTGAGCTCGGCCTCCAAAATCATATATGGACCATACGATGCTGAGAATGCCTTGATGTAGTGCCCTGTGTGATCCCTAATGATGCCTCGGCCACTCGCAAATCCCTATTTGACGCATCCATCAGTGTTGATCTTGTAAGATTCCACTAGTGGAGTGCGCTAAACAACCATAATAGGGAGGTAGTGGGGAGGGAAAGTCATAGAAATACCAAATAGGGGTGCAAGTGTAACATCTTCTCTCCAGTGCATAGCTCGAAATAATCCTCAGATATGAAGAAAAGATATCATGTGGTACACCCTTCAAATGATATGTCTGGCCACCATTTGAATTCCCCTATGCTTCGCGTCATTCCTATCAGTCTATAGAAACAAGAATATCAGTAGAGGAATGATAGTGCGAATGTGTTAACAGCGAACATGCTGTCCAGAATACCAACATCTCTGGAACCTCTGTCTGACCCCCCCTCTCCTGTTCTCATGGGTATCCGAAAAACATCCCCAAAGTGCTTCCATACCTCGATCTCGAATCGAGACTGACAACGAAAAGCCAATTGACACCTAATCCTCCTCTGAATAACCATATCTATTGGAATGAGATCTTGCCATAGTCTCCAATAGAAAAATGAAACGATGATAAGCAAAAGGAGCTCCACAGTAGTCAATACGAGTCCTGAGTCTGGCGAACTGAACGAACTAGAGGAAGAAGAACATGTAATAAACGTCCAATATCCCACCCAATATCATCAAAAAAATCATGCACCCTCGCAGATGTGTGCTGTCAATGTGGGAATAAGGATGACAATGTGGTCTCACCTGTCAAGTAGTCATGTCAAAAGAATATTTGACATATTCCAAGGGTTCCATGCAATGTGTGGCTCTGTCCGGGGCCAAACTAATTTCAACCTCTTCCTGGTAGGAGAAGTTGAGTAGGGAACTGATGCAACATAAATGAAGCTACTCACGGTCCCCTTAAATAAGGGGACACCTAGATAAGTGAAATAGAAATACCTTAAAAATTGATTTTAATACAATGTGTACGCATATGCTATTTATATAGATTTAATCATGCATTTAAACTGAGTTTAAGAATACATTTGTTTTTTTTTTTTTTTTAAAGATTAATATAAAAGAATGTACATTAATAGGTCAGCATCTTAGTTTTGGATTGAAGAGAACACATGCCATATAGAGAAATTAGAGAGATAAAAAGGCTCAAACATTAACATAGATAAAAGATCCATAGTTGAAGAATCAATCATGACCAAATTAATGCAATTAATATTAAATCGGAAGTTAAAGGAAAGGTTCAACTTTCAAGTTAATATAGAAAATTGGTCATGCTTTCTAGAAAATAATATGCACAGACATCTTTCATCATTTCTTTTTCTTTTTTTTAATGCAAATAAATATACGACTCTTGCGAGTAAGAGAATTCAAAAGTTGAAACACCAATTTAGGAAAACGGACCATAATTTCCAGAATTATATAAGATAAAAATTAATACAATGAATATATTGAGACAACTTTCTTATCATTTAAAATTAGGTATTAATTACCATACAATGTAATTAGGACTATGGAATATTAAAGTCTCAGAAACGAATACATAAATCAACATTCAGTAGATAAAAATAATTCCTTAAGATTATTTTAGAAATCCGTAAGCTATATTATTCAGAAGAGGACAAACACAAAGGTTGATTCAACTATCATTAATTGTCAAACAACACACAAATAATAATAATAATAATAATAATAATAATAATAATAACAATGTATTTTGCATGCATCAATACGTATTAACTACTTATAATTCGGACACTAGACAAAGTCGGAGAATCTTAGGACCATCGACAGTGACAATCAATATTAGTTTAAAACAAGATTTATAGTCAAATAAAAACTATGAATTTAAATAAATACACGGTATTTTTTTAACAATCAATTGTGACATGCTACCACGATAACTTTAATTACAAAAATGAATTCAACATTTAAATATGATAGAACTGGGTCCGTGTCACCACAAATCGTCACCTTGAATCATCTTGCCTTTATAATCTGAAAATGCGGAGGGATAACGTGGGATGAGCTAATGCTCAGTAAGCAAACCTCGTGCATATGAGGCATGCTTTAGATATACACATTACTTACTTTAAAACAAAAGGCATTTCTCATTATGTATCCCCATTCTTTCATTTCTTTAAAAGTGTTAACATCGTGAGCTCACTTGGTGTATCGCCTATAGCCAATCAGAATGCAGTAGGACATGTTATTTGGAACCCGATCGAATCTACCTATAGTATCGTAAAGCGGTTATCATTAATATTAACCTTGATCATTCATCATTGAATTGGGCGCACCGGTCCCCCACACCCCATTTCCTACTCACACCTTCATAGCATAGACGTACATCTCGTAACAAAAACATTTGGCATACATATCTTTCTAAAATTTTACTTGACTTATTGGTATTTGAAAACTTTTTATTCCTTGAAACTTAATGTATGTTTGTGGATGCATTGACATGTATAAATATGCATGAAACATTTAGATATAAAAACATAATAATTAAGCATCAGGTTCACATAAGGGAAAATTAGATAACACATTTATACATTTAATCATGTGACGTACGCATGATAATAAAGGGAGATTTATTTACCTTGAGTCCTAGCAATTTACCTTTCGAATGACAAATGGAGATGTCTCTAGTAACCCACGAAGTCTACGTGCCAAAATTCTAATTTATGTCAATTATTTAGAAACTTCGTCGAAATCCACTTTTTAAAGCTTAAAAGTCATAATATTGTTCTATTAACTTATTTTATTTATTTTTATTATATTATTATAAAAAAATGTATACACGAATTGTCAAGGGTTTAGATTTAAATTTACATTGGTTTATGTACGCAAACACAACCCACATTTACATATACATACATAATATATGTGCACCCACTCATAATTACACACACAATACTCATATATACACACATATATACTACACTATATGCGACACACACACACACATATTAACATATTCATACAAGAATCTGGCCATCTATAAAGTCCCAATAATAATAATAATAATAATAATAATAATAATAATAATAATAATATAGTAGAATTAATTATTTTATGTGCTAAATATTTTACATTTTGGAAAATTTGGGGGATTAAAATGATACATTTATTAAATTCAATTTTATTTGGGTCAAATATTTAAATATTGATAGAGTAATGATAAATATATCTATAATATGCTCGATGGAAAGATCGTAATTAATTATGCATATCAAGCTCAAGAAAAAATCGATTCGAATAAGTCAACCCGAAGATATTTCAATTTGAAGAATTTGCTTAAAACTAGTTTATCGAATAAATTAAAAACTTGAATGGAAAATGGAGATTGTGTGGGGTGTCTTATTTTAAATTTTGAGTTGTATGGTTCACCCCCGATGCTGCCCCGCCCTGAATGGGGCAAAAAAAAAACCCGCCCCAACGAGTTGGTGGGGCGGGGTGGGGAGGGGGTGCCCTGCCTTGAAACTCCCCGTGGAGAATAAAAAAATTAATTAACTACAAATTAAAAAAAAAAAAATTAACTTGAAATTTTTGAAAAAAATAAAAATAAATGAGACAGGAAACGGGGCAAGCCCGAGCCCCGAACCTGCCCGCCCCATCTAAGGTGGGGCGGGGAGATGGTGCCAAGCCCCGAACCCGCCCCGTTGCCATCTCTAGAATTAAGTAAAAAAAAAAAAGGGGTTATTTTATTGGAAAATTCTTTATGTACATAATTTTTTACCTAAAATTTTATCTAATCGTCAAGTGGTGGCCCCCTATTGGGGGTGCCTTAGGTAAATGATTTGGTACATGTAGCACTACTCTATTTTATTTGCATTGGAAAGATAAAATAGTTTTTTTAAGGATTGAATAATTGTTATATAATATATTTTGAGAAACTTCCGTGCATGTTACCAACAATTATGACTTTGTGTTATTAACATGTCAGCTGTCCTTGATTTGAAAATTGATAACTTGCCTCGTTTGAGTGTTAAATTTATTACTGACAAACGCGGGTGCATTATAAAAATTTAAACAATGAGCAACTTTAGGCCATTATATAGGAAAACGCGTGTCCAAATTTATAGCACAAAACGTCCTTACGTTTGACACTTCTTGCGGAAAACGTTCATACGTTTCATTTTTTTTTTTTTTTTTGCATTTTTGTCCTTATTTCAACGTTTCATTATGGAAAACATAATTTTCACCATTTTTTTTTACGTAAAATGATGAATATACCCTTCTATTTAAATAAAACAAAAAAATAAAGAAGAAAAATAAAGAATAAATTACAATCTTTCTCCTGAATTTTTTAAAAAGGTACAAATGAGTCCAAATAAATTATTAAAATATAAATAATAACCAAAAAAAAAAAAAATTATTAAAAAAATTCTCACCCCTCCACTACCGTCGTAGCCAAAACCACCGGAGAACTGCTGCCATCAACTCCCAAATACTTATGTTACCATAGAAATTGCAATTTTTCCTTGTCATTGGTAAATCTACGAACACAGAGATATATAAAAGAAAAATACCAGAAAAAATTATAGTGAATAACATAATGTTAATATATAGCTTACCAAAACCAAGGGGTGGCTGAGGGTGGTAGTGAAGGCGGTCAAACCCAGAGTTATTTCCGTTGGAAGCTACAGGTTCTTATCACAGTGTTGCCATCCACCGGGAAGAAGAAGAGTCGCTTGAAGCTGAATTTGTTTTTCCCCCGTTGTTATCTTTTCATTTTTTGTGGGGCCTTATTTTAAAAAAAGGGCCCCAATTAACCGGTTTTGCTTGTAATTGAAACTTGTAAGTCTATTAGCCCACACAACAAAACCAAATATAACCAAATCCAGTCAACCATTGGTCCGGCAGAGAAGGGGAGACGAGTGACGAGGGCGAAATTCCTGTAGCTGTGGTTCAGTGACAGTGGCTGTGAGTATTTGACTATGGTCGGTGGACGGTGGTTGCCTGGTTGGTGGACGTTGCGGTGGACTGGTGCAATAGCCAATAGCTGGAGGTTGCCGGCTGGAGCTTCGAAATCTAGGTATTACCATTTAACTCTAAAATCTTGCCCTTGAAAATTTGAAATCAATATTGCTATTTCCTTGCTAGTGCTTGTCAGCTTGTGAGTTGTGATTTGTGAACATGTAAATCTGGATTTTTCAATTTGTAAAGAAATTCATCTCCTGTGAAGAAATTTCAATTTTTTCTTACAATGGAGATGCATATAAAAGCAAGCACAAAACTAATTGGTTCAGAATCTTGATTACTTGATCCATTTTAAGAAACAAATAGAAATCTAGATTTTTCTATGAATTATGAATCTATGATTTAGGATATCTGGGTCACTGCTTGAGCCTCACTGGTTGCACACTACTCGAAAATGAGGCAATAGAGACAGAATTTTAGCAACGAACATTTTCCGTTGAGATTACCAATGAATTACCAACGGATTATTATTTTATTATTCTTTAAAATTATATATTAAATTACCGACGAAATTACCAACGAAAGTCTTCTGTTGGTATAATTTCGTTGTCAATCTGTAGATAAAAAATAAAAAATAATTAAATGATAAATTAAATAATTTATCAATGACTTTATCAACGGATATTTCCATTGGAAAGGGGAAAAAAAAAAGAATAAAATAATTTTCAATGTAAAAAATTTCCCTTTAAAATTTTCACTTCCCACTAAATTTTTACTATTTCCTTCCAACGCTGTTTGAACCCAACTTTCCCTTCGTCTTTCTCACGCCAAATCGTTCTCCCTTTCTTCTCAAACCACCATTCCCATTTCTCACGCGAAATCGCCCCATTTCTGGAACCCAACTTTCCCTTTCTCTTTCTCATGCCTAATCGCTCTCCCTTTCTTCTCAAACCACTCTGCCATTCTCATTTCTCAAGTCAAATCGGCCCATTTATTGAGAACCCGCAAGAAACCCCAAACTGTAGGGTAATCTGCTAAAAGGTAGGGTTTGAAATTTCACGTTTTGCTGGGATTCATTGTTGTTTACTACGATTCATATTCCTGCTCCAAAATAAATTCATCTTATGCTAGAAATTTTAATTTCTTTACCTCCATTCTCGTTATTTTGAGTTCCCAAGGCAGCAAGATATTCTGAGTTTTCTAAGTAATGTTTGTAAACTCATAAATTTTGGATAAGTAAATGCATCTAGGTAAAGGTCAATAACGTCGTAATGAATAGTTTAAGTCCACTGGATACACATATATATGGGGTTTATGAGGTGGGTTCTGTTCTTCTAATGTGTTGCTTTAAAGATTAAGAGTATTCTTTGAATTTTGTTTTTGTGCTTTTACCATAGAGTGACTTTTGCTGTTTAGGTGTTCTCAGTGATCCTGCGCAGAGAATGGTTTATGATGAAATTCATGGATATGCTTTAACTGCAATTAATCCTTTCTGGGATGATTCCATCCCAAAGGATCATGTATTTGCTGATGAGTTTAGCTGCATAGGTACGCATTTGAGAACATAATTTCACAAGAATCAAGGGTCAATTTTACCTTGTTATGTTGATATTTTGATTTTGAAAAAAAAAAAAAAAAAACTTTTGAATGTTCAAAATTGGTGTACATTTTGTTTCTTATATTATCATACATATGTCTATCCATGGTGGAAGTAAATAATACTTTGTGATACTAAATTGAAATTGGGGCTTATTTGATCCCAATTACCGAAGAAAAAAAATACCAATATTTGAACTGAAAGCATATGATCTTTTGTCATTTCAAAATGACCTCTGTGTGTTGTTATACCTTTGAATTGACAGTATCTCTCATTCTTTCCATTTCCTTGTGCAGGCTGCAAGAATTGTGCCAATGTTTGCCCAGATGTATTTGGCATCGAGGAAGACTTTGGAAGAGCTAGAGTTTATAGCCAGTCTGAAAATGCTGAATCAGTTCAACAAGCAGTTGAAAGCTGGTAGGTCATGGTTTATAGATTAAGTTCTATGTTGCAACTTGCTTTTTGAATTTGGGAAACTTCATCACTGCATATTGAAGGAAAACAAAAGTAAGAACTTCAGGTTTATCACAAACACATGCAATAGAGTTTGTCTTACCCTAAAAGACCGACCAACCATATATTTCTTGAAAACTGAATTGTGATTGTTTAATAGTGTTAATAATTATTTTATATGAACAATAATATTAATGAAGCACTGATCTATGTGAATAGGTGCTCACTGCATTCGATGAAGTTTTTAGTCAGTTTCTTCATCCTCTGAGCCCCAAATTTTGTTTTTAGTTAGTTCTTCACTGATCTAATTGATTTTTCTTTTGTTGTTGGTTAAGAGTGGAGGAGATTGAGCTTGAGGAGAAGAAGTATGACGTGATGCGAGCTCAAACCTATTTATTAACTTCTTTGATATTGATCTTTATTAATAACCTATTTATGCTTTATATTTCTAGTTATATTTTGATATTCCTATTTATCTAGTATTTTCTGCATTCTTGATCATGAAATGGAGTCTCAGTTGATTCTTGTTGAACTTTTTTGATATCTATGGTCATCGACCAGAGGTTATAATACAACTTTTGAACTATTCCTGGTATACTTTTATACTTAATTTGTGTTTTTCTTTGCCCGACCCAAATCTTCTTGTTGTTCACTACATGGCTTTTTTAGAGATTCATTGTTAATTGCTAAAATCGAGCTATAAGTCTTCTGAGACTAGTAAATACAATGGGAAGGTGGAAGACAAATTTTGAAAGGCCTCTAGTGCCTCTGGGCCTCTGCTTCCAGTTTCATCTAATTGTCAAGGAGTCTCCATCTCTCTGCTGTTATCATGATTGTGTTAGGAATATATATACATATTGCTAGTTGAAATGGGGGAAGTCAAAGTAATGAGTTATTTGTCTATTTGATGATTTAATGAACAAATCTTTTGATGTTCTATTATGCTTGGAGTTCAATGAAATAAGAACACCTCTCCTTTTTTACTTTTTTTTTTTTTTTTCATTTAAAGGACTGTTGGCATAAATAATTGTTCATCTGTTACCTACTTAAACATGTCTAGGAATGTAAAGGGTTAGATGGCAGTATGTGTGTTAAGTTGCATGTATGGAGTAGTCTTGAAATAACAATCATAGTAGTATGTGTTAAGTTGCATGTATTTGCATAATAGCTGATGATGTTATGTGTTTCAATTCCAGCATGGAACCACAATAAGGTGATGGTGTAACTTGGTGAAGAAAATGATGGATGACTTCAAGAATCAAGTGTTTACATAAATGGTATGACCTAGTGACTTCAAGAAGAGGAAATGTCTTCAATAGTTGGATGATGGAGCTGCTAAAAACACGGGAGGAGGTCGAGGCAGGGCGAAGGCAGTAGTAGTTAATTTAAATAGTAATTCAATTTTTTTTTTTTCAAATTTGCGACGGAAATAGAGACGGGAAATCCGTAGCTAATCATCAATGCACCTAAATCCGTAGGTAATTTGTGACGGAAAAATAGTAGCTAATACCGTTGCTAATTAGCTATAATTGTGTCCGTCGCTAAACACCAAGGGAATATTTTGTCGCTAATTACCGACGGACAAAGAATTTCGTCGCTAAATTTACCGGCGGGGTGTTTGTCTACGGATTTACCGACAAGTGAAATCTGTCTCTGAATCCCATTTCAAACAGATTTCAGGGCTTCAGCGACGGATAATTCCGTCTCTGAAGCCGCTTTCTTTTGTAGTGGCACGGTGCATTCTGTGTTTATTTGTTTTTATTTATTATTTTTTGGTGAATTTGGGATTTACGAATTATGAGAAATGAAAATTCATGTTATATTATTGTTTTATGACTTATAATTTTGAATTGTGGAATGTGAATTGTGATTTGAGAATTTAAAGTTTTACGAAATTATGGATAAGTGAAAAAAAATTAACAGTGAAGATGTTTTGTAGATTATGGAGTAGGGTTTTTTTTTTTTTTTTAGGGTATTTTGCAATTGTAGATGATTGTCGACATTGACTGGTCAACGTCCGCCAGGGCTGGGATGGCGGGCTAGGTCCGTCCCTGGTTATTGGTGGTTGATTCAGATGGTCTTGGCACCATAAAAGACGGCGGAACGGCGTCGGTGGGATTTTTTTGTCCAGTGGCTACCATCATAATCTCATTTGCCTTTTCCACCGGAAAATCATTGAACACGTGTACTCGACCCGCATAGAATATAACCATCTGTGCAGTTTCTGCCTCAGATCTGTTCCATATAAGTAATTAGCCAAATTACACTGGAACCAAAACCGAATTAGAACAGTCAAAATGAAGAAACAAACCTAATGACAGTTCTATTCTGAGCTTCTTCCGTGCTAAAGGTGGAACCATAACTGCCAATATACTGAGGTAGAGAGGAAAAGAGTTGGGTCGGAGCGCCCAAATTATCTACAGTCGACAATAAATTCATTGTCCTGGTCAGAGCACCTATTTCAACCAAAATAACTCAGAATTTACGAGAAAATGGAAATAAATTTAAATCAACTCATAGAACTACTCAGAAAAGGGAAAGAAAATGAAAATACCTTCGAGTTCAAAATCCTGAGTCGTCAGCCCAATGTTGAGGTTACCAAGACCATCCATCCATCCCAAATAATGCCCGAAAAACGTAACGGAATCCATGAATTCTGATGAACCCAATTAATCTCCAGCAACCAAAGTGCAAAATTCAAGATAAAATCAATTCTTCTATGATTCGATGAATCATATAATTAAAAAAAAAAAACGAGTAAAAATCCTACCGAAATTATTCCTCAACTTGGTTCACTTGCAATTTCTATCATAAGTATTTGGGGGTTGATGGCAGCAGTTTGTGGTGTGGGCTCCAATGGTTTTGGCAGCGACGGTGGTGGTGGTGGAGAAGAAAAAGAACAATATTTTTTTTTTTAATTTTTGGTTATTTTTTTATATTTCAATAATTATTTGGATTCATTTGCACTTTTCTAAAAGTTTAAGAGTAAGATGGTAATTTGTTCTTTTTTTTCTTCTCTCTTTTTTTTTTTTTTATTTAAATAGAAGGGTATATTGGTCATTTTACGTTAAAATGGTGAAAGAGATGTTTTCCGCGATGAAACTTTGAAATAAGCATAAAATTGCAAAAAAAAAAATAAAATAAATAAAAAATGTATGGACGTTTTTCATAAGAAGTGTTAAACGTATGGACGTTTTTTGCTATTAAGCCTATTTTGATAGAAGAGTTATGGAAGATTCCAACCTCAAATCCCTAATTTAAGTATTTAACATTATATACTCAAAAGAAAATCAAAGAACATGTATGTATTTGACAAACCCGTTTCGAAATCTCTACTTTCCTAAACTAAGACCTTCAATTACACACTTTTTTTTTTGTTATACTCCTACTTAAAACCTCAAATAAACATCAATAACTTCTCATTCTTGGCTCAATTTCGAATTTGGGGAAAATTTCTAAAAACCCTAAAATCTAAAATCATTATGAAATAAATAAAATTTAGGCTTACCTCTATGGATTGAGAACGAAATTGAAGATGATAGCCTATCTCTCTTCCTTTTTTTTCCTCTCTTTTTCCCTCTTTTTTTTCCTTTCCTTTCCCTTTTTTTTTTTCCCTCTCTTGCCCAGTTCTGCCTTTGTTCTTACAGTTTCTTCTAAGCAAAGGAAAGAATTGAAGAGACAAAGTCAAAAGTTGATGGATAACTATAGCCCAATTGCAAAGTCAAGTCCCCACTTTCCATACTAAATCATACTTAGTCCTTTTAAACTCCCCAGATTTTTTTTCCATATATTATCTCTAGTCCTTCAAATTTTAGTAATTACCAATTAGACCCAAACATGAAATCTTTACCTCAATTAAATTCTTATTTGGCTTTGACTTTGACTATCAAAAAGATGAGGTGTAACAATCTTACCCCCTTCGATGAATTTCGTCCTCGAAATTCAATCAACTAGGATTCGAACAAATAAAAGATATAACGCACAAATTTAATCTTCCATAATGCCTCTTCTTGAATGATTTCTCCAGCCCACCCAAATAATTTTTTTATTTTTTTCCCAACTTTACTTCAATGATATCTCAACCCCTTTAAATACCAACCTATTTATTGATAACTTATCTACCAACTCGTCTTCATAGTCTCTAGCATTCTGTTAACACTAACTGAACACGTGAAATTTAGTTCTACAACTCCTTATCACAAGATATTCAACCTCCACCATATAAATAACAAACTTATCTATATAATTTTATAAACCCATCTCATGAATTGACTATATCATTTGAAAAGATTCTTTTAACCTTTATCATAAAAATATACCTTAAACTTCGGTGTTCGATAAGTATCGATATCTCTTGCAATGTGATAACACCACAATTCCTAAATTCAACCCCAATATAACCCACTCTACATCATATTTTAATCATGTCTCTACAACAATCTAACGTATAATCCACAATTCATCATTTACTTCAAAACACTTTATAAACTTTAACACAGTCCATTATCATAAATCAACCCTCATCAACTTTAAGATGCCAGAATAAATATTTCCTCAAAATCTAATCTGCTAGTAAAACTTTTACATTTTTAAACCCACACAATTTTGATGTTCTTTCTTTCTATAAAAAAGCAATAATAACATTTAATTCTCAATAATTCCACACTCTTATTCCATAAAGAGATCATTGACCTATTGCCAATGCATAAGCCTTCTTGTATACTGCATAAAGACTTTTAATTAAGATAACGTAACTTAAGGATACCATTCCACAATTGAGTAGAATTTACATTTAACAATCGTCTTAGACTTTAGACTATTCAAAGTGTCATCAATATATTCATAGGGAATAAATCTCCATAAGAGTGGAACATTTTATTCATGAGATCCAAAAATACCATCAAATATTTGAGAACAGGACGAGTGGAATAAATAAATAAAATTTAGGGTTACCTCTATGGATTGAGAACGAAATTGAAGATGATAGCCTATCTCTCTTCCTTTTTTTTCCTCTCTTTTTCCCTCTTGTTTTTCCTTTCCTTTCCCTTTTTTTTTTTCCCTCTCTTGCCCAGTTCTGCCTTTGTTCTTACAGTTTCTTCTAAGCAAAGGAAAGAATTGAAGAGACAAAGTCAAAAGTTGATGGATAACTATAGCCCAATTGCAAAGTCAAGTCCCCACTTTCCATACTAAATCATACTTAGTCCTTTTATTGCTAATAATAGAACCTAAGTAAAATGAAGGCTCAATTTCCCTATAAATAGCATGTTGAGTTGGAGTGGGGAAATCATAGAAACAAGAGCAATATTACATTATTATAGCTAGAGAAATGGGAGACACATATGCCTCGGTACGGTTGCCAAGATATGTTGTATTGCAATCGCGATACAATTCTAAATACTTGACCTACATCAATGACAACACCCAGCTTCAAGGATTTATGAGGTTCTCTGGAGAGCAAGTTGTGAGCCCATACGCAAAGTACGAAGTGGAGCGTGCAAAGAGTCGTGCCAACACGGGACTTGTGCACATAAGATGCAGCTACAACAACAAATACTGGCGCAAGCAATCGGAGAATTCTCTTTGGATTGCAGCCTTGGCTGATGAATCAAATGAAAACCATTCCGATTGGTCATGCACTTTGTTCGAGCCCGTCTACATGAATGGTCAAGATGATACTCAAGGCGTTCGCTTTCGTAGTGTTCAAAACAAGCACTATGCATGCTTGTGGCGAGCTGCAGAACCCTATTCTTCCTGCTTGTATGCTGGTTCAGAATCTCCTAACAATGAATTGTGCGATGTTTGCACAATCATTGATTGGGAAACCTTGCTGGTATTGCCCAAGCATGTCGCCTTCAAGGGCGATAATGGGAAATACCTTACTGCTGCCTTCCAAGAGGGCCACCAATACCTCGAGTTCTCATCTGATGATATTGGAGCTCCAGGTGTGGGGAATGAGGTGTTCATTACCAACAATGGCAGCGTCGTCATCAAGTCTGATTACTATGGCAAATTCTGGAGGCGCAGCCCTAATTGGATATGGGCAGATACTAATCTTAATATTACTGATCCATCTTCCATCGACAACACCAAGATTAACAATGACTTGCTGTTTTGGCCCATTAAACTTGGAGATAAGGAGGTAGCTCTCCGCAACTTGGGTAACAACTACTTTTGCAAGAGGCTCACAACTGAGGGAAAGGAAAGCTGTCTGAATGCAGGAGTGTCCACAATTTCGAAGGAGGCTAGGCTTGAGGTCGCAGAAATTGTTGTTTCAAGGGACATCTACAATGTTGATTATCGCCTTCTAGACTCGAGGATCTATAACCAGACTGTGATCACAATGGCCACCGGAGACGCCGTTAATGACTCCCAAGCACCCAACACTGTAGACCTGAAGCTCAGCTACGTCGAGACTAAGACCGCCACTTGGAACGCCAGTGTTTCCTTGAAGTTGGGTGCCAAAATAACCTTTGAAACCGGGATTCCGCTAATCATTGACGGTAAGGTTGAACTATCAAGTGAGTTTACGGGAACATACACGTGGGGTGAAGCTAAGACAACCACCCAAACACTGGATACCACATACAAGGTTACTGTTCCGGCAAGGACTAGAGTAAGGGTAAGTATGCTAGCAACTAAGGGTTCATGTAATGTTCCTTTCTCCTACACTCAACGTGATACCCTTACCAATGGGAAACAAGTTACCTACTACATGGACGATGGTGTTTACACTGGCGCCAATTCCTACAACTTCAAGTATGAGACTAAAGAAGAAACACTGTGAGTGTACGTATGCGTCACCTTTCTCCAATCAGACTCCCCTCTCCATTAATATGCTTACAATAAAGAGGGTATGATGTCATAAATAAATTTTCATCCATGTTTACTCATATTATATATTAAATAAAGCTGTATGCTTGTTTGTTTTAATATTTCGCATCGCGAAACAAAGTGGCTAGCATTAATTATCTCCAGATTAAGTCCTTTTAATTGGCGGCGTGGCACCATTATTTTCTTAATAAAGATATAAACACAAACAAACGAAAGGATGTTGAAATGGATGACTACAGCTACTTCCGACTATGAAAAATGGATGAGAATAATTTGTTAGATAACGTTGGAATGGAAAAGTTCCTCAATATAAAGTGAGATGCCGTCTTATAATATAGGCATCAAATTCTAAGGTTAACCTAAGATTGCTTCTTGAGAAAAAAAATGGTTTTTAATTTAGGGTTTGCCTGAATGCAAATAGAATCAAGATCTAGGGTTTCCTAATCTATTCCAGGAGGTGCGCGATAGCGAGAAAAAAGAGAGAGGTATGAAGAAATTGACCGACTTTCTTATTACAATAACTCGGAAAATGTATTTTTTTTTTAGAAGAGATGTTTTATTCAATAAAACAATGTGAAAGCATACAAGGACAGAAACGAAGTCCTTAGCGTACCCAAACGTGAATGGTAGGAACAAAAGTTGTACAAGCTTTTCCAAGAAAATTGAATTCATCGGTCCAATGGGAGCCCATAGAGTGGCGGCCTTGACTATAGGCGGGGTAGGCGACCGCCTAAGGCATCGCTTTGACGAGGGCCCCGAGTTTTATAAGATTAATTGGTTGGTTGAAGAGAAACGAAAATTATATTAGTGAAATTATTTAAATAAAATTGTCATATGCAAACACAATAAATTAATAAAAATTAAAAATACAAAAATCTTTAAAATATTATATAAATGACATAAAATATATACTTACATTTATTTATCATATAAATATATCGCAACCATAACTTTCTATTTTTATAACTAATTTGACTATTTATCTTCCAAACATCCCTTTTCTTTTTCTTAACCAAATAAAAAGTCTTTTTTATCTCTTCAAATTCCACTCCAACAATCACCTACCATTATTTTTTTAAGTCCAACATAAAATAAATTCTCTCTCTTTAAATATTCAAAGATACAATTTAGCAAAAAAATGGTCTCTTCAATCTTCACGTACAGATCAAAAGCTTTGCAAGACCAGTATCATTTTCAAGTAAAAGAAAGAATTGGTAGAGTTCCTTGATCAGAAGAGGCGTCGATGTCGGAGTTTGTAGACAATTTTTGTGGTTCCAACACTAACACTTTCCAAATTTAGTTAGTAAAAAGTGTTTAGAGATTTATTTATCAATGGAGTGGACAAAACATTTGGCTGAGAGTGATCAAGTGGGCATTTTTGTGACATTGCATGAACTGTCAGGTTTTATTGTTTCTAAACTAATTTAAAGTTTAATATTGTATTTATTTTATTTTTTGTATTGTTTTAATATGTCTACTAGAAAGTATTTGTTTGGACATGAAAAAAGGAAAAAAAAAAATTAAGAATTTATTCAATCTCAAGTGGGAGCTATCGACAAGTTTCTTGGTTGTAATATAAATAATAAAAGAGAAAGTTCGATGAAAGATTTGGTTCTAAAACGGATTAATTGTAATAATATAATTGTTGTCTTTCTATCAAAAACTTTTAGAAGAGTAAATTTAATTTAGACATTTGCAAATAAAGCTCAAAACAAGATATGGGGATTATTTACGTGCAAATGGGGACGATCTAAGCTCATCATCCTTTCATTTAATGTCCCCCACATTCCCAAAGCATTAGGTTTGTTCGCCTTTTTCGCATGTTTAATTAGTAATACGGGAAAGACAGTACAATCTTATACACTATGTAGAAAACATGTTATTCTTATACATGGCTATTTCAATGCTCAGACTAGTGGTTCGATTGATGATTCACCGAAGAAATCTGAAAGACGGCTTATATATTACAACGTCATGGATGATTATGGTAAAGTTAATGATGCGATAGAAGGGCCTTCATTTCAATTCAAAGGGCATGGATTGGAGGAATTGACTAATAAGTTGGAGGAAGAAACGGGGCTCGAAAACATAATTTTTTGTTCTCGTAATAGATAAATGGAAAGCTTTATCCGCTTCAATTGGCTTTGCCTCCCAACAATGCAACTATGAATGTCATTATAGTTCCCTCAACATCCAGAGGTCCAATGTTCTTTTTATCCTTAGCACGGGTACAATATAATAAAAAATAAATAAAAAAATTGAAGTTTCTTTATCGTTCGTCGAGTGTTATCCATCTTGACTACTTTTTAGGTGTCGCATTATCAGTTGATTTTAATACACATACAATACATGATTTATTCTACTTTTGACAGTGACAAACGTTGTCTCGGAGATAAAGAAGCAGAATCTCTATTCAGACAGTGTCTTACTGCGATAATTTTTCGATTATTCCGAGGATAGGCACTGAATTTTGGAAGGCAAATAGCGAAATATATATAATTTGGAATGGCCATCTTTATCTTATAATTCTTTAATGGCTACACTACCTTTGCTGTGGTAAACCTGCAATTTTAAATACAGAAAATTACCCAATTACAATCAGCTAAATTGAAATAATTTGGTAAATAGTTTGAAAAATACGTTCAAACTATTTCCATTAAATCCAACAATTTAACAATGAAGGAAGCTGATAATCAATTTTAAATTCTGAAATTAAAGCTCATAATTAAAAATATAAGTGAAAGCCCATCTTGTGGATACTGACAAAAAATAAATAAAAAAAGAGTTGAGATCAAAGTCAAGGAAATGCGTAACTAATAAGTGAATCCTAATGCATCCGGATTATGCTATAACATTAAAGGTCAAAAAAGGTTTGTTATAATGGCCAGAAATTAAGCTATATTTAAAACCCCTTCTATTTCACGTTCACGTGATTAGCAATATTGAATGAACCCATGAACATTAGGAAACATTTCAAAAATTACCAAAAAAGGCGATATTACAATTTCATGAATCTTGTTCATTTTAGCGCATTGTTCATCTAAGCAGGAGTGTAAACGATCCAGTTTTTCGATTTTTGATAGATTTTCAAATCAAACTATTTACACCAGTTTGAGAAAAAAATTCGAACCTAAACCAAACTATTTAGAATGGTATGGTCCGATTTTAAATCGCAAGTTTCGTCGTATATTTTTCTGCCTGCCTCACTACAACAAAAAGAGTCATTCGCAACACTAAAAAGGCAACATTTGTTGATAAATGTTGCCAAAAGGGTCTTTTGGCAACGTTTTAGTAAGTGAATGTTGCTATTGATTAGTATAAATGACTTTGGCAACGTTTTTTAGAAAAATGTTGCAATATACCCCTTTTTGCAACATTTGTTGAGTGTTGGTTTGACAAATGTTGTTAAAAGGGGTCTATCGCAACGTTTGTTGAGCGTTGCAAAAAAAAATCACTTTTTGCAACGTTCGATAAGTGTTGCCAAAAGTGTGTTTTCCTTTTTCTTTCCATATAAATAGAAAAACATGAAATTATATCCATTTCTCCACTCAACTCCTCTCTAACAATCCCATAGGCACTCTCTCTCAAACTCTTCCGTCTCAAACTCTCCCACCGGCCACCACCAATCCACCACTTCAGTCCCACCGGATTCTAAGCTTTATTCCACATTTCTCCTCTCCTCTCTCCCGTCTCCCACCTGCAAGCCGTAGTCCTAGATGACTAGAATCCCACGGCAGACTCGACAGTGACGGGTCTGACTGTCTTCCCTCGTCCCGTTCCAACTCTCAATGCGGCGTCGCCGGTCACCTTTCTCCTGAGGTAAGTTCCGGTTTTCCCTCACTGTAACACTGTGTGACTGTTTTTTTTTTTTTTTATTTCAGAATTTAGGGTTTTCTAATTAGGGATTTAGGAAGTTTGAATTCTGGGTGTTAAAAGTGTAGTTTTAAGAGAGGGTTAGTAGAGGGCATATTGGTTTGTGAGATCCATTCGACTAGGATTTTCCCTTTAATAATTGAAATTGACAGTGTATAGGTGCATATCTTGTTTGGAGCTCATATCTTGATGCTTCCTTTGCTCTGTTCATAATATTATGTATTCCCTCTACAATTTCAGTAGAATTATGTGCTTTTTGGTCAATTATAGCTACCCATACTGAGAATATCTCTAAAGTCCCTAAAATTGTGATTCTTGTGGGGTTGTTGAGTTTGCAATTCGAAGCTTTTTCTGTTGAGCAGCTGGTATTTGAAGGTTGTGGTTAGTACCTAGATTCAATAAATTAAGAATGTAGGTAGTTCAGAAGTAGAATAAGCTACATCTGCTAAAGCCATGATTACATCCCTGTTGCCATTTTTAGTTAAATTTAATCCTGAATTATTGCTTTCTAACTTTGGAATGATGTATTTTGGACATCTAGTTTATGAACATTTGTATATGAGTGAGTGATGTTATGGAAGAAATAGTTTAGAAAAATTTCTGTCTTTTTTTTTTCTTTTGCTGCAAACCACTAGTTAGGTAGATGAGGAGTTAAATGTGGTCAGAAGTTTGTTTTACTTGGGATGACCTTTTCAATTAATGGAGTTTTTGTGGTTTCTGGGAATGGACATCTGCACGCAGCTCTGTTCTTGAAATCTTTTAGTTTTCAGCAACATAATTGATTATGATGATGGATGGTGGATAGATGTGATTTATTTTGAAAATTAAGACACCCATTTGGAAGTTCTTTCAGCAAGATCTTGTTTCGTGTTCTTGATAAATCCTAGATACGTTGAAGGTATGAACATGTGGACCAAAAAAATTTGGTACCATTGTTTGATTATAAGAATTGAAGACGAAGACTAAGACTATAATGGAACTTTTGGTATTCATACTGGATATTCACACACTATATAACGCATCTGTCTTTGATGAGTTATATACTATATATTAAGCAAGATAATTTGTCTGCTTGTAACGTTTGTGTTTTTCCGAGTTTGCATCATATAACTCAAAATATGTTTTATAGAATAATGTCTTTGAACTTCATTCGCAATTCTTGTATTTTATATGTACTTGTGAAGTATAAGCTTGGAATTCATTGAACTTGCTCATTTTAACGGGAGTCTAATTTTGTTTTTGAACTGTAATTTCTACCCTCCAATTTTTCTAAAAGACCAGCAGACTGGGTTTTTAATCATAACTAGTGCTAAATGATAGATTATAATTGGTGAGGAGACTCTCCAATTTCTCTCCATTGTATAGCGTTATTCAACATAAAAATCTATTGAAGCTATTGTTTGATGTGCCTAATAAATTCCAAATTTTCACATTCTTAACTGTAGGTACAACTTATTTTCTTTGGTGAGGAGATTCAGGAAGAGAAGAAGGCTGCTGAAGAACGTGTTGCAGCTGTGAAAGTATCTAGAATTAAGAAAGAGAGTAGTTTATGTGTTCCGTTTATAATCGAGTTTTTCCCTTACTATTTTATTTCATTTTGAAACTTCTTTTTATTTAAGTGGTGTTGTATCACATTCTAATATTCAAGTGTGGATTCAAAAACTTGTAATGAAATTACCAATTTTTATGAAATTTCCAAATTTGTTTATAAGTTGCATTTTCAATTTTGCCAATCTATTTGCATAAATTGTTGTTGTTATTAAATAAGAAAAAAAGCATACAACAACGTTTGGCAAATGTTGCCGTATCTATCTACGGCAACATTTGGAAAACGTTGCGGAAGACTATCTTTCGCAACGTTTGCCAAACATTGTCGTAGGCTGTCTTTCGTAACATTTGTCAAGCGTTGTCGTATCTCTCTACTCTACGATAACACCTCGATTTGCAACACATGTCCAAACATTGTCGTAGGCCTACGGCAACATTTTTTGAACGTTGCCGTAGGCTGTTTTTGTTGTAGTGCCCATTCCACTGAAATATGTTTTTATATTATTGGTAATAAATCTAAACAAACTAAATATATATTATAAATTTAAATATCAACTAAATCAAAATGAAATCACGATAAAACTACAACATATTTTTTTGTTCGTCTTTTTACCCTAAGCCGTTATAAAATAAAAGTTACGACAACGTTACTGCTCATACGTAATCAACATAAACATAAAAGAGGAACTTATTGGCTCATACATTCATAAACAGAATGGCTAAGAAACAAATTGGCAAGACCCAAAAAATAAAAATTACCAAAATACCCCCATAAATATTGAAATTTTTAAAAAAAATCCTTCTTTTTATTTTTAAATATTTTTTGCCGATCCGATTTGGTTTTAAACCGTAACTAAAATTCATAAACTTAAACCAAACCATCGTTGTCCAGTTTGGGCCGTTGGTCCATATTGGAAAATACGGGTTGTGGGTTGTCCATGTTAGGTGACCCGACCAACAATATATCAAAACGGTTGGAGAGATCCCCATAACATTCATAACTCTCATATAACCTCTAATTATTTATCTTGGACAAGATAGTGAAAAAGAGGGCAGCAAAATGTGACAAAATTCATATGTGAAAATGTACAAAAATTGGAAAGACGCTAAACCATATTTTTTACATGAAAACTCACAAAATTAGGCACTTAGAGTTTGTGGCAAATAATTTCCTTCCATTGTGATCGAGATTAAGGCCATTGGAGTGCAAAAAGATGCAGAGGTTGAAATTATGGACCAGGAAGAAAAGTCGTCGCATTTTTGCTAGCCTATCGCTAGTTGGCTGCTCGAGCAACAGTGTTATGTGACGGACCTGTCGCTCGAGCGACAGTGTTATGTAGCCCAAGCCCATTTTCGCGTTTTAATACATTTTGATATTCTACTTCAACTACAACTCATCTATTTCAGTTTTAAACGTTGCCCTACATAGTTACCTATAAAATATTGTCTTTTCTATACAATTTTTAGTGTGAGAAAATAGATTATTAGAATCGTAGGATCTATTATAATTTTCTCTCTTCTCTATTATTTTTGAGTCAATAAAATCTCTTAATTTCTTTGTTATATTCTTGTCTTTATTTTTATTGATTGATCATATACTTTATTATTATTTGCAATATTACTTTAACATCTCAATCCGATGGTTTATTTTTACAACAAGTGATATTAGATCAATTTTGGTATCGACTTTGTTTATGACAGTCTGATAAACCTTGTTTCTATTGTCAAATCCCAATTCCCAAGATACTTTTCCAATTTGAATGTCAAAATAATGGTAATTATACGAGTAATAGAAAACACTGGCGATGCACTCATCAAATAAATTGACACCATAATCAGTCGGTCGAGAAAATTGGGTCACGAGCGAGAGTGTTGCTGGAGAGCCATGAGGGTCACAAACTTAATTGCGCGATGAGGTTCGATTTCAAAACCTCCAACAACGATGATGAGTACGAGGCGCTTTTAGTAGGCCTCAACTTAGCCAGAGAAAAACAAGTTAAAAGCTTGTTAATTTGAAGCTACTCCAACTAATCGTGAGCTAGGTCAATGGCAGTTTCACAGCTAAGGATAGGGGCATGACGACATACCTAAAGAGGGTTTTGGAGCTGATCCCATGTTTTGAAAAGTTTGAGCTACAGATCCAAATGGTCGAAAACCTGCAATTGTGCTATTAACTGCTAGAGCTGTAATTGGATAAAGAACCACATAAGAGATGATTGACTGAGACTCAGTATGTGTAGAAAGCAAAGAGGTAGGATCAAAAGTGGTAGCTAGTGGTGGTACAGAAGAGTCATCTGAAGTGCTGGCATAGTGATGTCTAATAAGATCTCTCCTAACTGGTGTCCATTTCAAACGAGGTTCCACAACTACCTCATTTCCTTTACCCTTGTCTTTGGCCGGTTGAAGAGGCCTAGGAGTAAGGTTAGTGGGGATGGTGGAGGTGTAGGGTGTGATCCAATCAGACAATGTTCATCATTGTGCCCAAAGTGTCTGCCCGAAAACAATAATCTGGTATCTTGTCATATACAACAATCGCCAGTATACACGTTTCTTCTCCCTCTCAATTTATATCCTATCAGGGAACTTAAAATCAATATCAACCTCAATACATACTCGTGCCTCACTAGGTCATCGTAAATTAGAAGTAGCTTCATTAATAAGGAGTGAAAGTCCAATAGCCTTGGATACAACAAACAAATTGGCTCTTTGCTCTGAAATGGATGGGCAGTACTAGAAACAAAACCCAAATAGGGACAATGGGGGTCTCATGTTGAGGGCTAAAACTAGGTATCTATTTGGTTACTCTCATGGGACACTCGTCAATGTACTGTGGGCTTAAGGAATGAGCGAGAATAATTGCCCTCGTATGCCAAGTGAATCAAAATATGATAATAATCTATCAATCATATCATATAATCATCGTGAAATCCAAAGCGCGAAAAAAATATCGCGTACCTTAATCGTAGATGACTAGCAATGAGAGGATTCACCAACAAGTGTGAACTTGTAAGCACAGAAAGATGATCCTTCTCCACTTCTATAAATAAGTATGTGGGCTCACCATTATGTTTTAGAGACCAACTTGTCATCAATGGTGTCCTATGGAGCCGGAAGGACCGGTGCAAATGATTTTTTCTGGCTTCGCTCGTTCTGAGATATAATAGTTTTACCTGAAAGAGCAGCAACAATGACTTTCAAGATTGATTTGGCAATTCTAGAATCTCTGTTGGTAAATGTGTTGATGAAATTGTGCGTAGATTAACTGGGGCAACATTATGCCCAGAAAAGTGCAAAACGGTCGTCGATAGCTACCGGATCTCCGATCTCAAATTTTGATGAAATTTCACTGTTCGGTATGGAATTGGGTGCTGATAATAGCGGACTAGTAAGTTTGTCCAGACAACGACCGGATTTGCCGAGAGTTGGCAAATTATCTCATCGCAAGTCGTCTGTGATTACGGTACGCAATAGTTTTTCGCGCTTTGGATTTCATGGTGATTATATAATAGGATTGATAAATTATTATCATAATTTGATTTAGGGTTTAGGGCTGGGGTTGGGGTTGGGGGTCTAAGGTTAGGGGTTAGAGGTTGGGGTTTGGGTTTGAGGTTTGGAGTTCGGCCAGACAACGATCGGTCTGTTCAAAAGTTGGCATATTCTCTCATCACAAGCCATCTATGATTAAAGTACGGATAGTTTTTCTTGCTTTGGATTTCATAGTGATTATATAACAGGGTTGATAGATTATTATCATATTTTGATTTAAGGCTTGGGGTTTGGGGTTGATTATTATTATTATTATTATTATTATTATTCACATGTATAAAAAATAAATTATAATGTGCTGTGGTTTCCAAGATCACGTTCCAAATTTTTTTTTTCTGCCTCTGCTGTGGTTACTAAACGTTTAGCACGCTGCGTTTTCAATTTGAATGCTAGGTGGCAAATGAAATATTTTATGACTTAAACATAAAATTATTTTTTAAAATGTGCTGAAACTTCGTTAACAGTTTGAAAAGAGAGATTCAGATAGTTACATAATAGCTAAAGTAAATTTAACGTGCTGTACTTGACACAATTAGAAGAAATGCATTAAATAAAAAATTTCATGTGTTACGTGATTTTATATTTTTCTGATATTTACCTATCATAAATTTTCACCATATATATATGTAATTTTCCCGTAATTATTTGTCATAATCAAGAGTCAATACAAACAGTTACCCACATGGTGTGGGTCACTTTTTGAGTCAGTCAGAATTAATTGTGATTAACCATTGTACTAAAATGTATTAGTTTTTTAATTACAGAAGACAACGAAACTTGGTGCCTTCTCCCTTTGCCTATAGATGTAACCCAAAGGTGCATAACTCGATAATAAGATGAATAAGTACATATTTCAATTGGGCAATAATAGCCTTTTTATCGTCTTGAATTCTCTCTCCTTAATGTAATTCTTAAATTTGGAAACGAATACATATTCCAACAATATTTAAATATTTAGACCAAGTAAAACGGACTGAGATACGACTTTAAGGTGACTATTTCTAAAAGAGGATATACGTGTGAATGGCTTGTTGAAAAGGCCAAAATTCCATTTTGGCTTTTGACCAATAAATAACATAAAAAAAAAAAAAAGGAAAACCCGAAAACACAAGTTATAAGGTAACTTGCCAAAAATACCCTAATTGGAAGGAGAAGAAAAAGTCTACAAACGTGAAAACCGTCCAAATATTTTCCAAAACCGACCATTATTCACAAAAACCGACCACTATTCACAAAGGAGCTGGCCACCCACCGACAAAGATGACCCACGCAGAACAAATGTTAGTTTTTTTTTTTTTTTTTTATTTGAAAACGGACTCCTCGTGTATATATGTGTTAAAGCTCGAATTTTTTTGTTATTTATGAAATGTATGAGTAGATCTAGGCTATAGGGCAATTTTTTTGAGGAATGTGGTCATTTTGGGACCTTGAATCGCCGGAAATTGCGATTTTCAAGCGAGAAGCACGCTGCCCAAATGGACGGTAAACCGCCGGTCCAGAAATGGACCGACGGTTTACAGCTGGTCCATTTCTGGACCGGCTGTTAACCGTCCATATTGGGGGCCCAAGGCCTCCACTGGACGGGCTGTTAACAGCCCGTTTTGGAGGCCAATTGGGCCCCCAACTAACAGCCGGCCCGTTTAGTTTTTTTTAATATATAATTTAATAAATGTATAATTAATATATATATATAATTATATAATTTGATAATATATAAAAATTTATATTATTAATTTTAATTTGAATATGATAATTATTAATATAATGAAATTAATAATTGTAATTGTTAATAAATAATTATATATTATTTATTTAATTCTTTTTTTCCTTTAAATTTTGAAATTGAAGATTCTTTAATTAAATATTCATTGTAAAAAACTTTAATTTCTTAAAATTTATATTTTTTAATTTTAATTTGAATATGATAATTATTAATATAATGAAATTAATAATTGTAATTGTTAATAAATAATTATTTATTATTTATTTAAATCTTTTTTTCCTTTTAATTAAATAAAATTTATATTATTAATTTTAATTTTAATATGATACTTATTAATATAATGAAATTAATAATTGTAATTGTCAATAAATAATTATTTATTATTTATTTAAAAGTTTTTTTCCTTTTAATTAAATAAAATTTATATTATTAATTTTAATTTTAATATGATAATTATTAATATAATGAAATTAATAATTGTAATTGTTAATAAATAATTATATATTATTTATTTAATTCTTTTTTTCCTTTTAATTTTGAAATTGAAGATTCTTTAATTAAATATTCATTGTAAAAAATTTAATTAAATAAAATTTATATTATTTAATTTTAATTTGAATATGATAATTATTAATATAATGAAATTAATAATTGTAATTGTTAATAAATAATTATTTATTATTTATTTAATTCTTTTTTTCCTTTTAATTAAATAAAATTTATATTATTAATTTTAATTTTAATATGATACTTATTAATATAATGAAATTAATAATTGTAATTGTTAATAAATAATTATATATTATTTATTTAAAGGTTTTTTTCCTTTTAATTAAATAAAATTTATATTATTAATTTTAATTTTAATATGATAATTATTAATATAATGAAATTAATAATTGTAATTGTTAATAAATAATTATATATTATTTATTTAATTCTTTTTTTCCTTTTAATTTTGAAATTGAAGATTCTTTAATTAAATATTCATTGTAAAAAAACTTTAATTTCTTCAAATTTAATTAAATAAAATTTATATGATTTAATTTTAATTTGAATATGATAATTATTAATATAATGAAATTAATAATTGTAATTATTAATAAGTAATTATTTATTATTTATTTAATTCTTTTTTTCCTTTTAATTTTGAAATTGAAGATTCTTTAATTAAATATTCATTGTAAAAAAACTTTAATTTCTTCAAATTTAATTAAATAAAATTTATATTATTTATTTAATTTTAATAATTTTCTTTTGTTTGAATTTTATATATATATATATATATTCCTACAAAATCGAGGCCTATTCAAATGAATAAGGAAATACTTGAATTTTGTACAAAAGAAATCAAAGATCTGCTTGAAAAGAGTCTCATCAGACCTAACAAATCTCCCTGGAGTTGCTCTGCTTTTTATGTACTCAATCAAGCTGAAATTGAACGAGGAGCTCCAAGACTCGTTATCAATTACAAACCTCTAAATTCTGCTCTTCAATGGATCCGTTATCCCCTTCCTCAAAAGAAGGATTTACTCAATAGATTATCTCAATCCATCATTTTTTCAAAATTTGATTTAAAATCTGGTTTATGGCAGATTCAAATTAAAGAAGAAGACCGATATAAAACAGCATTTAATGTTCCTTTCGGACAATACGAATGGAATGTTATGCCTTTTGGTCTCAAAAATGCTCCTTCTGAATTTCAAAAAATCATGAATGATATTTTTAATCCTTATCAAAATTTCATTATTGTTTATATTGATGATGTTTTAATCTATTCTAATAGCTTAGAACAGCATTTCAAACATTTAGGTATTTTCTTTAATATTATTAGGCGCAATGGACTTGCCATTTCGGCAAAGAAAATTGTTCTTTGTCAAACAAAAATTAGATTTCTCGGACATAATATTTTTCAAAATACTATTATTCCTATTCAAAGAAGTTTAAATTTTACTGATAAATTTCCTGATCAAATTATTGATAAGACATCACTTCAAAGATTTCTTGGATGCGTTAATTATGTCTCCGAATTTATTAAAAGTAGTAGACTTATTTGTGCACCACTTTTCCAAAGGCTACACAAAAATCCAAAACCTTGGGGGGATGAGTGTACGAGTGCTATTCAAAATATCAAAAAAGCAGTCAAAAATATCCCTTGCCTTTCAATTATTGATCCTACAGCTAATCTCATTGTCGAGACTGATGCGTCAGACATTGGATTCGGTGGAGTCTTAAAGCAAATACCTCAAAAGTCGCAAACTGAACAGTTAGTCAGATACTATTCTGGTATCTGGACTGGACCTCAAATTAACTATTCTACTATAAAAAAAGGAAATTCTTTCAATAGTTCTTTGTGTTTCTAAATTTCAAGACGATCTGATTAATAAAACTTTCCTTTTAAAAACTGATTGCAAAGCCTCAAAAGATGTTCTTCAAAAAGACGTAAAAAATCTTGTTTCTAAGCAAATCTTTGCTAGATGGCAGGCTATTTTGTCCTGTTTTGATTTCAAAATTCTATTTATACCAGGAAAAGAAAATGTTCTTGCAGACTTCCTCACAAGAGAGTTTCTTCACTCAAAAAGAGAAATTTCAAGTGAAAGTAAGGACACTCAAAAGAGAGAGCGACAGTAGTTTATACCACAATTGATTGGTATAATCAAGTTCTGGAAGAAATGGCTTCTTCCTCATCCTTTTCTTCTTCAAAGAAAAACAAAAATACTCTTCCAAAAAATACCCCTTCAATCTCTTCAAAAACATCCTTGTCAAATAAATTCTCGATTTTTGAAGAAAAACCCAAAAAACCCCAAACTCCTGAAAAACCATCAAATTACAAAAAAGTCGTTCAAAGTGAAAAGGAAAAAATTCCAGAAATCAATCCTAGATCATTTCAATATTTTACAAAAAATATTCAAGAAAATATTGTTACTATGGAACCTTCATGGGTCGAAAAATATTCAGATTTATCTCAATGTATTTCTGATATTCTTCCTCCAAACTTTTTCTTTCTTCCATATACAGTTCAAAAAACTCGTGAGTTTTATGAGAAAATCCTTTTGAAGACAGGATCTGCAGTCATTACTCACACCTTCAACAAACAAAAACCTCAATACATTGATTTTTCAAAACTTTCGATTGTTAAAGTGTTGTCACTCGAAGACTGGGGACAACCTTCTTGAAAAGAAAAGAAAATGAACCTCTCAAAAGGTGAAGACTTTTCTTCTCATTTCAATTTTCTTGACTATCAAGATGCCTGGTTTAAAATCTTTTTCCTTAGACCAGTTGATCATTCTTGGTTCATTCTTTTTCACCAAGCATGTCAAAATACTTTTCCAAAATGGTTTCAAAATTGGTTTGAATACTTTGGCCTTGAAGAAAACATTTTACCCAGTCTTCCTCTTCAAGGATTCAAACACTTCAAAAATGAGGCTAAAAATCTTTTAACGCCTCAAGAAAACCTTTTGTTCCAATTCACTCACAATTTTAGAGTCTCATGGATTTTCTGTTGGGACTTTTTAATTGTTCAAAATTATGATACTTTTCAAAAAAAGACAGATCAATATTCTCCAAAAAAAGATTGTGAGAAGATTCAAAATAAAATGGTGGTCAAAATTCCATGAAACTAATTGCTGTCCAAAAGCCGTTAATTCATGGATCCAACTTCAAAGAAAAAACGAGTTCCCTCAAATTTCCAAAAAGAATGAAGAAGTGCAAGCTGACTTTCTGGCGGAGAAAAGCAGGCTTATTGCCCTTCTTGCTCAATGTACAGAACCTGCTGAAATGGCCATTTTAGCAGAAAAAATCTCTTCTCTTGCTGAAAATGCGTCAAAAGCCTCGGTTCAAGATACTTCTTCTGAAGAAAGTTCAGAAGCTGATTTTGATGACCAATTTCAAAATGGAGATGACTGCTATGGAATTGATTTAGACGCAGCCATTGAAGATGAAGAAATACTCAAAACTCAAAGACTCAAATGACTAAATGGACCCAGTTACCTTGACGAATTTAGGAATTACCGGATCCATCATTCAAGATTAATCCTTTCAAAGATACTGGCTTGACAAAAGGACAAAGAACTTTAATTAAAGAAAAAACTTTTGAAAAAGAATTCAATCCTTTTTCTAAAGTAACTTTATTAAAGATGCTTTTGTCATTTCAAACTTTCGGCTGAAGATGAAGACAAAACACTATTCCTACTTTTGGAAAAGTAGTCGACATCCACTATTCAATCAAGAGGAATTCAAAGATTCTTTTTCATTCTATAAATTCATTGTTGCGTTTCATTGTAAGGCAGAGCTAATTTAGCCACCAGTTAGATTTCTCTCTGCAAGTTCTATATTCTTGTATCAAATTTACAATTCAATAAATCTTTATCTTCTTCATTTTCTTTTGCAATATTTATTCAAATTATTTTCATCTTGTGAAGCCCCTATCCCCTGGGTCATCTTTGGTATCAGAGCCATTTATTTTAAAAGACAACTCTGAATACTTGATCCATTTCAGTGCGTGTGTTGTACGGATTTGCTGGTTTAGCTTATTCCCGTAAAGCCTATAAAGTTGAGTGAGCGTTGGTTGGGTTGCTTGTCAATTGGCGAGGATTTCACTGCACACGTATTACGTTGGTATAGTATTCTCAGTCTATTTTATTTTTATGTCTTTTTTATCAAATTGGTTAAGTAAGGGTAGTACTTCAAAAGAAGTGAATAATATGTCTAAATATTTTCAAGAAAATAATGAAAGTATTGATAAGAATGCTCCTTCTTCTTCAAATACTTTAGAATGTATTAATTCTAAAGAACTTCAAATTGCCCAGATTGAACAAACTCTTCAAAATTGGACTATTCCAAAGGTAGATAAGAAATCTATCTATGAAATAGGAAAATTTGATTTTACTCAAAATTATGTTATAAAAACAATGGAGGAAACTGTTCCTATTAGAGAACAGATGACTTCATTTGATTTACTTTCAAAAGAAAGCATTTTATTGCATAGAAAGAAATTTCAATACATACATATTGGTTTAGTTCAAATTGCTGTCAAACCATTGTTTCGACTTGGTCTTGACATTCCTGTCTGCATCACTTTAAGAGACAAAAGACTCTTAAAGTTTGAACATTCATTACTTTCAATGCTTGAATCTAATCTGGAAAGTGGTCCAGTATTTTCAAATTGTTATCCTAATTTTTCAATTAGTCTACAAGATGGTGCTATTCTTCAAGCTCTCAACCTCAAAATTCAAACTAAGAATTTTGAAGTTGATAATCGTTCAAAAGCCTTTGCTTTAATATACCGAGTATATTATAAGCTTCTGAATACTCAACTCAATATTCGTGCTCTCAGATCTTCTCCTAGAGATGAAAGTCTTTTGGTTGAAGTTAATCCTTTACACTCAAATGTTATGATTCCAAAACGAGTTCCTTGGAATCTTCAAGAAAAGTTCACTCATTGGGATTTTGAGAACGCTCAAAACCCAATACCAACTCCGGTTAGAAATACTCCTCAAAATATTCTTTACTTCCCCGACGGAAGCATTAGAGTTAGTTTTGAAAGACCAAAACTAATCAGATCTGCTTCGTCAAGATCTAAATTTCAAAATTTTGAAACTTCAGAGGCTTCGGAGTCTCTAGATGTACCTCTTCATAGAAGGCGGAATTCCACTTCTAAACTTAGAAATGTGAATTTTGAACCTCAAGTTCCCAAAACTCAATATTCTGGAGAAAAAGAAGAATCTGAATTATCAGAATTTTCTTCTGATCCACAATCTCCTACAGTCTCTGACATGTTACCACCTTCTTTTGATTCTTCTCAGAGACTTTCAAACCAACTCAATGTTATTTCATCTTCTATTGATAGAAGAAGAGAATTCAAAAATGATCAAACTCCTGCTGTTAAAGCATTAAGAAGAAATCTTCGACAAATGCTTTCAAAAGAAGAAATTGAAGATTACTGGAAAGAATTTTTTGATTTTCCGGAAGATCTAAGTTTCTTTGATTGGGTTAATTTTAAAGTTTTTAAGAAACTTCCAAAGAAAAAATCTGTTCAAACAAATTCTAAGAAGACGTAGATTCTTGCTTCAAAACAAATTGTTCAATCAGAGCATCCACCTCTTCAAGAAATTATTTTTCCTCATGGAAAAGCTGAAGTTACAGCTTCTCCTTTCAAACAAGTTTCTGAAGAAAGAAGTATTAACAGCCCTGCTAAAGTCAGTGATGTTAAGAATCTTCAAATTCAGAATAATTTTACAAATATTGTTTTAAACTCGGTCTGTTCTCAACTTTCCAGAATTGAAAGCAATTCAGAAGTTGGACAGTCTTCCAAAGATAATTTTTCAAATTATAGGGATTTTTCAAAATCGAAATCTGAAGAAAAGAAACCTGTTCCTCTTCTTTTCAAACCTATAGAATCATCTCTTTCTCCAAAGCTTGGAAAAGATTTGAATTCTGAAAGCAAAATTCTTGAAGAACTTACCAAACAATTTTCCAAATTAAGCTCATTTACAAAAGATAATGTTAACACTGTCGATTCTTTTGAAAATTTAGAAAATCAATTTATTGAAGAAGAACCTCTTCAAGTTAATGCTTTAAAACACTTCAAATCTCAAAATCTACCTACTTTTTACCCCAGACCTTCTCATCCTGATCTTCTTTTAGAAGAAAGATCTTTTCAACAGTTTTCTGAAACATATTCCGGAAACGATTTTATCGAATGGAATATTGATAGGATGACTGAATTCCAGCTCCTTCAAACCCTTGAAAAAATGGCTGTCTGTTTATCAGCCTATATTGCAAAGGGTATTGATGCAAAATCTGCCTGTAATAATTTAATTATAGGTTTTACCGGTCAATTAAAAGGATGGTGGAATTACTATCTTTCTGAAGAAAATCGTCAAGAAATTCTTCAATCCTTCAAAATGGAAAACGGTAATCCAGTCTTTGACTGTTTTACTACTCTTGTTTTCTCTATCATCAAACATTTCATTGGAACTCCACAGCTTATTCAAGATAGATCTTCCGAGATTCTTATGAATCTTTCATGTCCAAAATTACATGATTTTAGATGGTATAAAGATGTTTATCTATCTAGAGTCATGGTTCGTGAGGATTGTAACAATGAATTTTGGAAAGAAAAATTTATTTCTGGACTTCCAAAATTATTTGCCGAAAAGGTTAGAAGTTCAATCCGAGCTCAAAATAATAATTCTATTCCTTTCAAAAACCTTACTTTTGGAGAATTGATTTGTTATATCAATAAAGAGGGTCTTTCTCTTTGTAATGATATCAAATTAAAATCCAAACTCAAAAACGACCAATTTGGTTCTAAAAAAGAGCTTGGATCTTTCTGTGAACAATATGGTTTTCAAAAGATTGTTCCTCCTTCAAAAAATAAATCTAAAAATCATTTACCTTTTTATAAAAAGAAATTTCGAAAGAAGGAAAATGATTCATCTTTTCAAAAACCCAGATTTCAAAAGAGGTTTCAGAGAAGAAACCCTAAAATTCAAAATACAACCAAAGTTACTTGTTACAAATGCCATCAAAAGGGACATTATTCCAATAAATGCCCACTCCAAGAGAAGATTAATAATCTTCAAATTGATGAAGATGTTAAACTTCAACTTTTGAATCTCTTTAAGTCTGAATCAGAACATCCTTCTGATTTTGAAATTGAAGAAATTCACCAACATCAAGAGGATTCTGATTTTGAATCGGATTCATCCTCTTCCAACTACTCTTCTCAAAGCAAAACATTCTGTAGTTGCAAAACTATAAATGTTCTTACTAGAGAAGAAGAACTCATTCAGGATATTGTTGACCAAATTCAAGATCCCCAGTTGAAAAATAAATTTTCTCAACTTCTTCCTTCAAATAAACCTCAAGCCCAAATTTTTGATATGAAAAATGTTTATTCACGATTCCGTCAAGAGACATCATCTTCAAAATCAACTGATTCTGATCTTAAATCAGAAATCAATACTATGAAGTCTGACATTTCTTCCCTCCAGAGACAAGTTCAAGATGTTAAATTTGAGGTTGCTCTTTTGAAAACTTCAAATCTACACAAATCCGATATAGCTAGTTCATCTGGCCATTCGGACAGTGATAGTGAACTAGAATATCTCAAACAATACGATCATCCTTCTACTCCTATCAATCAAACTGAAGAAGAAAAGGTTAATGTTATTAACCGTATTCAACTTCAGAAATGGTACTGCAATATGACTATAGTTGTTGATAAAAGTTTTAAGTTAACAACTAGAGTTCTTATTGATTCTGGTGCTGATCAAAATTGCATTAGGGAAGGTTTAATTCCTACAAAATATTTTGAAAAAACTACTGAGCGTCTTTTTGGTGCAAGTGGTAAAAAATTGAATATTCAATATAAACTTTCAAAAGCTCATGTTTGTAATTCAAACATTTGTTTCAAAAATATTTTTTATCTTGTTAAAGATTTAGATCAACAAGTCATTCTAGGAACTCCTTTCATTGTCCAAATTTATCCTTTTCAAGCTTCGGCTAAAGGACTTAAAACGCAAGTTTTTGGACAAGATTTGTTCTTCAAATTTACTGATCCACCTTCTTCTAGAGAAGTTCTTTCTCTGAAAGAAGCTTCGATTTCTCAACTTATTAATAATATAAATTTCAAAAAACAACATATTTTATTTCTCAAAGATGAAATTAAATTTCAAAGAATAGAAAGTCAGTTACAAGAAAATTCGAATAAAGAGAAAATTTCCAGTTTTCTCTCCAAATTCGAAAAAGAAATATGTTCTACTATTCCTAATGCATTTTGGAATAGAAAGAAGCATATTATTGCTCTTCCTTATACTCCTGACTTCCTTGAGATCAATATTCCTACAAAATCGAGGCCTCATTTATATATATATATATATATATATATATATATATATATATATATATATATATATATATATATCTGTAATTAAATATTCATTGTAAAACAAGTCTTGAATTTTTCAAATTTTATTAAATAATATTTATATTCCTTATTTAATTTTAATAATATCTTTTTGTTCGAATTTTTTTTATATATAATGAAATAAATAAATTGAAATTGATAATTATTAAATTGAGAAATTCTTTTTTCTAGATATTTATAGAATTAAATATTTTACGAAGCCGAGTAAAAATTTTATAATTGAATACGTAATTTTAATTTGATAATTAATAATATAATTAAATAAATAATTGTAACTGTTAAATATTATATTTTAACAAATTAGTTACTTCTAATTATTTCGTTTAATTTTTGTTGATAATTTAATAAATTTAAATAAAATTTATATGTATAATTATAATTATAATTTTAATATGATCATTAATAGTATAACGAAATAAATAATTGTAATTGTTATGCGATTTTACTGTATTTCATTATCTTATGTTCGAAGTGCTGATAGTTAATTTTTTTTTTTCAATTTTGCAGTATGGAGTATCACTTGGACGTGACGTTGAGACAGATGCCGGGCAAGGCTACCTGGAACGGTAACTTCGACAGTTACACTGCCGTGTTGGAGCTGCTTGATGAGCATCATGCATATATGCTTCGATATTCATTTCTCTGGCCCCTGTACGAGTTGAGAGACGTACAGTTCTCCGGGCAGATCCTCGATGCACTACTGTGCCGATTGCTTACTCCAGTCGACGGCGATGCCCTCCACTTCGACCTTGGGGGCAAGGTTCCGAGTTTCTCCATGTTTGATTTTACTCTCATCACAGGACTGCAGATTACGGGTGATGATGCAGCTCAGACTGATACTCAGAGAGGCAGATTGCACGACACTTACTTTGAGGGACATGGGACGGTGCTGCTGTTGGCTCTGATGGATGCGATCACTAGAGGTGACGACATGTTGGATAGACTGAAGCTCGGCCTAGTCTACATCCTTGAGAGCGTGTTGCGATGTCACCATCGGAGGACTGGGATTGACCTATTCCATCTGCAGATCGTCGACGATCTTGATGTGTTCAACATATATCCGTGGGGCAGGAGATGTTTTGAGGACACGGTGCATGTATTCACCAGATCACACTCGAGGCCGAAGGGGACCATGCGTAAATACGATACATACGGATTACCCCTTGCCGTGCAGGTAAATGTTCGACATACTTTATTATAATATTGTTTACAATAAATATGAATATAATAATTACATGTGTTGCAGATCTGGGCGTACGAGATGGTCCCCCTCCTAGGTACCCAGTTTGCGAAGCGAGGGGAGACACGCTACCCTCGGATGCATCATTGGCGAGCAGAGGGATGTCCGACTAGCAAAAAGCTATCAGCTCTCCTCGACGACCCTCAGGTAAGATAATACATTTGCAATTTATGTTGTGTGTAGCTCCAAAATATGTTAATGTGATCATTAACAAATGTTGTTATGCCAGATTCGAGTCATAACGCAGATGATGCCGTCGATGGAGGAGGAGGGACTTGAATATGTGCGTGAATTGGCCGCTCATGGGCATGATGAAGCCGCTCGAGATGAGGTACGTGAATTGAATATAATCGATTTGCATGTGTCAATCGAATTTTCATTAAATACAATAATTTTTTATGTTCCAATCCGTGTAGGGGGCGGTCCAACTGTTTTACCGCCGCCGGTGCCGAGCGCTTCACCGTCGCCGCCACCGTAGAGGGTATCACCGCCTCCGGTGCCGAGGACTTCATCCCCGCCACTGCCGTAGAGGGCTTCACCTCCGAGGGTTTCACCTCCCCTACCGCAAGGTGCCTCATCGCCCTCATGGGCATCACCGTTGCCGTGGTCAGATGCGCCGCAGAGGGCATCACCGTTGCCGATGGCATCACCGTTGCCCATAGTATCACCGCCACCGAGGGCATCACCGCCGCCGTGGGCATCACCGCCGATCAGATCACCTTTTCCACCGTCCACTGATCTGTACGATCGCCTGACAGTATTTATAGCGGGTCAGATGGACGAGATGCGCCAAGAATTTAAGGGTCAGATGGACAAGATACGCGGAGAGTTTAGGGGTCAGATGGATGAGATGCGCCGAGAGCTTCAGGCTGAGATTGCAGCCCTCCGAGGCGATATCATATGCGGGAGACGAGGTGACGGACGGGGTGATGGAGGGGGTCATTTCTGGGCGGATGATGCCACTTTGGCTTCGTTTTTTTAATCCCCGGAGGAGGGTAGGAGAGAGGCGGTTCCTCCGGAGGAGGGTAGGAGAGAGGCGGTTCCCCCGGAGGAGGGTAGGAGAGAGGCAGTTCCCCCGGAGGAGAGTAGGACAGAGGCAGTTGCCTCGGAGGAGGTTGTGGTGGTGAGAAGGACACAAGCAGAGGGTAGGACGGAGGAGTTGGTGGTGGTGGTGAGCCCGGATGATGTTATTCCCGAGGTGGAGGGCGAGCGTACACCTGACGTAGCGGCGGGAAAAAGGCATGCCGCTGACGTCCCGGAGCAGGTGGTCGGCAAGAGGGTCAGATTGCCTTCGCAGTACGTCGTTTCTCCCTTTACGGCTAAGGCCAAGAGGAGGACGTTCGTTGACGGGACGTACCCCAATCTGTTCCGGGAGGTGGATGCAGCAAAATGGAAAGTCTTCGAGGCAGAGTTGAGGATAATTAAGCCCCGGTAAGTATTATAGAATTTAAATAAAGTACGTTAAGCCAATTCATCTATATCTTTTTCAACATATTTTCAATTTTTATTTTCAGACAAAGCCGTCAAGTTGGCTCGAAGATGATAGTAGATGCATATAAGTGGTTTCGCGAGATCACCACTTCAGGGGCGTGGCTCGCCGACGATGTAAGTGAAATATTCATTTTGTTGTTTATTATGTATACATTATTTTTTTGTTTTTTGAAATGAAATAACTCGCTAATTTTTTTATTGGTGTTTCCTGATGTAGCACATCGACCTGGCCATGGAATTACTACGAGATCGAGCTCGACGATATCCGCAATCATTTGATATGCCCGGCCGACTCATACTGAGCACTGAGTTTTTGGGAGCTATTACCATTGAGCATGAGTCGTTGCTATGTATGGGTAGTAAGTACGTGCTTCCTGAATATATGGCTGAATGGGTCGTAGGGATATTGCCGAGTTTCGGGGGAAAGGCATGGGATGCTTGTACATATATATATGTTCCAGCGATCTTGAATCATCATGCCATTGCCGTGGAGATTGTTTTTGCTGACTGCACGATGTATGTGTACGACTCCGATCCTTCGTGTCTAACACAGGGCCAGCTCGAGCAGCAGTTGGAGCCGCTTGCTGTGATCATAACGTTGATGGCCGCCCGAGCAGGTGTTATTGTTAATGACAGGCTAGCCATCGTGCGGGACCAGACGACGGCGAGACAGTCGACATCGTAAGTATTTATATTTTATTTTTTACTTTCAAACTTAGTTTTTTATCTAACATGTTTTCGCACTAATATTATTCTTCAATTGTAGGGGTGATTGCGGCATTTTTACAATAAAGTACATCGAGTTTTTGAGTATAGGACATAAGGTCGATGGAATCAACCAAGCATGGATACAAATTTGGAGGAATAAATTAGCGTGCGATTTATACGAATTCGAGTGTGATCCGTAAACGTTATACATTTAATTGTTGATTCATTTATTTAATACTTGTAAATATTGTAAAAATATAGTACGTTGAATTGAATTGAGTAACTCGTTTATGTATGTGTGAAATAACTGTACTTATGTATAAATAATTATATAATGAAATATTGTGCACTTTAACTATTACTAATGTACACTTAATCAAATTGACGAAAATTATGGTTAAATAATTAAATATTGTTCATTTAGCAACAATACCATTACATATTTGGCTAATTGTTATCTAGGGGAATTTGACTCGTACAATTTTGACGAGTATGACCGACTGCTCTACATTTGCCGCACCGACGCGGTCGATAAAACTCTCCAGTAGATGGTATTCTAGAAGTTCGTGGGCGTCCAGGGCCACGCGGTTCAGTTACCGGTGACGACAAACTATTCAGTGGGAAAATATGGTCAGGAACTTCCCAATCAGATTCGTTCGGTAAGGAAAATATAGTCTCAGCATATGCAGTTCTCCAATACTCAGCCGTGTAATACTGAGAGCATAATGTTCTCGCTGCAAAGCCTCTGTTCATAGATACCGCGACTGCATGCTCACATGGAAAACTCTCCAACTGAAATCGAGCATAAGTGCATGTGTGTTCATTCAGGTCCACAATGTATATCATCTGACGTGCATCTTGTACAGAGAAGCGCGACTCATCCAGTGGTTCCACATTCAACCTCCTCGCAACCTGTGCGGCCTTGAACAATTTTTCCTCTTGAGCCGGGGCTAGCCAAGTCGAGCAGTTCTGCGATTCAACACGTCGGTCGTGAAACCACTGCTGCAGTTTCGTACGAATGTTCTCAATCAATGCGAGAATTGGCAACTCTCGATCCTTCTTAAACAGTGAATTCATAGACTCCACGTTATTTGACGTCATCAAGTTGTACCGATGTGTTGGAAAATGTGATCACACCCAATGTTCTATCCCCATCTTTGTAAGATAATCCCATGCCGATATCGACTTCTTCCCTATCTCGACCAACCACTTATTACATTCCTCGACACTGTAAGCTTCGGCCGCCCTCCTGAACAATGAAACGATACATTGGCCCCTGTATCTAGTCTTCAGATTACCTTGTATATGGTACATGCAGTACCCATGATGTGCCTCGGGGAAGACTTCAGCGATAGCATTTATTAGAGACTGACCCCGATCTGTTACGAATGCAAGATGAGGGACTTCTCCGATCACTTCCCTGAGCTTCGTAAAGAACCAACTCATTGACCGATCATTCTCGCTGTCGACTATGTCGAATGCAAGTGGGTAAATCTGGATGTTGGGATCTTGACATGTAGCAATAATCAACTTGCCCCTGTATCTCGATTTCGGAGTTGTACCGTCGACTAAAATTACCGATCGCATCGCATTTGTAAATCCTCTAATGCATTGTCCAAGAGCCATGAATAAATACTTAAAACATTTCTCGCCCTCCGTCTCAATGAAAAAAGTGGAACCATGATTCGTTGTCCCCAAATTATGACAGTATCTGGCCAATTTAGCATAACTCTCATCGACCGAGCCCAATAAATCCTCCAACGCACATTCTTTAGCCTTCAAGGCCTTCTGGTAGCTCATGACCACTCCGTACTCTCGTCGAACGTCGTTAATGATGTCCGAAGGTCTATAGATCGTCCGTGGGTTCTGATACTTGTGCATTATCTGTCGTCCAATAAACCATGATCGAGCTTGTCTTTGATCGTTTTGACGAATCCCCAATTCACAAGTATGGTCCCGTATATACTTGCGAACTACAAAATTCTCATTCGTATCCATCTTAGTCCTCGCAACCGCCAACGACAACTGACGTCAACGCAAACAAGTGTCAACAATGATTTGTTTGATTTCTTTACCTTGAACTCAAAATTGAATTTCAATGCCAGGAGGTGCACAGTTTCCTGTAAAGCTTTCTTCGTTTCAAACAGTTGCTCAACATACAAATCTTCTTCATCGGGAACCACACGTGAAGAATTAGATGAAGGTCCGCTTGTTCCGGCCCCTGAGCTCCCACCCCACTCATGTCTCTGACGGGATAAACCAATTAAATCCTCATTTGTAAATTCATTTACATTCTCGCTGTCCTAAACTACCGATTGAATTATGTGCGTCTTAGTGATGTCATGATGATGAACAACTGTCTCGGGAATATTAGTGTCATCCTCGCGAGCTATCTCCACCGTATCCCAAAAATTATTTGCATTGTCATCAGCTCCATCCGAAGGTTCATTTCTACCTTCTAAGTCGTCCTTCATCACTAAAGTCAC